>VXBB01015702.1:298556-324533 GCA_013399915.1 Illadopsis cleaveri
ATGGTAATTATTTTATAATCCATTACTTAATGCAAACATTATGGGATTTTGGATGAGCTCTAAAACCAAGTTCTTGGCCACTCAACTTCTAGAAGTGCTTTGGCCAGGATAAGGTGTTAACATGAGTGCCCTGTCCAAATTCCAAGTGGGTATCTATATTTTGTCTAGCTGACTTTTGCATGTAATTTAGTTGGATACCTTATTATTCCTTTCTTGTATTAGACTGTAGTGCAGAGCTGCTGTATTAAGAGCTGCTGCTGCCTTGCCAGAGGTTTTAATAATCCAGGGACCAGTGGAGGGATTCCTGTTAGTGCCAGAGCAGAGGTTTCTGTGGTGGTCAGTGTTCTGGGAGTTTGGAGTGAAAGCAGTCTATAAACAAATGTTCTTAACCAAAGCTCCATTTCAAATATCACAGATACCATGGAAGTCTTGGCATTTGCTAGTGATGCTGAAATCCTGAAACTGCTGGCAATACAAAGGAAATTGTTTAGCATCCCTGTTGAGCCCTGAATGAATAAAGCAAGAAAATTGGTAAGAGGGCTCAAGAAATATATGTCATGTGTCTTTTTCTTAGTTGAATTAAAACTAAATATTTTCAAAACTATTTAGCAATCTATAAAAATCTGTACACTGCATCAAATCTGAGCACGTTCTTTCTCCAGAAGAAGATTTTACAGGGTCCCTTGGCCATTCTCCCATTAGATTGGGCAGAAGCTTCTGTTGTGACAACATTATTGTTTTTTGGACAGGATGTTTGGAAGATGTCTTTAGGAAATTTGCTCCATCTTCTCTGGAAGGTTACTCCCTCACTGGATCCTCTGTAAAAGGAATATTTTGTTGTCTATCTTTTATGTACATCTTAAATATTTTGACTGGGACTGTTTTGTGGAAAATCAATCACACTGGTAGCCAAAGCTCCTCTGAGCATAGTAATTCTGTGGGGCAGTCTGGTCTGCACTGCAGTGATTGGACAGAGGAGAAGCTGCCCATGGCAGGTAACAGAGGGTGACCACAGGTCTGTGCTGTTACTGCTCAGTCCTGCAGCCTCTCCTGGTCCTTTGGCCTCTGAAGGGCCATGGGTACACCCGTAAAAGGAGCAAAGCTGCAGCAAGGGTTGGTGTCTCTCCTCACAGCCCAGCCTCTGGCATGTGTTTGACTGTCCCATCCAGGACCAGCAAGTACCTGGCCTTGTTTCCAGGGACAGAGTGATCCTGGAACTGTTATCCCTCTGTGACATCAAGGATGGGACTACTCTGCTGTGGAGGGGCAGAGAGCTAAGCTGAGTGGACGTGACTTCTCCAAAGATGATTATGCCTAAATTTTGGGAGCAGAAAGGGAACTGGCATTGGAACCAAGCTGTGAATATCAAATTCTTGTGGTTGTGTCCTGTGTCAAGGATTGTACTTGTTTCTGTTCACAAGAAGCTATTTCAGTCCTTGGAAACCAAGACAAGTGGGGCAGAGGAAGACACTGCAAAATTTTTCCTGGCTCATGGATTACATACCCTGTTCTGTCTGACATAGCTAGCCATATGAGAGACTGCAGCATTTGACTTGTTTCTGCAGGAAAGCTGAGATCTGTCAGCTCTGTCTAACAGCCAGGGATTTTGGGGCCATTTTGTGACTGTGCAGGCCATTCTGCTGTGCTCTCACAGCTTGAATTCACAAAGACATATGACCCCTCTGAAACCTTTCAGTTGCTTTTCTCCTCCTGCTGAAGAGGATCTCTTCACTAGTCTGGATTTAGCTTTCTCATTTTATGCCCCTGGAAAAATGGTGACATCTCTCACTTCACATCCTGGTATCAGTGGGGAGTTCCAGTTCCAGTCACTGACTATACATAGGCAGCATCAGTGTGCACAGCATGGAAGCCAGAGACAAAGCTGTTGGTTCCCAGTTCTCCCTGTTCTATCTTGCCTCTGTGAAGTAGGTTGTTCTTTTCCAGTAGCAATGACCTTCATTTCTCCCATCCTTCTATCCTAAAAACATTATACCAATCTTAGCATTCTGTTCTTTAGTCTTCTGTCCCACTAAAAGTATGATGAAATAAGCAGTGAAAGCTGGTACTGTGTTGTACATAGAAAAAAAGTGATACTTTATGAATTTGGTGATGCAAAGTGTCACTTCCAGTGGGTAGTTCTCAGTTCGTCACATTTGTTGCCATGCAGAATCTGGGGAAACACTGGCTCTCACACAAATGAGTTTTACGTGTTTTTTTACCTGTTATAAAGCAAAACTTGTTTCCAAGTGGAAACAAATACAAAGAAAACCTGTTACACAGAATGGAAACTTGATGATTCTGGTTTTCTTTTGCTCAGTTAGAGTTTGATTTTGTTTTGTTTTCTCCCAGGAGTGTAACTCTGAGAGATACAATCTAGTAGTACCCTATTTGTGTTTCTGGTCACTGTGTGAGAGTCCTAAGAAACCTTTATCTTTCCGGATTACCTTTTTCATTAGTTCATAAGCCTTAAAAAAGGATATTCCCAAGTTCTCTGTAGTCCTGAAACCATGATGGATTTAAGCAAAGGGGTATATTCTGTTTCTGCCTTATTGTGATGCAGTTCCACAGGACCTCCTTTCACTTTCACAGAGTTTATCTGGATCCACATAGGTGTAAATCAGACCAGAATTTGGCCACTGAGAATGAAGCTGATTTATACACTGACATTAGTGATTCCCCATACTTATGGATTCAGCCAGTCCTCTTCCAAATTAATCTCCTTTTTAGTACTTTATTCTATATTCCCTGGTGGTAATATGGATAGACATGATGAGTTGCCTTACCTCACAAGGCAGAATATAGAGGGACAGAAAACATTGAAACAGTGGGACAGTGTTGGCTAGTTCTAGCAGCAAAAACCCCACCCACACCCTGCAAGTGCCTGAATCAGTGAAGATATAAGACATCTTCCAATTAAAACGATCCTCTACGCCCTTGTTATTGACAATGTTGCAGAAAAAGGAAATTAGCAAATTGAAAACAAGGACCTTTCCCTGATTAAGCTCCTTCTTATCACAGGACATGCCACGCTTAGCCTTTGTTATATCCCAGCTCACTTTTGGCTTGCACAAGTCAGAATGAGCTTCTCTGTGATTTTTTCATGTTTACTCAAGCACTAAGCTTGATAGTGATGCACGACTAATACTTGGATGGTACCACATTCCAGATTCGTAAAGTAAATGACAGAGAAAGAGAGAGAATTTTATTTCCATGAAATTATTTCTGGAGTTTTCCTTTTATAGCAACAACCATTGCTATAAAATCTGCAGGCAGGAACTTCAGCCACATTTGGAGCACTCTGTGCTCTGCTGACAATGCAGAGGATGCCAGAGGCTGCCATGAGCAGCTACTGGAGATTTTTTGTGGCTACACTTTGCCATTTAGCTGCATCCTTTTGTGGACAGAGGAAGATTTGCCTGTATGTTCTGGGGCAGTTTCTGTAAGGAACATGGTGAGGTGCACTGGCCATTCAGCATGGGTTAACCAGCCCTGAGATGCATCCAGATCACACTGGGCATGGAATCAGTACAGAACAACCCCTTGAACAAGCAAGCTGTAGGAAGTTTCCTCCCCTTTGCTATTGCACAGCTCCTTTGAGTACTTGTTGGAAACAGCCAGGAAAGAGCCTCATATCTTCTGTGACTACACTTGGAAGTACTTCCAAGAAAATGTAATTTTTCAGTCTAATGACCTTAAATGATTGTGGTTTGGCTTATTTTTCATTTTTCAAAGTAAGAAATCTAACTGGAATTGATGGTTTCTTTGGAAAAAAAAGATATCTCACGTCTTCTCATGTTTTTATAAATTCTTTTGTTACATGTAATTTTTAGAGTCTTAGAATTACCAGAAATCTCCAGGAAAACCAGACCTTTACAAAGATATACTGAATGATACAGTGTTTTTATTCTAAAACAATGGACAGGTTTTTATTCTGAGTTTCTTTTATTATTTTTGGAAGACAAGGTAATGTACATGCGTTTTGCTTGGTACCTACACAAGAAGCACAAAAAGCATCCTTGCTTTTATTAAGTATTTCCTTGTGATAATGGTGCAAGTTATTTTAAGGCGGGGGGTTTTTAAAGTTGTTTCGTGGTATGTCCCCAGTGGATAGATTTTTCAACCTCTTAGGGATGGTTGAGCAATGAAAACATGAACCAAAAACTCACTTTTTTTTTATGAGACCTGAAGAAGCTAGAAGAAATAGTATACTCTCTGCCAAGTGATCACACTGCCACTTATCACAGTCTTGCTGGTGAAGTCAGCACAGGAAAATTTTGCAAAAGAAGCCTTCTTTCCCACTCACAAGATAGGACACGTGTGCAATGTAGATTCTCTTCACACGGCAGTCCTGGGGTTCTTAGCTTGTTGACCAAGAAATCTTCCTCTGGCTTCTGCTGCTGCATTGCTTCCAGTGGCCCACTAGGCAAATTCTTTAACACAATGTCCAAGGAAAGTGAGCTGTGGTGTGTGCCCTGGGTGCCTTGAAGCATGTCAGCTGGTGCATCCTCTGATCTCCCCTGCAAGGACCTGCACCAGGTAGGGTTTATCCCAGCAGAATGGGTCACCCACCCTCTGTCACATTTGCCCTCTCATGCTGACCTCAGAGCACTGTTCCTATGCATTCCTCAGAGTTCTGTGTAGCTTGCACCCATATGAAAGATGTGGTTCTTCAAAAACTGTATTGCAAGAACACACAGCTATTTCATTTTCAGTATTGCACCTTCCTTACAAACATATCAACATCCCTTACTGTTTGGATGAAAGAGAAAGACAGACATGAAGTAATCCCACCAATTCCTGTCTGCAAGCACAAAACTCCAGAATTCAGAGTCTGTCACTCCAGTCCATGAGGTGATAGTTAGTGATGTTCTGTTGTAATGTTCCATATCCTCTCTCCAGTACACAGTGGTGATGCTTGATATCACATCCAAAGATCATCTGTAGGGGAGAACTAGTATGGAATGTTGCAAATTTCCAAGAAGACAAATACAAAGGACTTGCTTATGACAAATTGCTGGGCTACAGAGCTGGAGGAATCAGACTATATTACAGAAAGCAGTGTCAAACCAAAGACAAATGCACAGTCACTGCAGAGCTCCTGACAAACAACAAAGAAGTCTGAAACTAACAGCCCGTTGTTTTATCATCCATGTGTGGAGTCACACAGCTCTACCTTTCAGTTCCATAGCTAAAAGAGCAGATCACATGCCTCCTGGAGAAGTAGTATAAAGTTGGGTGGAATAATTTAAAGTGTGTGGAAGGGCAGGAGAGTATGTTTATCTGAAACAAGTGAATAGCAATTCTGCATTAGTGAGGAAACAGGTTTGCTCTGGTAACCTGTCTGGCTTGCAGGAATGCTGAGTTCCCAATGATCCCTGTAAGCATCCTACCTCTCTATCTCCCTAAGGAACACCAAGAAATTCATTAGGCCAGAAAAGCAAAAGGAAATAAAGGAGCTCACAGAGTAGTGCTTGGCCTCCTGAATAGATACTTTAACTCATGGTTAGGCATTTAACTGATGTAAAGAGAATTCCAAAGCCACTAATATATTAAGTGCACTGCTACTCATCACTAACCAACAGAGCATGCTGAGGATGAGAGCAGGTCTACATCTAGATCTTTATTCTTATTTTCTAGAAATACAAACAAAATTGCTCTGGAGAGCGCATGGGTAGAAGAGGAAGCACAGTATCATTTTTGTATCATTCCATTAATTATAGCATAAGATAAGGGAGCTGAAGATTTAGTTTTACAGTGATAGTTTGAACTTCTTCTCCAGTAAAAAGCCTTTCTGTAACTTGCTGCCTGCAATATTAGGAAACACTTTTCAATGAACCCAGTCCTGCATTTCCATGATTTGCTTGGTGTGAGAAAACTTAATGTTGGGATAGAGGTTTCTGACATCCCTCTCTCCTTTGGGAGTGGATATTAAATTCCACCTACATCCATCTTAGCAACATGGTAGGTATTCAGAGTGTCCCCTGGGACTTAGAGTGTAGTAGATCTTCCCTGTCTCACAAACTCTGAGAGGACAGGGTCCTGCTGCCATCATGTATGGACCATCATTTACCAATTATCCACTCAGAAAACTACAGCAAAGGTTACAATCACAAGCCACATGGCAAGAAGAGATTTATATCAGTGATAGGGACCCTACTACCCTCACTTCAGCATACTTTGGCAGGGCTTGTTATTACCTCCTTCACTGGGAGCATCTGTACGGTTTACGTAACTGTTTTGTTACTGTGTCACGTTTTTCATACTCATTGGTAAAGTTTAATAATAGTATGCTGCGGAAGAGGGCACAGAAAATCTGATGACTGAAGTTCTTACTTGAGCAAATTTTAGCTTTTAATAAAGAATTGTCTTTTAGGGTTCTGACACATTTATAAATATTTCTCTCCCTTTCAAAGCGAGGGTGATATTATTATCTAGGAAAATTGCAGTGTGGGAGAAAATGCTATGCAACTAAAAAATGAGATTGAATAGACTCTCTAGGAAAACTCAACCTATTCCTGTGATTCTGTGTTGCAATTAGCCAAAAAAGCCAGGTACATTTTCAGCAGGGGGTATATTTTTAACATAGTCCCTGTGATTCTCAAATTAGCAATCATGGGATCATTGCAATTAGGTGGAAGAAGTCAGTGTGCTACTCTTCATATTGATGAAGAAACTTCTGCTTTCAAACCAAATAGTCTGTCCTAATATATATCTCTATATCCTTGATATAGCAGAAGGCAGCCACAATAACCAGAACAGTCAGGAAATAGCAGTGCTCTTACAGCCTCTGTGGACAAGGGTAAGAAGCCTGAGTACAGGTAAGAGCAAAGAGATGAATAAAAGAGAAAAATGAAAGAACACAAAAATAAGGATGTAGAAGGATTTTTGGGGGTAAATTTAGTGCAGGTTTCAGTGCAAAACATGGGGACCATACTGGAGGTTAAAAAACATTCTAAATTATGAATTGGAATATTTAAGAAACCTTTTGTAATTCTTTCCATTAGTACCAAGATGACACTAAAATGATGTTTCTCTGAAATAGAGGTTGGAGGGACTGATAAACTAAGATGCTTTAAAAAAGAATATTATTTGCTAAAAGAATGTTATATAACTGGAAACTTTTTAAAAGCATTTCCACTTCTTAGTTCCCTGTTGTCAATCTCAACTGAAACAGTTCACATTCTAAAATATTCAAAAAGAAACATATTTTAAATTTTATCATTTGAGTTAATGTAACAAAAAAGTAATTTCAAGTTTTTAGGAGAAGGCAAAAAATAATTACTTGAGTTTTACACACACATTTTCAAGAATTATCTGACATTCATAAGTATCAGTGGAAATTTAAGTCTTTTGTGGGAAATTATATTATGTGGTATTTTAAAATATGCCAAGGGCGTTGTAGAGAATTTTAGAATTTTTTAGGAATTTTGTCAATCTCAATTAATCCCGCCCCTGAAAAAAATTAAAACATAAAAAGCCAAAATAAAATAAAGGATGGAGCCATATTGGAGGCTGTTTTCAATGACAAAAAAAAATTGTTGACAGCTTGGTTCAGAAGGCTCTGTAAAAAAGCATGAGCAATGTTTTTTCAATAGTTACTGAATTTGCAGTTTCAGTAGATACTGAGGGTTCTGATTCAGATCCGGATTTTGTGATGCAGAATCAGCTTTGCCATAAGGTCAAATATATCAAGGTTCAAAAATGTTTAGTGCTAAATCCAAATATCAGAACAAAGACACATCTTTCATTTTGAGAAACCTCCTAATATCCGTTTGACATCTCACAGTGTTCTCAATTAAAAGTGGTTTCCTAAAATGCATTAATATAAATGGCAAACTTTAAAAACTAATGTAAAATCAGTGTAATGACAAAAGAATTGGATGCTTTTTTACATGAAGTTTTAAATAATTCATTTTCTTCTTCCATTTTTGACATCTCAGCACAGCTCAGGCAAAAGTGTGGGCCAAGAAGACAGCTACACTAGGTAGGCAGCCAATTAAAGCAGACTGTCATAAAAGAGCAGGATGATTTTTCAGGACAGGCATCGTTATTTTGTGAGCACCAATATAACTTCCTAAATGTCTCACAGATGCAGTCTGAAAGAAATTGCATCCCCCTCCCAGTAAAAATATCTTAGCCACCTCAAAAGAAGAGACCATCTGGAGGCTTACTCACTTCGGGGGATGCTGAGTTAATTGAGTGAAAGTCCAAATAACTCTCTAGGAGAGATATGCTGAGGAATAGCAGTAGACTCTAAAGCAATGTAATTCCAAAAGAATTTGCTTCAGTATTGCTATCACTTAATCAGTTGTATTATCACCATGCTTGGGAGGCCTAAGCATAAGTGAGGGCTCGTTTTGAAGGTCTGCAAAAAGGAATTTACTCAGCACAGTTATACATATTTACAAGAGAAATTCAGACAAAATCCAGTAGTATTTCAATAATAAAATCAAGCAGCAAAAGGAATGTGCTCATTCTTTTGTCCAAAGAAGCGACTCCACCTGCCCAGAGGAGCATCTAAGCTGTGATTGAAAGATGCAGCACATGCATCCACCCAAGATACTTGGGAGTAATGTAGGAACAACAACACTCTTGTTCCAAGCTTTCCTGGCTGCCTTTTTTCTGTGTTTGCTGGTTGCTGTTGGGAGCTACTCTGCATCTTTAGACCTGTTTGCATGTTCAGAGCTGTCAGTTGTCTGGTCAATTTTGAGAGTTGTTTTAGTTCAAAGTGGTGATACTGTGCTGAAGAGGTGCTGAGGCCTTTCAGTTAAGGAGCCTCCAGTGTCATTTAGACAATCTACAGATCACTCCTCGGGCTGTCGTCTCCAGTCTGGAAGCTCACCAGCCCTGGGCATTGTAGACTGTGTTTGCAATCTCTGTGCCAAGAACTGACAGGGTGAAAGATAGAAGACTGTCTTGAGAAGAAATTCTTACTGACTGCTAGTGCAGGATCTGTAGTTTGGCATTTTCTTCTGTTTGTCCCTTTCTAATGCTACCTTGACTTTTTATGTAGTATGAAAATAGCAAGTTTTGCCATGTCACATACCTAATTCTCTTTTCTGGCCTGAGACTCCTCTTTGATTCTTTCTTTGCACAACAATTCTTCTTTCCTTGTTTTTTGCCTGGATAAATTGAATTGATCCTGTTCCAGTGACTGGAAATTTTCATGTCTCCGACCTTAGCCTCATCCTTTAAGCTGTTCCTTTTCCCATTGCTGTCATAGAATTACTTATCTACATCTATTTAGTCTTTAATGGATCTGAAATTGTTTAAAATTGGGCAGAGTGGGTTCTTTCCAGTCCATGTGAAATTTATACCAAAATAAATAGGATTTAGGAATCTAAATATATTTGAGGACCTATGTCTATCTATATGTTATTGCTTTTGGGTGATATGCCCAACTGGCTTAAGAAAATTATCTTAAAACTATACTGTGAGGACAAGTTGTTTTTTGGTTTTTTTTAAGAATCAGTTTCTTCCTGCACATTGCAATAACCTAGCAGTTAGAAAGAATGGGCCTTGAAAGAGAGGCTCAGTTCTCTTTGCTGGCTGAGAAGACTGAAACCAAGGATAGGCATCAGCTCCTAATGGTTGATGGAAGTGGAACTCTGTTCTTTCTCACATGAGGTTGCAGCAAATAAAACCAAGAGTATTATCCCTACTGATAGAAGATTGACTCTGTAAAGTGGATAGGGCAGTTAGAGCTTCCAAATGTAGAAAGAGAGTGAAAAGTGGCCCTAGGAGCTGAAACTCCTCTATTACTGCACTGTTTTTTACAGCAGTAAAATGCAGAGCCAGTGTTGCTCTAGACTTTCGGGTTTTGCAGCCTTCCAGTTATTCCAGGATTGACAGAACTGCTTCTTAACTTGTTTGGCCCATTCAAAAAGGGAAACAACTCAATTCTAGACACACACAACCTACAGTACCTCTTGCTTCTCCCTTTCCTATTCTTCAGAAAACTGACGTTTTAAACACTTGAATACTTTCAAGCAAGAACTGTGATGTCTCCTGTGTCCTGTATACTGCCTAGTACATAGACAGTATGATGGGAAACAAGCAGAATTTACTGTACGTCTCAGAGAAAAGCAAAGCACAACTTACCTGAGGTCCATAGTGCATCCTCCTATACCCCAGCCAGGGGGAAGCTGGACATCCTGCATTGTCCAGGCTGAAGCACAATCTGGAGCACAATGCGGGCTTCTTCCAAAGAAAACCTGAGTGCACAGGTGGGAGATTACACAATGACATCCTTCCTGATCTGAAGACCAGAAACAAAGAAAGACTATCATTCCACCTAAACTCAAACTTTTATTTTAGTGATGGCCTAATGAAGCCGAAGAGCTGTGGAACCATTCAGGAGTTTTGGGTAGCTGAAATTTGGAGGACAGGTATTTTTGTTCTTTTGGTTCACACAAAATTAATAAAACCTGTAACACTGCAGAATCACTCATAGAATAGAAAGGAAAGAAGAAGAAAAGAAGCCATAAAAAAAATCTAAGCAAATTCAAATGGTAGAGCAAGAACAGCAAGAAATGGTAGGAGACATAGGACTTAGAGGAGGCAGGTTGAAATGAGGGACTGAGAGCAGTGAGAGTGAGAAGACATCAAAGTGGAAAACTGATACGCAGAAGAGCAGGTGGAGGAAGAAGAAAGGGGAAGGAGTATCTTGCAGAGATGCAGAAAGGAAAGACAAGAAGAAGTAGGAATGTGACAAAGAGGGATAATAAGGGAGCTGGTACATCAGAGGAGAAGAGAGAAACGGAGAAGGAAGATGACCAAAGGGAAAGAAAGAAAGAAAGAAAGAAAGAAAGAAAGAAAGAAAGAAATGACAAAGCTAGAACAGAGGAATGAGAGAATCTTAAAGTAAGAGGATTTATGGAGAAATGGAGGAAGTCACAGAAAAAGAACAGTGTAAAATGAGAAAATCAGCAATGGAAGCATGAAGAGAGGAAGAAGAATAAAGATAACACAAAGTATGGCCTCTACATGAAGTGATAGACTTTTAGATGTTAGAATTAAGGTAGATGAACTCCTTTGTAAGATGTGAAAAAGCCACTTTTTTAAAACTAAGAGGTTATAGCTGAAATGCAAGTATTTTGTAGAAAAATAAAAATTGTTGTGATTTTTTATAAATGTTGGATTCTGCCACATACCGCTTTGTAAAAAATGCCAGAGTAGAACAAATTACATCAAGATGTTGTGCAGAAATTAGAAAAAGGAAAAAGAAACCTGATACTCTAAAACACAGGCAGGAAAAAGCTCTCTCATGTATGCTATGACTTACAAATCTCTGGGAGCTATTGTGGCCAGGGTCCAGCCCTCACTTTATACATTAGTGGGTGTAAAGGGTGATGTCACAGAAGGATTAGGTCTAATCCTGGACAAGAAAACCTTGTGATGACTCAACAAGGAGCAGAAAAGGTGGAGATAAATCAGCTTAAAGTCAGGCTTTATGGGTTTGGATGGAATCAGCATTTTGCATGTGTGGTCATGCTTTGCACGTAACAACACAGTTCATGATGATGCTCTGGCTACAACTTTCCTATTCCTGCCTCCCGTTTCAGCATGCTGCTGGCCCAGTGTCTGGCTGCCACTAACTCAAAATAGGAGACTCCGGGACTGATACAAAGAAAATTTTAATTACCAGCAGAGCTATTGACACCACTTAAGAATCACAGTGCATTGGTCAGTGCAAATAACCAACACATCAGGGCAGATCTTTGGGTGCCGTGTAGTAAAATAGGGGGATTTTTGGTAAACCGGTTTTAATTCTCCAGTTCTGTTGGTAGTCTTTGAATCTTCTGTGTGGCAAAGCACAGGCTAGTTTGAAATGACCAAATTTACTCACCTGCCAAATGGTTCCTGTGGATTACCCGGTTCCTCTGACCCCAGAGCTCTGCTGAATGAATGGCAGATGGGAGGACAGATGTTTCTGGATAGGACTGCAATCTGTGTAGAAGCTGTTGATGAGCCCTGGAACATCTTTGCACCAAGCCCTTTAGTCAGACTGTCACATGCATGGAGTCAAATAGGCAGTAAGGAGCTCAGGGCCCTCTCTGTCATCATTGCCTGAATCAGAAGCAAAAGGTGAGTGATTTGTGTGTTGTCTGAAGTTGTCACTGCACAGAAGGCCTATTCTCATGACTAGTACTATAGATACCTTTCTTGTATTGAAATGAAAGCAAACTATTTGCAGAGATTTATAGCACATTTAATTTAATTTTTACTAGAAAAGCATCAGAATCCTGTTTGGGGAGGTAACAACTGGAAATCTTCTTTGCAGCACATCATGGTTCTGATAGATATTTCCTTTTTTACTGATTTTTGAAAGTAATACAGAAGTGAGTGATAATTGTTGCTGAGATTATTTAGTTTCTATTTCAGAGAGGTTCAATTTAATAGTTTTCTTTAGGCTTTAAGCAGATTAGAGAAGTAGGCAGTGATACAGCCCAGTGTAGTGTTTCTTTACTCATACTTACTTTTAGTTTCAAGAAAACAATTACCTCATTGAAGAGTGCCATTTATGCAAAACAGATTTTTAAAAGTCTTGCAGGTTTATTTCAGAAGTTTTCTAGACAGTGTGGGGGCTGCTCTAAAAGCTCTGTTTTGCAACTGACAGTTTAAAACTTCAAATGGGAGAGCCAAATCTGCCCCAGAGGTAAGTCCCCTAATGTGGATGTGACAGCTGGAATAAATGGCTCCATTGTTTTCAGTGCTAGTTACCCAATTATTAAATTACTACAACAAGGCTTGGAGGTGTAGAGAAAAGAGTATAGGAAAGACATTCTAGCACATGAAATAAAAATTAGAAAAAATAACAATTTTTCCCACTAGGAAGTGTGCAATTACATGATATTTTACAGTCAAAATATTGTGTAAACTGGAAAAAGCATGACTACAGAAATCAATGGAAATGGTTATCTGACGGTTGTCACCCTTTGCATGACAATTTCAACATATTTCATTTGAGTCACTTCCCAAAGGACAGTTGTCAGTCCAGCTGTCAAAACCACATGCCATCTGGACTAGTTCTGCAGAGAGAGGCTACAGGTCCCAGCCTGAGGACATGAGGGAATTCCAGCACCCAGGCACATAGAGAGGGAGTTGCGCTGTCCTCATGTGCTGCCCTGACAGAGGACAATAGGCAGAGCCAACCCAGCTACTGGTGATCTTCTCTGCACTGTGGAAAAGTGTTCTGGCAGGGGAGTCTCCTTTCTTCCTTCAGCTGGAGAGGCTTTTCTTGTCTTGTGAGTTTCTTGCTTTTGTCAGGAGCCAGCACCAATGTTGATCAGGAACTGGTAATTTGCTATGACAACATCTCAAAATCCCTCCCATAAAGTTTTCTGAGGTCATTTAACCATTTTCTTGTGTCCAAGTATAGAGGAAAAAAGCAGAAAACCACTTCAACCTCATGCGTTTCTGAGAATTATCTGGAAGAGATTTTGGAGCATTAAAAGGAAAAAAAAATCAAAACAAGGTCACATCTGCAAAAAGACTCAGGGTTGAGAAAGTTTTGGATAAACTTGGGTGTAGCTAAGCATAATTATGATCCTGAAATCCCCTGCTCAGCTAACACAATATATATACCTAAACTCACTAGGAGCCCCCCTGTTTGATGTTTAACATTACCATTATGAGAATTCAGTTCTCTGCAGCCCATCTCAAATTACCCTAGTATGAGAAGTTCAGCAGCTGGTTCAACACTTGATCAGGTTTCAGAAGGAGGAATTTTCCCCTAAGTCTCTCTTTAAGTTGGAATATATTCTCAGAACATTCATAGCAAACATGCAGAACAGTGTGCTGCTTGAAAAACACAGTTATGAATATTTTTAAAGGAAACAGGGTTTTTTAATTCCTTCATAATATGATACAATAGCTTTTTCTAATACTGGGAAAAATTGTGAATTTTTGTCTCGAGGCCTTTCTTGGCTTGTGTCCGTCCCTGAGCTGCTCTCCGGCTAGCTCTGCTCTGGGACGGTACACAACGAATGTTCTGTGGGTTTGCTCTGATCTCAGCCTGGCAGCGTGGTCTGAGGCCTTGGAAGAAAGTGCTGACTCCAGCGTGGGTTTAGCAGATGTTTATTCCTTGGGGGTCCACAGGCAAGAGAGACTGGCCCTCCTTTCTCCCCTTAAGTACCTTCGGGCGTCCGCTCAGCAGGGGANCTTAAGTACCTTCGGGCGTCCCCTCAGCAGGGGATAGCTTTTGGACCAATGGGTGAAATGGGGCGGGGGGTGGCTTGGGACGTGGGTGCTTAACAAGACAATGGGTATGGGTGGGGGTTTGGGCATCTGGGCAAATAGGTGAACATCAGGGTCATCGGTATTTGCTTCAGGGAGAAACCACGGGGAATTTGGGGATGGGGGTAGGTAGGGATATACCAATACAACAAATAAACCAGAAACATATACAAAATTAAAAAACCCTAATTATGCACCGCAACATTGGCTAGACTGAGAAAGTTCAATGTCAAGTCTTTCATTTCTTGATTGAGCATCTAACCTCTTCAGATACAGGTTGTTCTGTATATTTTTGCATCTTCTCGAGTTGAATTTGGAATAGTCACAGGGAAAAGAAGATTAACAAGATGAAAAAGGGAACACAAAGCAGGAGGAGAAATGAGTTTGAATTCCCACTGGCTGAGGAGGGAAATGAAACTTGATGCTCATACTTCTTGAATAATTACTTTTGTCTTGGGTTTGTATGGCAAGTTTTTGGTAGCTGGGGGGCTACAGGGCTGCCTTCTGTGAGAAGCTGCTGAAGTCCTTTATATCTGATGGGACCAATGCAGCTGACTCCTAGTGTGTGCCCTCCAACTCCAAAGAGTTTCTCTGAGGGCAGCATAAGGAAGAGAGGTCTCTCTTGGAGGCAAGGGTGGATGAGACAGCTGTACTGTCCCTTGGCAGTAAACAGGGGGGTAAAACCGGATTATAACTGCATAGTGCTACTCAGAAGGTGGGAACAGGGCTGGGAATACTGAGGATGTGGAGCATGGGGGCTGCTGGAGAGGAAATGGGAATTGGGAACAGAAGGGGAACTAAAGGTCTGAGGAAATGTTTGATAAAGGGTTTGAAGAAGAAAGGTGAAAGATGGGAAGGAAAGGTTGGGTTTCAAAAAGGATTAGGAAGCCCTTATTTCTCTGTTTTAGGAGATTCTTTTTTTACTTCTGTTTGGGGATTGCAAGGACTGCCTCTGGAGGAACAGGGTTAGTGAAAGTTGTGGGAAAATAATTGTCAGAGATGAAGTAAATCTAAGCAAGGAGAGATGGGGAGGAAGATGAGTGACTATTGTATGGGAGAAAGGTGATTTGAAACAGCAGAGGCCTTGGAAAAGGACAATGTGGAAGGGGACCCTCAGCAGAGAAGGCATTTGAAAGAGTTTTTAGGCAGGAAGGTCTGGAAAATTGAAGGCTAGGGGCAGAAGGGACTGTATGGTGTGAGGAAGAAGTCAGGTTTATCAGTCTGGGGAATATTTTTTTCTGGGCTCTGATGTCAGAGGGGAGGCACCAAAAGAACAGCCCAAAGAACAACCAAAGAACAGTGCTTCCCTTTTTCTCTATTTGTAGAAATTAAAATAGCCCTATTTTGGACAGAATAATCCAGAGATTACCTCTGAAGTCAGAATGACATGAATTCCAACTCATCTGTGGAATAATTGTGCCATACAAAAATTTTCTACATGGCAGCCAGTTTGAGAGACTGAAAAGTAGGGTTTCTGAACTTGTTTCACACAGAAAGTGTTCCCAATAAATCCCAGTTTTAAACCAGACACTCTTCCATACGATGACATGCATCAATTTAATCATTGTTATTTCCTTAAATATTTCTTCTCTGTAAGAAACTGATCCCAAATCCTTCTGTCAGATCCCAGATCCTTCAGTAGATGGCCAGATAATCCTTCTCTCCGTATGCTGTGAGTGCTGGATTTGTATCTGTTCATGTCAGCACACTTTTGTTCTGCTTTTCTTTCAGAATAGGGCAACAATGAGCTCTCCTGAAATCCTGTCTGTAATACATGGTTGTTTACAAACCACTTGATAACAGAAGTCACAGCAGTATTTGTATTGGCTGATAATCCTTTGTCAATGATGGATGAAGATCAGGTGTCATTTCTGATTCTTTTGGATGTGTCAGCTGCCTCCAGTACTGTTGACCATGAACTGACCTGCACCCTGGCAGTCTGGAAGCAAGGACAAATGGGATGAGTTGTGGAGCTCAGAGTTATGTGCAGCTTTGTGCCCTGAAGCATGTTGGCAGTGGGTTGAGGCAGGGATCATTATTAATATCTCTTCTGTGTTAAAAGAAACTCAGATGCTTCTTGATTTCAGAACATTTTAATTAATATGCTTACCTATTAACATTTTGATAATGCAGCTTTTGCACTTATATAAGTCTCTGCTTGCTTGCCATATAAAGTTTTTAAAAAAATCTTGTAAGCTTATACAAAATATTTTCTACAAATATTTTCCCCCACAGTCTTTTGCCTTTAGCTCATACTTCCTTCATCTGCCTCAAAAATAGATGAAAAAATCTTCATACAGCAAGCTCTGAAATGCCACCCACCTCCCCTCTCAACAAGCAACCAGACTAGTCTCTGTTGGACCTGGGGGTATAGTATAGGTTTTATAACCAGAGATAGAGGCAATTCTGCTAGATAGTTCCTCTTGTCCTTTTTGGCTCCATTGCCAGTATCTCTCCTGCTCTCAGTGAGATGTTGCAGAATACTAACTTCTTTCATTCAGTCGGAATTTGGGTTATATACAGCTCCAGGGGCTTCTTCCATACTATGTATCCAATTTAAATGATGGGGGAGGAGAGAAGGATTGCCTGTGTTTTTCTGCCTCCACTTCTCTATTCTCTGTGTGGCAGCTAAAGTTGCCTCTAAGTTGCAGACCAAAAATCAACAATCTGCAGTCCACCTGGAAATTGCTGACAACTGCTCACATATGGGCTCAAGCATTTCCTGTGTGTGCAGCTCCTCTTGGGAAATCTGCATGAGCCATCAGACAGAGCCATCAGATCCCTTACATCAAGGGGCACCTAGAGAATTTTGCATCCAAAGGAGGAAAAAGCATGGATGACACTGATAACCCAGTCTGAAGAGAACCAGCTTCTCAATGCAATTCCTATGGCAAAGCATATTATGCCATGTTAGGTCAGCTATGGGAGGAGCCCGTATTTAAACTACTTGTCAAGTGCAAATATGAGATAAATAGATACAAACTTCTCTACCTTGCAGTTACTGGCCTCCTAGATGCAATTAGTCAGAGAGGTAGGTAATTAGGCAGAGAGATAAGTCAACAATTAATAGCAAAATCAGATCAGTGTACTACAGACATTCTGGGTAAACACTATGAGGATGGGAAATTTTGCATTTTACAAAGGGGTGCAGTAGAGGGATTTTCCTTTTCTTTTAAAGATTCAGTTACATGTCAGCATAGCTCTATGGCTGGACATTGCCAGTGAAATCCTACTATAGTAAGAGACAGCTAAATCCATGCCCTCTACCAAGAGAAATAAGACAATATCTCATGGCTTCCATACATTATATTAATTTCTCTAGTTATTTCCTAAAGAGAGGGAAAAAAAAAGGTGGCAGATTACACAATCCTGACATTTGTCCACTTGCTGCTGCTTTTTTTGGCCCCTCTTTAGCTAGAAAGATGTGAGCATGGGGAAGCAAACGGATTTCCCTGAGGACCCTGAACTAATGTTTTGCCACTGCCAACAGCTTCAGCCACTTGGAAAAGGTGCAATGTTGTGTCTTCCAAAAACTGTTCCCAGGGCTTCATAATATTTAATAATTAGAGCAGGGTTGTTTACTGTAGGGTGGCAGTTATGCTCAGTCCAGACTTGTTGCTTTATTATGCACTGGCTCAATCTGTTTGTAAAACACTTTGCATATGGCGATAAAGCCACTAAAACATTGGCCATGGTGTAGTTTTATTTAGTAAACTAAGGAAGTCTGTTTTGCTCTTTCCAGAACACTGAGCATAGATGGACTTCAACTGCCTTGAAGTTTTGTAAGAAATAAAATTATTATGTATTCATTGATTACTGTTAGATTGGTCTATTATCTGACCTCAAATCTGCCCAGTTATCTTATAATACTCCACCTCAGCCTTTGTTCATCACCATCCTCAGCTGTCTTCTCCCCCAGCTGTTAGTCAGCACCTCTATGGTTTTTCTGAAAGACATCTACCCAAGGTGCCACAGGCAGGTGCAGGAGACAGCTGCACAGGATTGTTTTAACATCAATGCTGTGTTGTCCTGTTGCAAAGTGTTTCCAAAGTTTGTTTTCCTTAGTGAAATGAAAGCAACAAAAAGTTAATCTGTTTCTGTAACTTTTTGTGTAATTTTACTTAAAATTTACACTGTAAGTCTTACATTGACTATGTTCCTTCGGTTTAGTTTTGTTTTGCATTATTCTATAATCCTTTGTGGCTTGAGACAACCAGGACTGAGTTTCATTTATGTAGACAAGTTATACAAGAAATATTACCACAGCAACTAAAATCCTGATTTATAAGACAAAACACAGCTCTCTTCTCTATTCAAACAAATTTACAAGTATTTTGCTAATCATACACCCACAGTTTCTTTGATTTCCAAATGAAGTGCTGCCTATATTAATAATTGTACTGTCACCTTGACTGATGCAAACTCAACTGGTTGTTTTGTGCCACTTGAACAGTTAGCTTTCCAATTTCAGATTTTCTGGTTCTCATCTTCTTATGCCCTGAGCCAAAACACTGCCCTAGAAATGATTGCATTACATTTAGTATTTCCTTGAAACCACTCATTGTGCGAGGGTCAATATGACTGTCCCTTTGGTTTTCTTCTGTAAGTAACAGCCAGGTAGTACTTTTTCCCCAATAAAGGATTTTGGTAATCAGAATATAATGATCTCATTATGGGATGTGTTTTAATTAACTTTTCTTGGGTTTTTTTTTATGTCTGAAGTATAGTATTCCATGTTGCTATTCAACCATGTAAGAAAAAAGCCCCCTCCAAAACACAAGGCAAGCCTGAGATGAAAGGGTGAATCCCTGCTCATTTTTAGATTTTCTGTCATGCAGGTCAGTCCACATGGTCTCTGTCTTAAGTCTTGAGCTGCAAAACAGGGAATAATACCCCATTCTCCTTGGCAGACCTTTGTCAGGCTATGAAATGTTCAAGTACACTTCCCTAGTGTAACTATGGCAAGGGTAGGAGTGATATCAGTTCCAGTGTTGGGAGCTTGTGTAGATTTCCCTATCACAGCAGAAAAATTAGCTCACACCATCTTGATTAAGCAGTGTGCAAATCCAGGAGGTGTTGGATCGTTTGGGTGGTGTTTCTTGTTTAAGCATTGTCATATCCTCCAGGGACTAGCTGGTGAGCAGACTGCTGTAGCAGTAGCAGTAATATGTCCTGACAATTGAAACATCCTAGGGGCATTAAAAAATACTCTTGTTTCAAAAGTACCAAATAAATTTTCAAATAAAGATTGCCTTTTTGCCTCATTTATGTGCAACCTCCCTTCCTTCCCTTCTATTTCTGACCCACAAAGAAAAAGTCACAAAGACCCTGCCTTATTCACTGGAGTGTGAAATTCTAAGAGCTTACTGGATGGAACCTTTACAAAACTTCCTTCTAGTTTGAGGCACTTCCCATTTAAAAAGCAGGAAGAAAGTTTACAAAAGAAAATTACTCTGTTAAGTTTGGAAAAACAAGTACTTCAGTTTCAAATTTATACAGTTGAAATACAAGCAGAACACAGCTGATAGCAAACACATGATATAATTCCAGTTAGTCTGTGAGGCTGCATCAGCTGAGTGCATGCAGGATGGCTAAGAGCAGGTAAAATGGGCTTGTGGGGTAGGGGCCGTGTCCTTCAACTCATAGAAAATTGCATTTTCTACATCTATGGGAAAACAAGAGA
This sequence comes from Illadopsis cleaveri, assembly GCA_013399915.1. NCBI lineage: Eukaryota > Metazoa > Chordata > Aves > Passeriformes > Timaliidae > Illadopsis > Illadopsis cleaveri. The sequence continues at coordinate 318,478 of VXBB01015702.1, forward strand.
TTGTGCCACCCATGATCTCCCTTACCATTACAAGAGCACCTGTTGCAGCTTGACTAATGGTATAAATGTAAGCATGAACTGCATCAAATCCAGATATCTCATGCAGGATGATGAGCATAAGCTCAGCAACAGTAAAGGGCGAGCCAGGCAACTAAAGCCTGCAGTGTACACAGGTCAGGGTGCTGTGTCAGTCCAGCCTTGATCATACTGCCTGCCTGCCTGCCTGCCTTTGTGCTGGTGCCATGAAGCAATGAAAACCTGATTCCTGGAACACGAGTCCAGGGTGTGCTGCCACGTGGAGAGAGGGCTTTTCTGCTCTTTGTGGGAAAGTCTTTATCTGTAGTCGACTGACGGCCAGTGTAGTCAAAGTTTCTTTCTGGTATCAGAATACTTACACAGGTGATGAAACCTGGGTGAGCATTTTCTGTGGATCAGCTACATTGGCTTTGAAAATAGAAGCTGCACCTGTCTTCAAAACTCGTGGAAATGGAGAACGCCTTGATAAGAGTAAAGCTTTTTAGAAGGGACTCAGGCTGGCTTTTATTTTCACTGTTTTTCTGTTTGAGCATTTACAATCTCTTCTTGGTCTTCCTATGCAGCAAAAATAGTTGAAACAAAATAGAAACAGCGATACAAAGCCTAATAAATTCAATTGAAGGTATGCTTTAGTTTCATCAGCTACAGAAAATAACTGTAAAAAAAGACTAAAGTGACAATCAAGATTAAGAGTATAATAATATAATGCAAATAGGGTTTTTTTGCTTGTTCATTAGTTGTTAACTAGCACGTCTGTAATCCTCTGTTTGCTGATAATTTAGACTACGGTCATGTGAATTCACTAGAAACACTGGACTTAGTTAGAGAACCTTCTAATGTCCAACAACGTGGTATTTCCAAGAACAGATGAGTGTCTCTGTTAATTTACTGTCAGTCTACCTGGAAGAGGCCAGTCACTGATTAAACACTGAGGACTAATCAATGAAGAGCCATGTCTTTGATCTATTTGGTGCTGATTGTGACTACAAAAAAACAATACCCTTAAAGAAACATGGCTCTCTTGCTTTTTCAGTGTAAAATCTTGTGTTTCAAATGGTTGTTTATTTAAACCCTTATGAAATAGTAACAAGAAGTGGCTTTTGTTTACTTGTTTCAAACAGTGCAATAACAGCTTGCTCATGTTGCTCTTAACTGGTTTAAGGTTCTGTTTAGAGGTTTTAACATGTGACCCAGAAGTCATGTTTTGATCTTTGTCAATAGCGCATGGGAGGATTTCCTAAAGATACAATTTACATCTATTTTGTAATGTTAAATAGGTCAAGTGTAGTGCCCCAATGTCACAAGATACAATTGGTGAATTCTCTAGGGGTGAATCCTGGCTCAGCTGATGGAAGAGCTAGGACCAGAACTGGGCATCTGTGTNTAGAGGTTTTAACATGTGACCCAGAAGTCATGTTTTGATCTTTGTCAATAGCGCATGGGAGGATTTCCTAAAGATACAATTTACATCTATTTTGTAATGTTAAATAGGTCAAGTGTAGTGCCCCAATGTCACAAGATACAATTGCTGAATTCTCTAGGGGTCAGCTGATGGAAGAGCAAGGACCAGAACTGGGCATCTGTGTGCTGTCGGTCTTGCCTCACAGATGTGTGTTTTATTTTCTTGCAGTGCAGTCTAACATGTCTGATCACTAGTACTGAACCCCTGCTGCTCTTAGCTGTCTAAAGGTCTTTTAAAAATCACAAGGCACTACCCCCACTACACCATCACTCCAAGTGCTGCCTCCCTGACAAGTATCTCACTTGCCTCTTCATAGTTCTTTGCAAATAGCAGTTGAAACAAATCCTTCACTGGCTTTAAGCTATCTGCTGTAAAGGATGCTAAAGTGTCCTATTGTTTCCCAGGCAATGTCTACCATAGCAAGCTGAAATGACACTGAATTTAAGTATGGAAGAAGAAATTCACTATTCCTTGCCAGGTATGGTTTTACTTTGTGCTGACAGACTTTATAGACTTGCTAATCCCTTCCTTCTGGTGTTCCTACCATTTGGGATTGGCCAAACTGTGCTCCAGTAAAAATAAAAATTATAAGATTGCTGTCAATGCCTTTCTATACTTCTCTCTGCTCTCCCCTCCTGCCCAGCAAATACTGTAAATGTGAAGAGTTTCTAGAGATGACTGATGTGAATTAAGGTTGTACCAACCTCTCTTATACCCTCCAGTTCTACTCTCTGGCTCATCTAGATCACAGCCCTGGCTGGAGCATACCAGAACTCCCTCTTGGCTTGTGTGTCCACCAAGGAAAAATCAACCATGTGTAGGAGCAGGAGGGAGACAGGCACAGACAAAAGCTGATTCTTGCTTTAACTCTTGGCAGTATCCAAGTGACTCTCACCTATAAAGTGATGCCAGAGGAGTTCTCAGGAAATGTAGAGAAGGTATTTTTCCTTCTAGTCTCTCTTAGAGGATAGGTAACCATGCTTCAGTAACAAGGACATGGGGCAGTTTTGTTCTCTCAAATGTACTTGCTGGCATTACAAGCCCACTCTGTTATCTGGGGAGGCTGCTCCTAAGAGGTGTCATCATTAGTGAGCCATGAAAGATACACAAGGTAAATTGATGGGGCAGGGAGTGCTGTGGGGAGGACAGGGAGGCAGAAGAAAGATCCTCAGGTTGATCAATCAGCTGGGAGAGAATCTGACTTCTCAGAAGCTGAGATGCTAATTAAAATGTTCATTTGACTTTTAAAAGACAGCTCAGGATATGATCTACATACTGCTCTGAGCTTTTGATAGGTATGTCACTTTGCAAGTTGGGACTGAGTCTTATGGTGCCCAGGTGTTTCCTCCAGTCTTTCTTAGAGTAGGCCACAGTTGCTCATCAATTCACAAAGTATTGAACACTTGACATACATCTTCTAGTGCATATGTTCTTTGCATATGCCTCTTTATGAGTTGTTATATTTTCATCCTAGTTATCAATTCTCTTTTTATGAAGGCAAATTGAATAAATTGAAGACAGAAGAGTGGGATAATGCAGCAGTTAGCAGAGAAGAGTGGTTAATAAACACTAAATTCTTTATGGCAAAACTACAAAATGGTGAGTGAGGTAGCAACAAGATTTTTGGTACACAAAAACACAGTGACTGTGTTTTACAGTATAACAAGACATTACTGTGTTATTACAGAACTTGGGCAACAGTTTGGTCCTCAGACCAAAACACTCCTGGGCATCCACAGGAGCAGCTTCTGGGCACAGGTCCATGGGAACTTTGTGTTCTGATTTGAATGTCATAACTGATTTTAGTTTTTTTCTGGAGTCATCTGGTACTTGTGAGTAAGCCTCACAAAACTTAGTCACTGGAAATCTGTCAAAATAGAGCTGGGATCTCAGGCTTTCACCAGCAGCAACAAATCTTACAACAATCCCTTTCTAATTAGTAAATGAAAAATCTTCTTCTACCCTTTAAATTTTCCTCTTGTATTTCTATTGACAGGATTTAGTTCATTTCATAATCATCAATGCTGGCAAATCAGGTCCCCAAAACTACTAAGAACTTAAAGATGCACTTATGTTAGCAAGAAAAAAGGTGGGAAATTCTATTCTCCTGAATTAATCTGAGTAATAAGAAATCAAAGGAGTATCCTACCTATTAAAAAAAAAAAAAGAAGAAGAAAATATACAATATTTTCACTGGATCTCTGCTCAACAAATAAAGATAAAACTGACATATTTATTTGTACAAAGTTGATCATATTCTTTCATATGCTTACAAAGTTAGCATATGAAAAGGGGCCTAGGTTGTAATATAATTGTATTGAAAATAGAGTTTTACATTGAAATCAGGAAGAAAACCTGCAAAACACAGAGAAAAGTTCAGTAAGGTGACAAGTGCATCCTTCTGCTGGAGCATTTCTAAGGAATGACAGTCAATACTTTGGGCCCTAGGTATCTACATTGCTGAAAAGATCAAATTGAGCATCAAATGTACTATAACACTATCTCTGTGAATGTAATTGGTATTTTTGCAATTATGAAAACTCTTGATATTACTCGTACTTTGTGAATAATATATATTCACAAAATGAATACTTTTCATTTTTGACTTGTGTCAGTCACAACTCTGAGAGTTCTGCTTATCTCCAAATTGATCCAACGGGTGCCCGAAGATTGGAGACATTTTAATTCTGACAAGTTTAAAGGATGTCTGTCTTTGAATAAAATTCCTAACAAATAGTTGCTGGGAAATGAACCTCCATCAAAAGCAGGACAATAATTTGCTTACCCTTTGTGATGCGGACCGCACATTTAGCTCCTTGTATTTGAAGGAATGCCATCACAGTAAACAATGATTTACTTGTTTATAAGTCACTGTTTGAAATATATTACTGGAAACAGAAGCAAAAAGGAAAGAAGAATATGAAAGGAAGCTTGTTAACACCTTTTACTAACTGTTTTTCAGTTCACTATCTTAATTTTATACCTCTTTTCCTTTGGTTGTTGACCTTATAAATATCTGATGCAAATACTTATTCTTTATGGTAGATTCTGTTTATGTCTTACAGACTGTCACATGCCTTTATAGACCAACACTTCAGACAAAATACAGAAATTCCTGAGCTTTTAAAGGAATTATTTAATAAGACTAGGCATAGCTACATTGAGATGTTTTCTTCCAGACAGACCATACTCCTTGTTCTTAATATGTTCTACTCTTTGCCTATGAACAGTCATTCAACCATAGAAGGAAAGAGACCAAAAGGTCACCTCAATTTTGCCTTCATCTGTGAGTCAAGTACTGAGGGAATTGGAGTACAAGTGTGTATGAGACCAGTCTCCTGCTGAACGAACTGTTGTTCTGGGTACCTACTATTTCTCTTGGGTAGAAAATAAACTCTTGAAAGAGTGATATTGAAATCATGTTTTCCTATTAGGATCTGCAACAAAGTTGATGCACTTTCACTCAAAGATATGGCAAAGCTGTCAAGGGGTCTAAGGTATCAGTATTGATTCCTGCATGAAGTTCTGGTTCTACTGAGATCAACAGAAAAAAATCCCATTTGTCTCAATGAAGCCAAGATTTCATTGCTTATCTTTTCTTATTAATAACAAGAGTAAATTTTAGAGAGTCTCATTAAAACAACCTAACATTATATTACATAGAAGGGTTCTCTTACCACTCATAATAAATAATGGGAATAGAAGAGCAACCGAAAAGACAGAAGTAATATGAATGTGTACAGGGATAGGAGCTGAGATTGCAAATATTAAGAGGTTATTAGTCCCTTTCACCCTTAGAGATATTAATGACCACCAGCTTTAGTTCTCAAAGAACTCATTTTGTATCCTTGCATTCTTTTCCAGAATGAAGTTCAAATTTCCATGGGAAATATAAAAGGGATCAAGAGTAATCTACATAACAATTTATGTTAAGGCCTTCATTCACCAACAGCAGTTTCCTCTTTTGCTCTCAGATATTCTCACAACATCTGGATGCCTTGAAAATATTAATGAATTTATGCTATAACCTCCTGGAGAATTAGAGGAGAAATATTATCTCTATTTATCTCTATTTTACAGCTGGAGGATGGAGATAGAGAGACTTTGTGATGTGCCTGACATCTCTCACTGGAATTTTCAAACTCTGTGTTTAAACCACAACACTTTCTTAGCTTCTTATTATCTTTGCTTTGGAGATTCTAGCTTATTTAAATTCTGTTCTCTTGAACACTTTTCTCTAGGCCAAATCCATGAAAAACTGATTCTTAACCTCAACAAATATCTAGAAAACCCCTTGTCCAGAAGAAAGTCGGAGTTTTTCCTGGCTGCTGTAACTTGTGAGGCAACAAAAAGAGAGCCAAAAATGGATTCTGAAGAATCTCAAAAATTCTTTGAAAACATACTAAATGCATACAGACTCAGACTTAACAGATTTCCTCATCTCAATTTTGCCTGCGATAGAGTTACTAGTAGTTCTTCGAACTGAAATTATGTTGTTTGCACTCTTGGAGTTATTGGTATTTTTCCACTTTTTTTTTTTTTTTTTTTTTTTTAGCTG
>VXBB01015702.1:324564-375567 GCA_013399915.1 Illadopsis cleaveri
TTTTAAATGAAGCTCTCTCCTGAATTAACTGTGAGGGGATTTTAGACTACTTTTATGTATAGCTTTCATTTTATAAGGGTGGGATTGCATTGTCATGATACCTTTCACTTTGCAATGAATCTACGTGCCTCATGAATCTGTCTCGATTTAAAAACTTAAGAATGTAAATAGATGTTTTGTCTGCATTCTGTTTTGTAAGGAGGGCAGGAACAGCCAGGTTTGCTGTGCTTCTGCAAGGAGTAAGCTCCATTATGTGGTACCCCATGCTGTTGTGGTAATACCACTTCCAACCCTCAGCTGTTTTGCTAAGGGTTATCTAAGTGTGGAATACTTACATATGAGTATACAGTACATATAGCTATCATTTAGTTAATGTTTTATTTGTTTTCTAATTAACTATATCAAACTAAGTTTCTTTAATCTAGAGATTTAATCTTTCCCTAGGATCGACTTTGCACAAACCTAGAATTCAGTTATGCCTTTGTACAGATTGTTATACAAAGGTAGTTTATTCTATATGACAGAACACACTTAGGAGTTTTGAAACTTCTATAATTCAGAAAGCTGCATCCTAAAAGAACCAGCACACCTTCTGCCCGAATGCATTGAAAGCCAAGATGCTCTTGAAGTGTTCTGCAGGCCTTACAAGGTGAGAAATGGACTAAAATAAAGGAAGAGGAATGACATTATTGGAAAGGTTCTTCATTTAGAAAGGATTAATACACACTGCAGTGGACTCCATTCCACCACTCTTGACCTTGAGAACTACAGAGTGGAAACTTTGGATTCTGCCTTAGGGAGGAAGACTGAGTAAAAAAACATGGAGCAGAAGTCTTCTTCCTATAAAATGACTGCTGTAAATAATATCTGGCTTTGATTTTCCTTTTAGTTTTACCCGTATCACATTATAGAAGTACTACTGACTTTTTGAATCTGTTACTGACTTCTGTAGGAATAAGGGAAGTTAGAGCTGGGTTGATTATATTTTACTATGAAACAGTCTGTCAGTGATAAGACAGAGTGAACTTATTCTGTGCTTTTCCTGGTTTATTCAATATAAAGAATCTTGGACATCTAGAAATTGGAAAATTCTGGACACCATAAGTGTTGACTGGTGCAATGCAGTATCTGCCTTTCAGCAACCTGAACTGTCTTCAAAATAGGCCCTGCTTTGAGAAGGTATTTGGATCAAAAGGTTTCCAGGTGCTCCTTCTAAACTGAGCTGTTTGTTGATTTTTTGTTCCTACTCACTGCTCGCTGTAAAGCTATAACTACACAGAGCCAGGTCCATGGCATTCTACGTGCCCATGTTTCCCAGTGCTTCCAATTCCAGAACTAAGTACAACCTCAGTTTCCAGGTCAGGCTCTGCACTAGTTTTGCCCTACACTCGAGTTAATGCATGCTGAGCAACACAGTACTGGCACTGTCACTCACCTTCTTTTGCTTCCAGCAGCATCTCTCACTTTAACACCAAGTCCTTGAGGTCTGATACAAAGCATAACCATGGAATCATAGAATCCTGAGTTAGAAGGGATCACAGGTTCAACTCCTGTTAATAAATTAATAAATCAAAGCTCACCTGTAGTTACTAAGTCTGGAGGTCTGGTTCTCTGCACATTTTTTTCTTCCAGACCCCTGGTTCTGGGAAAGGACTTCATAACCTTCATGAAGCCAAGTAAAGTTCTGGACAGATTATTAGTTCAGACAGGTTTTGATATGAAAACCATAATACCAGACCCAAGACAGCTGAAGATGCAGCAGAGCTGTGATTTTGTGGTACTGAATCAGCCAATGTCCACTGTACAGTTAATCTGCCCAAGGAGTTGCCTGTACATTATGAAGAAGTGGAGGTTTCATGGGCATTCTATTCACTGACATTTGCAAAATTTGCAATTCCACTGGCAGTCACAGAATGAAAATGAAGCAATTTGGTTTAATAATGCAGATGTCAAAATATTAAACATTCAGGACAATTATACTGGGAAAATGTCAACATCAATTTTATTTATTTTTCTTATTTTGGAATTGTTTGAATGGTATATTTCCCATTGTGGTGAAGGATGATAAACAGAGGAACAGAGCTGAAGCTAAATCACTCATAAATCCATCTTTCAGTAAGGTGACATGACATTAATTCAGGCACTGGAACAAGTAAGATCATTAAATATTATGACACACTTCATCCAATTCCTCCACAAAATAATTTTCTTAATATTGTTTTTGTAAAGGAAATTAGTGTCAGTCAATCAAACATGGACATGCACAATTCTAATTATGTATTTTGCCAATATCATATGAACAGTATGTTTGGCGCCTTACCTAGTATATATCCAAAGTGTGCCTGAAATATTTGAGCTCAGTTTTATAAGAATAACCCATTTTTCAACATAAGCATAACCCATGGCCTATTTCAGTCATATATGACTCAGGGGACTTATTGCCCTAAAAGAGATGAAGAAGCCTGTATAATACAGGGTGAAAAATGTGCAGGTAACCCAGAGGAAACAAATGACACCATTCTACCAAGGGCTGGACATCGCTGCAACCACTTTGATTCTCCTCCAGGGCAGTGAGATCATTATGATGATATTGCTTGGGAATTGACACTGATCTGAAATTATTTTGATCTGATGCAAATGAAGATATGCAGAGTAATTCAAAGAATCATTACTTTAATCACATATAGAATCCTGTCAGGTTCTTGAACTTGGTGGAGGGTAGAATTATGGAACAAATAATTGAAAATGTAAGAGGAAAGAGATAATGTTACAGAATTCTTTACATAAAATGTAATGTCCCTTTCCAGAAATAATGTTTGTGTCATATTTCTATGATCAATGTTTTAGATGTTGATAAGTACTAATGATGTTATTACTAAACCTGAAGAGAGGACCTGTTTTTCTTTGACCTGTAGATAGCCCAGATATTTCTAATGAGTATTGTGCTTTGTTACATTATTGTTACTTGAGAAGTGTGTGAACATGTCTTTTTATTCATTTATCTACTTGGTCAGCTTATTAACTGCTCTACATAATTTCTCCCTTACCGTTTGAGAACACATGGGAACTGTCCTAAATCAAATAAATTCTTTAACTGAGCAATTTTTCATGTGCTTTTGTGAGGATTTATAGGATCTATCTAGGTGAAAATGAACTTTTTCTGTAGCCACTGGGAGAATTAGTCTATGAATTACCAGTAAACCAGTGTGCCAGTTGAAGAACAGATTTGATCTAGCCTGCAATTATCCATACAGTTTAACTGTTAATATTAGAAGGAAATAAGCCCCATGTTAGAGTTTTGGCATATATGCGCTGTGTAGGACAATACCCAGAAGCCCTTTATAGGATAGCACAGGCCAAAGACCATTCCCTTCATGGATGAGGCCACACAGTTTAGGGTGGTAAGGGTTCCTGGCTGTATACCACGACCTGGACTGCCTATTTTTCTCTCAGCCTGGTAACCAAAAGCTCCCAGTGCATGTCTGGGCAGTGCACTGACTCACAGCCATGCTGCTGGGGCAGAAGGCCAGATTGGAAGCTGCTACGGTTAAACACTAAGGTTCATCCACATCTGAAGGTGAGTCAGGCAGGAGATTTTTTTAATAAAAAAGAACAAAAGGGCTTGATTATAATCAATTTTAAATGTTTCTGAATCATTTGGCCACTCTCCTGTACCAGCTCAATACTGGATTATAGTACTTATGATGGCTGTGCAATGGGATTGCATGAGCAAACAATCCTTGATCCAGACATGATGGTATAACCCCTTTCTATGGACAACTCCCAGAAACTTGAAAGAGAGCTAGGAAATGTCCTTAGCCCCTGAAAATATTTTTAGTTCTTGAGATCCTGATCTCTGATGTTATAAAATCACAGAATGGTTTGGGTTGGAAGAGACCTTAAAAGTCATCTGGTTCCAACTCCGCTTCCATGAGCAAGAACATTTTCCACTAGACCAGGTGCTCAGAGCTCTATCCAGCCTGATGCTGAACACCTCCAGGGATGGGGAGTCCTCTCCTTCTCAGCGCAACTTGTCCAGTGTCTCATCACTCTTAGAGTAAAGGATTCCTTCCTGATACCAAATCTAAACCTACCCTCCTTCATTTTAAGGCCATTTCTCTTTGTCCTATCACTACATGACCCTCCTAGACCCTACAAGTCCCTTCCCAATCTTCTTGTAAGCCCCCTTTAGGTGTGGAAGGAGGTACTTCTATGACAAGGAGAGGGTCTACCTGCACTTTATTAAAGCCTTTGAAGCTGCCTTCCAAAACATTCTCCTGGAGACACTAACTGATCATGACTTGGAGAGGTGCACTGTTTCCCTGGTGAAAAATAGCGTGGCCAGCAGGATCACAGCAGAGATTGTCCCTTTGTACTTGGCACTGGTGAGACCACACCTCAAATCCTGTGTTCAGTTCTGGTCCCCTCTCCACAAGAGTCACATTGAGGTGCTGGAGCATGTCCAGAGAAGGTCAATGGAGCTAGTGAAGAGTCTGGAGCATAAATCTTATAAGGAACAGCTGAGAGGGCTGGGGGTGTTCAGCCTGGAGGAAAGGAGGCTGAGGAGTGACCTTATTGCAACAACCATCTTTATCTCTAAAATTACCATAAAGGAGGCTCTAGCCAGGTGCAGGTTGAATTTTTTTCTCGCATATAATACATGACAGGGTGAGAGAAAATGGGCTCAGGTTGCACCAATGGAGGTTTAGATCAGATATTAGGAAGAATTTCTTCACTGATAGAGTACTCAAGCATTGGAACAGGGAAGTGCTGGAATCACATCCCTGGGGGTATTTAAAAGACATATGGATGTGGCAGTTTGGGACAATATTTAGTGGGGGACTTGACAGCACTGATTTAATGGCTGGTACTCAGTGTTATTAGAGGTGTTTTCTGACCTAATCAGTTCTATGACAAATCTGCTCTGGGTGGAATTTCCAATGCAACAGCTCTCTGGCAGCTCCTTTTAGTTCCCAGGGGAAGAAGACATCTACCACTTCCCTGCCTAAGCCCAAGGCTAAAGTAATGTTGTATTTTCTCCCCGTTCTGCCCAAAACAGAATTTTAAGTTAAGGGCCTCATTTTGTTACCACATGTAAGTCTACAAAGAGTCCACAATAACTAATGTAAGATTTCATGTTTAAATAGAGAGTCTGCACACAGTAAAAGAGAGAAGAAAAGAAGAAAGAAAGGAAAGCATACAGGACCTTGATTCTGCTCACTGCAAAACTTAACAAGAAAAATTGTCCTCACTTCACTCATATGAGAAAACAAAGTGCTCTGACACACACAATCACCCTTTTACAGCCTTTCTTTCTATTTTCCTGATGCTGTTAGAGACTTCTGTCTGTAGTCAGTCATCCTTACTGTAAATTTCTTTAAATTGTAATTGGGCGGTCTTCCAGATTCTGAGGGTCCCCTTTGCCAGAGGAACTCCTGGGGACACAGCCCCTACATAGCCCCTATTTTTTGAAACTGAGGACTGATAAATTAATAGAGAACTGAGTACCAATATGATTCTTTGTTTGTAACAGAAATCTTGTTTTATCAGTAACTATTTTTAAGGAACCCCATTATGAAATATGTATAGTTGTACCTTCATGTTCCTGTATTTAATTTTGTGTCAAAAAAGGCTCCACATTTAAGAAGGTCATGGTCTGTGTTTTTGTGTTTGACACTGGGAATTTGAACCTTAGCCTCTTCACCTGTTACCCACCTTCTTAAGGATCATAAATATAAGCACAATTTGAACCAATTTTCCCAAATCAGCTTAGTGTTTTATCCTCTCTGTGTGTCTCTTAGTCACATGCACAAACCCCACACATGCCAAGCTGAAAGGATGGGTCAAGGCCTGTTTTATTGACAAGCAGAGCTGGCCTCGGTCACTCCCCTGCCGCACCTCAGCCAGCCGGGCAGCCTTCAGAAGTGCTTTGGCTTGGGAGCATGTATGGAGAGGAGAAGTGGCAGGGCTGAGATTAAGGGATGAGACCTACCTATTTTGGAGAGCAGTGGGCAGTGGAGCTACCTGGTAGTACTTCCAGCTGTCCTTTGGATAGCAGAGGAGTTTGTACCTAAAGTGTGTTTTGTTGTGTAGCCCACCCCCTGAGCTGAGCCCTGCTCCTTTCCACGTCAGGGACTTGATGTGAGTGTCAGGGGAACCAGTGTTAGCCCAAAGTGATCATAGCCAAATTCAGCCACCTCCTTCATTGGGTTGACCAGGGCAGGACAGTGAGGTTTGCACCCATGGACAGGGGTAGCCTTCACCCACCATGCCACATGCCCTCAAATGGTTGGAAAACTGCTGGCTTTGAGCTTTTCCTCTCACCTTGGTGGGGTATCACGGTCACTGGGTAATGTCTGATCTCTGTGGTATCATAACCTTCTTTCTTGGGCTAAGTTTTGGCCTCTGGGTTGACAAATCATGACTGTTTTTGAACTTTTTTATTACAGCGAAGTTGCATCAGCTTACCTCTGCTGGCTTCTTGAACTATGCTAGGGAAAAGTTCAGCAAGAGCTGGCACTATCTTTCCAGCCTAGGTTTGAACCTTATTTTAAATACAAATATCTCTCCTTTTCAGCATAGTCAGGAAAGATAGGGTCATCTTTATACCTGATATCTCAAGCAAAGCAGTGGGTAAATATCAAAGATGTTAAGGCAAGGCAAACAACCCTTTTATGTTAGTGGGCAGCACTAATGACACAGGGTGAAATTTATCCTCTTATCAAAGGTCAACACAAACCTAGGCACTACTTCAAAGGTGCATTGATCCTGTAACTGGCTCCTGGCACTGGGCTGGATTTCACCAAACTCTAAAATGTATGTGAACTGATAGATTTTATATATCTGTGTAAAAAATAACAGAGTATGTGCAGATACAGACCTACTTAGCAATCCGCAGGAGCTATCTTGATTTCGCTAGGACAATGTATGTTTCTTTTCTCTTGTGGTCACATATTTTGGACATTATTTGCAAGCCAACTGTTCCGTCCTCCCACTTAATCAGTTAAAACATCCATATTCTTTGCAAATACACAATATTTACTCCAGCTTTTTGTTTACCAAGGAGAAGCTGGCAGTCCAGTGACTGTGCAGGTACTGTTTGGTTTGAAGAGAAAAGCAAGAGTGAAGACACTGTTAAAGACATTCTTTCAGGTTGTAGTGAATAATAATAAGAACTATCCAACTTTTCCTGCCATGTTCAGCCATTGCTCCAAGATACCAAAAAGATCTTTAAACAGGGAAAACATGAAAGTCAAGGGAGAGGTCAGTAAAGTCAATGTAAGAGCAAGTGAAAAACTTGTACCTTTTTGTTAGTGGTCATATACATAAATGTGTTGGTGCAGAGGAGGCATGGAATTTTTGTGTGTGTTCAATTATGGTCATGCTGGGTGTGAACATATTAATTGCAAATACTTTAAGAGAAGATACGACATCTGCACTTGGAGTTTCTTTTCTTTCCTTTGTGTTTTCTTTCTGTGGTTGTATTTGAGCAGGGTGTGCCAATATTTGCACTCTGAGGAACAGCATCAGAATGCCTGGTATTCGCATCTATGAGCAAAAATAATGACAACACTTCAGCTAATTCACAGTAGCTTCATGTGCATTAGTCACTAGTCCCTGCGTGCTCTAATTATAGACTGTCTTAATATTGCAAATACAGGACATAAAGCAAGGACTTTACAAAAGTTCTTTTGGTATCTTTTTTTTACTTGCTAGGCTAATGGACAAGATGTTTTAGATGTAGATCCATGCTTGAAGTTGTCTTTTTCTTGGAATGTGACTGTGGCAGTTAATATGATAACAGTAGTATCAGAGGAGATGGATTAGGAGGTACTTTGCTCAGGATAGGTGAACCTATCTGGTAGTGTGCTCTTCCTTTAGTTCTGAGAAAATCAGACTTTTTTTTTGATTCACAGGAGTAAGACATAAAGAACCTTTTCATAGCTGAGCTGTATTTTTTAACCTGAGTTGCTCTAAATATATAACCAAGGACAGCAAAATCCCATGTACTGTGGCTCACTGTACAAGTTAAAATTTATTAAACTGTTATATTCATGAGATTATGTCAGAATTCCCTTGTTCTGTCATGTACATGATTGCTTTGGGGGCTCCAGGCGGTCAAACTCTGACAGTGTCAAGCATAATTATTTTCTGAATATATTCGCACCCCCTGCAAAAACCAATGTTTGTTTGGTTTTGCCTTATTTAAGAGTGTACTCATTAGTTTACAACCTTTGATGAGGCTTTCTAAGCTTCAACTGAATGACTAAAATCTGTAAGAAACACTGATTCTCTGAAGATGATATTATGACATAAAACATACGGAATAAAAATTTTGTATTTCCATAAAAAATTCAAGACATAATGTTTACTTTGGCACATTGATGCAGCTATCTGTATGCATTGGGACCCACTGTGGTAAACACACAATAATGCACATTAACTTCTTTTTCTGAATTAGTGATTTTATACATATAGAATAAACTAATAATCCCCTACTTTATAATGAATTTTAAGCTTATAAAATGTGACAGCTACTGATGTTCTCCACCAGTAGAATGGAATGGTTTACCCCAATATAGTGAGTACTATTTGGATGGCAGGTTTACATAGTGAAAATATTAATAGCATCACTGAAAAGGTAATACTACAATGAGTGGAACAGATGGAAACACTGTGTCTATAAGTGGAAAACCAGGGCTCACAGACAAACAAGAGTTGAGTTGTGGTAAACTAATATGTTCTCCCCCATCCATTGAAACAACATAACTGACCTTGTGTTTGTTTCAGCTTTGGGGAAAATCATTTAATGTCAAGCTCTTTGACTGATATCTTGTCCACCAATTGTGGAAATACTCTTTCACTCTGAAATTGTAATAACTCTTTCTCTGTTATCACTGTAAGCTTGTATTAATAACTATACAGAATCACAGAATTGTTAGGGTTGGAAAGGACCTCTGGAGCTCATCCATTCCAACCTCCCTGCCGAGGCAGGGTCAGCTGGAGCAGGTCACACAGGGAACAATAAGGTGGATGATTTGGAGTGTCTCCAGAGGGGGAGACTTCATGACATCCTTGGTCAGCCTTTTCCAATGCTCTGCCACCCTCAATGTAAAGAAGTTCTTCTTTGTGTTGAGGGAAAACTTCTTGTGTTAGTTTATGACCCTTGCTCCTTGTCCTGTCACTGGGCAGCACCAAAAAGAATCTGGCACCATTGTCTTAGCACCTGCCTTTGAGATATTATATGCATTAAGGAGATTCCCTCTCAGTTTTCTATAGACTAAGCAGCTCCTGCAAGCTCTCCTCATAAGAGTGATACTCCAGACTCCTCCACGATCTTTGTGGCCTTCGCTGAACCTCTCCAGTAGCTCCTTGTCTTGTACCCAGGAGCCCAGAATGGGACACAGCACTCCAGGTGTGGCCTCACCAGGCCTGAGTAGAGGGGCAGGATCACCTTCCTTGACCAGCTGACCAGAGTCTTCCTGAAGCACCCCAGGACACCACTGGCCCTCCTGCTGCAAGGCTACACTGCTGGCTCATGAAGAGACTGTCCTCCACTGAGACTCCCAGGTCCTTCTCAGCAGAGCTGCTCTCCAGCAGGTCAGTCTCCAGCTGGTACTTGGGGTTATCCCTCCCCAGGTATAGCACCATACACTTGCCCTTGTTGAACCTCATTTTGTCTCTGCCTAATTCTCCAGCCTATCAATGTCCCACTGAATGGCAGCAGAGCATTCAGGTGAATCAGCCATTCTCCCCATATCGTCATCCAGCCTGCTGAGGGTACCATCTATCCCTTCATCCAGGTCATTGCTGAACAAGTTGAATGAAACTGGACCTAGTATTGGTCCCTAGGGAATGCCATAGACTGCAGGCCTCCAACTGCATTCTATTCCACTGATCTCAATCCTCTGAGCTCTGTCATTCAGGCAGTTCTTGATCTACTTCACTGTCTGCTCATCTAACCCATACTTCCTAGGCTTGTCTGCAAGGATGTTGTGGGACACAGAGTCAAAAGTCTTGCAGAAGTCAAGGTAGATGACATCCACTACTCTCCCCTCACTGACCCATCCTGCCAAGACATCATGGAAGGCCCTCAGATGCTTCCTCCTTGGTGAATCCATGCTAACTACTCCTGATGATCTTTTCTTCTACATGCCTGGTGATAAACTAAGTAAATAGCATCCTTCTGTTGAAACATTTACTTGCTACTGTGTAGTAGCTTGATTCTGGCAGCTGGTGATCTTTGCTCCCTTCACTGAGAGAAAAGCACAGCAGCTACTTTGAGGGCAGGAATCTTTTCAGTTCATGCTCCAGTGGATACTACACAAAATGTTATTTGTGGAAAGCCATAGCAACCCCGCTTATTTATTTTGTGCCCAAACAGTTGTATAAGTTCTTCTCAGTGTTCCCCTCGTTAATTCTTTTAAATTAACAAAAAATATGATTTAAAAAATAAAGCATATTTCTTAAAAGAAAAGTTCTGACAGCTAATGATCAGACAAAAATTTAAGTTCATATACATATTGATAAAATAAAATAAAATAAAACAAAACAAAACAAGTATTAAAAAAATGCATCACAATTTCCAGTAGAATGAAAAAATTATCACTATATGAAACAATGAAATGGTACTGGTATATAAAGAAAAGTCAGTTACAAAACCCATATAAACCACATAGTCATTTCTGGCTTCCATCTAACCACTGATATTCCCTTAGAAATGAGAAGGGAAAAAGTGAGTAAGAACCCTTTCCCTATCAGTAAAGAGTATGATATCTGGGAAACACAAGTAAATGCCTATGAAATATCAGCAGAATTAAGGAATTTGGGGACAGGGCCTCATGAGGACAGGGAGAGTGAGAATCCAGAGATCAGGTCCTTCTGGAGGTAGGAATGAGCAGAGTGGGCTGAGTAGGGAGGATGGAGAGCAGCACCCTGACTGGTGGGACATGATTTCTGGGAGGCCTGGTGGGCACAGGGAGAGGCTGGTTTTAGTGAACCATGCAAATCTTTCTCTAGTGAAACCTCATGTAAATGTATGAGGTATGTTTGGCATGTGGTCAGAAATCTGACTGATCATAGCTAGATATTCGGAAAATAGAAATCCATTTGGCTTAATAAAAAAGGTTGGGAAATATTTGCCTCCAGAATTGGTGTAAAAAGCATGATGAACAGACCTCCCTCCCTCCTCCAGTTTCCAACACCACTTATAATTTTTTGTATTTACTTCAACAGAAGGAGATTTCTTTAAAAATTAAAAAAAGAAAAAGTGTTTGCAGAGGGTTTCGGCTTGTTAGTTGTCTGCCTGCCCAGAAAGTACTGCTCACTTTCCTCTTCCTTTCCAGAAGTGAACATATTAGTCTTCAGCTGGGGTTACCAGCAGCTAAAGGTGAAGTGTTTTGTCCTTCTGCTCCTCTCTACTGATGTCCATTCAGGCAGTTCTCTTAGCCTTGCCGCTTTCCCCAAAGGCTGAAATGCAGGGGGCTGGCAAGGGTAGCTGTAGCTGTCATCAGCAACAGAAGAGAAAAATTAAGATAGCCACTAGAAAACTCAATTTCATGGAACAGATATTTTCTGTTTTAATGAAAACGACCTTATTGAAAAATTGCTGGCTAGCTCACCACTCTAGTCTTCTCTAAATATGTCAGACATGTCATTTTAGATATTTATCTCTGATAGAATCACTGAATCATTTAGATAGGAAAACACCTTTATGACCATCGAGTCCAACCATGAAGCTAACACTGCCACAATTGGTTGGAAGCTAAGTCTCTGCATGTTTTACTTTTTATATTAAATTATGTATTTTAATGTTAGAATGCCTCTTGACTTGCCTCTTCACTAGTATAATGATGCTTCAAGAGCAGCAAATTATCCTAATACAGTAGTAAAGTTTTGTGACATTTGCTAGTTTATCTTTGATTACATCAGGAAGGGAAATGATACTTATTTTCCTCTTCTGAGTAATTACTTTCTGCATTGCATCTCATGCTTCACTCATTAAGTTCTGAGCTTACTGAGATGACAGATCAAGAGGCATCCATGTTTTGTTTGGAATTTAAATATTCTAGATATTCAGATGGTGTATAGACACCTACTCACACATGTATGTATGGGTGCTTGTGTGGCTGTACTTCTATATAATAGAACAGTAAATCTTTCCATAGAGATTCCAGTTGATTAACTTCTTGTCAAATACTTGACTTCCGTTTTTCAAAACATTATATCTACAATTGCTGGAGTTAGGGCTTTAGAATAATTTATTTATAAACCTTGCTTTCATATATTCATACTTACAGTTTCAATCACAATAATAGGTATTATCATAGCACCAATCAGAGATGCACCAGATATTTTCATGAAAAAAGCAAAAGAAAATAGAAGCTCATCTAAAAAAGGGTTTATGTGTTAGCTTCAGTATGGTCATTAATATTGCCCATTTAATATCAATATTGGAGATGACCATTATAGTGAAATAACTCTTAACTCTTCTATGACTTTGTACCATGCATAAATGTTCTCCAGAAGACATTTCTAGAATTAGCATGAGAAATTTTCCCCTGAAAATGTGAAATAATGTCTCATATTTTGCCTTTTTCTCTCTGTCTCTTTTCTCTCTATCCCTCTAATTTTTTACTGAGTTTACCAATTCAATTTTAATAGGGAAAATTTTCAGTCAAAACTCTAATCTATTCTATCCTATCCTCTGGGGGATATTTTTAGGGAAAATGTTCTTAAGGACAAAAGTCAGTACTTACACTACAGAGGAGAGAAAATAGGCTGAAATGGAGGGGGGAAAATAAGAAAACAATTATCAAGTAAGAAAGACCATTGCATGAAAGGATAGTAGAGCTTCACTCCCCTTTAGGAGCAAGGAGAGTCAGAAGAGAAAAACATGAACACAAACAGGCCCATAAGAACCCAGAAAGTAATTTGTGGTTAAAAAGAGGCTATGGCTCACAGCTGAAGTATCCAAAGGCTAAAATTGGTAATAGAGCAGAGGCATGACCATGAGCATAGTGCCAGAGATGTACTGCAGCAAAAAGAGCAACTGAGACTCAGAAGGGCTGGAGAAGTGTTTTGCTTGAATTCTATTTTGTCCTGGAGTGAGAGAGCTTTCCTTGCTTTGAGCAAGAGAAAAATTAGAATGAATCATGAGCAAATTCCAAATCAACCTCATGAGAGAAATGGGAAATCAAGAAACAGACAGCTTGATACTAAAATAATAAATAGTAGCACTAGACTTTCCCTACAGAATCCTCTTTATCCTCATGGCAGACTAACTTCCTTAGTTCTGCACTTCTGAGGAAGCAGCAGTGCTTGCTTTAGACTCTAATTCAAGGTTGCTTCATGTAGGCAGTACAAATTTGGGGAGCGACTGTTCAATATTGTCAGTGCCTTGTCTTCCCTGTTAGAAAATAGTTTTGTTAGGAAGATGATGAAGCAATCAAAGGAACATATTCATCAAATCACAGACACATATGATTTAGATAAGGAGAAAATATTTTTTTTTTCTTAAAAAAACAAGCACATCTGGTTACATACTGTGACTGGGCAAAGGCACATATCATCCTATGCTTTTGAAGATAGCAAGGGAGATTTATACTCTAATTCTGTAAATCTATGTCAGACTGCTATAAATTTAGAAGTAATTTGCTTTGATAACTAACTGGAAAATTAATGTCATTCCTAACAAGAAAGAGCATGTTTATAACATAAACGTGCCGTGATAAAATGCCCTAAGAACGAAATATCCTGGAAAGAATTTTAATTCTTATAAAGATAAGTGATTGAAGGAATGCTAATCCTCTCTCTACTAGGAGTGATGAGGAATGACTATGCACTATAGCTACATACCAAATGTCTTGAAGAGACTTTTTTACAGGAAAGTTTATGAACCATTTTTTTTCAAATGTGTTAATGGACTTTAGTACTAAAGCAAAGACACATAAGCAAAATGAATATTACATTGTGAAATATAGCCCCACAATTTTATTAAGAACTGTTATGAATAGAAAAACTGGAACATGCCTAATAGAGCTGGAATCATTGCAATCAGATGTTAGGCAGGCAAAAGGACTCAGAAGAAAAAAGGGATGTCAGTAATTTTGTGGTAAGTATTTCCAGAATTACAAATGGAAATAATTCAGTCTACAATAACGATTTTTTAAAAGCAATAAAAATGAAGCATTTCTGAGGGACATAAACCAGTTTCACATTAATGATGTAGGAAAAAACATTCTCTGCATTTCAGATAAGTCTCAAAGTTTGTAACAAGTAATTGGGCAAATGAAAGGTAGAAAAAAAGAGCTGCTGAAAAGGTTTTTCGATTTTTTTGGTCTTGCATTAAAGAAGAGAGCAAAACACAGGGACAATTAGGCTGGTAACCGTGGAAAAAATTAAAATTACCACATTTGAAAAACAAGAAAAGACTGTGGGTTAGATGACATTGCCAGATATGCAACTCCTAGGTGATAATTTTATCAATTGTGACAAGGTGGTCATTTTCAGAGGTGGCAATTTTCATGGCATTAGACATAATATTTCTTTGTTTTCAAATAGGACCACTGCTTTGATAAAAAATGTAGTTTGTTGTAAAAATGAATAATTCTAGCATGATTGTACAGAAGATGGAAAAATAATTTTCATAAATTTAGATTTTTTTCAGGGTCTGTCTTGTTTCATTTGAATAAAAGATTTACAAGTTTCAAACACTGATTCTATTTTCTAAATCATTGTTATTTCAGTAATGTACACCATTAAACATAACAGTGTGCACTCTATTAGGGGTTTTCTCGTGGGGATGGGGGAGGGGAATTTCCTAAAAATATGACACTAATTTTTACAGAAATACAGGGGAAAACTAGGGATCTAATGTAAACTTACAGATATTTAAATATGATACAAGTGTTTCAAACAAATCCATTGACATCTTTATAAACTATGGTTTATCCCTAATTATAATTAATTTCTTGGCCATTAAGGAAATATAAAATTTTCATGACTGTTTTATCTTCTATATAATGAAATTTGCTTTGTGTGATCAGTTTCCTGAAAAACCAGAAAAAGGACATTTACTCATTCAGCGCAAAATTATGGCAGTAGCCACATCCCTCAACTGGAGCTCCTAGTTCTGTTCTGAGGAGCTCCCAGGGTGTTCCGAGCTCACAGTTTATGAGCTGTGGCATCCTGCAGGTTGCAGCATGTTCCACCTGCTGACCTGGCCACAGTGACATAGGACAGAGCTGGGGCACTGAAGACCCTGTTTGTGACATCAGCCCTGCCCTTCTTGCTCTTGGGGTAGCAATCAGGAACTCTGAATGAGAAACCTGTGCCCAGTGCTTGCTTTAGTGCGAGCCTCTGTAGGGTGGGTGTAAGGGTGAAGCTGCCTGATGCTGTGAGATTACAGGAAGGAAAATGGATACACATAATTGATAAAGTTCAAATACTGCTGTCCAACCACTCCATGACTTCCCATCCTCAGGAGCCCAGCAACAAGTGGGAAGGAATTGGAGACTGCTCTTGATATCCAGCAGGATCAGGGGGGAAGTGGTTAATACAAAAAAGAAAACCTCTAATTTTGGCAAAATAACCCCAGTTCCAAGTCTAGCAGGTTCAGTCAAAAAGGCTCTCCCTCTTTGCTGAGGGCAATCAAATACTTTCTGTGCTGAGGTCCCAGAATTTTCAAGAACAGATGGCGCCTTTCTGTATGAAGTGTTTAATGATATGTGCTAATGAAGCGGGCTTTTACACTGTTTTGGGACATAGGGGCCCTTTTCAGGCTCCAGGTACACTTTGTTCTCTTTTATCTGGTGGAACTCAGTGAATGAAAAGAAGTAAAAGAACTGTTACTTTGCTTGAAGGGAAATTCACAGCAGCCAGAGTGCCAAATATCTATGTATATGTTAATCAACTCCAAATGTATCTGCAGCAAGAAAATTGTTTAAATGAACTGCATAATCCAACATATCCCCCCAACACTCTTTAAGATTTTCTTCCTTCTGCAGCCATTTACTATGGGAATGTGTTATTCTATCCCAAAGTGCTCAACAATAACAACTGTTACTGAGCTTTTTTCTGCAAGAGGTCCTTGTGAAGCCCTTGCCAGACCAGCTTCCCACATGCCTGCTTGTAGATCTCCAGACACTGAGCTCTTCTGCATGGCAGTATCTACAGAGGCCACAAAAGTGACCATTTCCTCCTGGAGAATCCTTCCAGCCTTCTGGAAGAAATGTGCCAGGGAAACATTTGGTAACCAGCAATGGTCATCACAATCTCAGACATCCTTTGCACCGTCTCACCTGTGCAGCAAAAGGACAGAGACTCCTGAAGCCTCCTGAATTCACCATGCATGTCATGAAGGATTGTCTCAGCTGTAGGTACAAGAAGACTGAAGTAAGATATCAGATGATCTAAGTTTTTAGCTGACAGATTTTTGACTTTTCAGAAAGTGTCATGGCTTTATTTTAGTGTTGTTAGATATATCTCCAAGGTCTGTCACATGGGTTGACAATAATTCTATTGTCGTGTAGTATGTGTGGCAATGTTATTATCAAATGTTATCAGTGTTATGAAAGTCTGAGCATCCACAGTTAGCCTAAACTCTGAGTAACTACTGCAGCTGTCCAGAGGATTATTTTAGCAAGAGAACATATATTTGGGTCTTGTACTGACTTTGTGAAATATTAGAAAAATCCTGCTTTGGGTCTCTGCTTATATGGAGATGGTGGGAAAATTCTTTGTTCACATAGTTCCTTCAGAGCTGAGAATGAGACCCTGAGGCCATGCAACACATCTGAGGGAGATTGCAAAGAAGGGAAGGTGGTTTAGATTTCCCTCCCTGATCTTTACTAAGGGAGGTTTCCTGCACAGAGCTCCTGATGTAGCAGGTGGTTCTGGCTATTTTGTTGTGTATCCCAGCATCCCTGCTCAGTTGTTGTTTTGGCATGCTGCCATGGCTTCACTGACAGATGGGAATGACACCACACATGCACCTGGGACATAGACAAATGGAATTTCATGACAGACACTAGAGGTACTCATCTTCAGAGCTTTCTTCTCACTGAATTTCAAAGGCCTGATGTAAGCAATGAAAGCATGGGAACATTGAACTGAAGGTCAAACTAAGATTCTTTTTGTCTGATAAGAAATACTTGGCAAAGCATACTTTTATGCTATGGTAGATATGATTGTACTTAGTTTTAATTACAGAAGTATTTTTTAGCTGTTTAATAAATTAAGGATTTCATAATAGCACATTTATCATTTTGTCCCCAGCATCTTATACAGTTTTCAGTGAAAACCACAGTGGGAAACAAGATCATGTCCATGACACAGAGTATGTCACTGGAAGGCTCCTCTCCTTGTGAATAAGGACAGTTTCCACTTGGTAGATTGGAAATGTGAAACAGATGGATTAATTTCTGGTTTATATTTAAAATTACTACTTTTTTCTCAAAAAATTTTTTTTGGCTGCACGTGAATCTGAGCAGAGCTTTACATGCTAGAAAACACATGGGGAAATTTATGTTTGCATTGACTCCCAGTGGGATTTTGCATATACACAGAAAATCAAATTTTTCATGTTTCTTGGACTGGGAGTAGAAATAACCTTCCATGGAGTGAAGGCAAGGAGTTTAATATATATCAAGCTTTACAGTATGTTTTCAGTCATCATTGCAGTGCTCTGGGGAAGCCATGGATTCACCTCAGAACTTTCCTTGGCATCTTGAAGATGGAGAATTTCATTTAAACCAGAAAATTCCTATGATTCCTATGATGTTGTCTTGGTGAACATTTCCTTTCAAAGCAAGAAGTGTACAGATATCCAAAACATATCATTTGCAGAAAACATATTACTGTCATCTTTCAGGTGTTATAAGTTCAGAGGTGTTCTGTTCAATCATGAGAAATAAGAAGTGACTGTAAAGCTAAGAGAAAAGAGCTTCATGCTGAAAAATTATCAGCATGCTTCTGAAAAGAGTTCTGTACCTGCTTAATGTGGAAGTGGGATATAAGTTTGTAATCTCCTCAAGATGGCTAATACTTGCTCAAAAGGCAATGAAATGTGTAAGTTGTTTCCCCTGCAGTCATTGTGTCTCTTTCCACTGACTCATTGCTACAAAGAAATGTGCCTATTCCATTCCCTCAGCTAGCTTTAAAAAATATTTTGAACAGTGTGTCAGATTAAAAAGTAGGCAATTTGCACTGAGGTAAACCCTTCTATTAGACTATTGATGAGGAAATTATGAAAAGTTTTTCCTGGTTCTGTTTCAGATAATTAGAACAAGAAAAAGAAAGCTGGAAGAGAAAAAAAAAACCAAAAACAAAACAACCCAAACCACCGAAAGATACTAATGGTGATACCAGATTTTAAGACTATGTCTTGAAAATTATGCACAAAAATGTGTCACAAAAAGAACACAGGTTGTTTCTTTGATTTCTGTGCTGTTTTTCAATCTAAATTTATGATTTAATGTCATAGTATTACCTTCCCCCTCAAGACTTTTTCTCCCACAAAAGTTTTCATAGCAATTTTTAACATCTCCATATTGTGTGATTGATTTTTTTTTAACTGACAGAGTGAAACATGGTATTAACAGGGGGAAAAAAATCCTAAAATCTATTTGCTAATTAAATCATAATGGATTCCATGAGGAATAATTGCTTACAATGAAAAAAAAAAGTTAACTAGTCACATAAGGACAGTGATCAAGCAGTTTTCCTGTGCCTACGTAACTAGATGATCTGTAGTGTGAGAGTTTCAAGGGGTTCAGCTAAGGCTTGGAGAGCAGAGCTCACCCTTTCTCAGATGGTGATCTCAGACTTTCCAAAGGCTTTAGGTTGGCTTGAAATCTCTCAGCCTTGCTGATTAGAGCAAGTCCTGGGAGATGTTGTGTTAAACAGGGGCTGAACAACTGCAGGGGCTGAACAGCTGCAGGAAAAGGAATAACAAATAAAATTGTCCATTTGCATGAGGGGAAGAAACCTCTGTGTGCTTGAGGCAAGACCAAGACAAAGAGGCAAACAACCACCCATTCCTTACATGGGAAAGAACGACAGGACTGAAAGAGGCAACAGAAAGGAGAAGATCCAGCAGAAAGAGAAGTACAGAGACAACCTCCCAAGGGTTGCCGTGACCCACTATCAGGGTGCCTGTGGTGCTCTTAGGTGCACCAGCTCCCACAGGTTCATTCTGGGAGTTGTGCTGGTTTTGCATTAATTAATATTTGGTGAAGAGGGAAGAAGCCACCTATGGAAATTATTTTTATGAATCTGTGCTCCCCATTGCCTCAAAAGGACTTGATAGAGCAGTTCCTTTCATCTCTCTGCCACTGAGGCTGGCACAAGCCTGCAATGCAGGCTTTGGGAGCTGGGATCATACCCTTCCACCCTCCCACTCATTGTCTATGGCATTAGTCACACCTTCTCCGTAGCTAATAGTTTGCATGCTCTGGGCTGGGAGCCACTCTGTGGATAGGTGGGGGAATTTAGCATGGGAGGACATTTTGTCCATCATTTTTCATTGAGAATCAAGCTTTATCAGCAAAGATACCAATTCCTATTAACAAAAAATCCCAACCCAAACCAAAACATTAAACCCAACCAAACCACATGAGGTGACAACTTCAATCCCAAAGTTTACCAGAGTGCTCAAGAGCCCTGGATTCCCACACTTGTCCTTCCTTTCCTGTTTCTCTCAGGAGTGATGAGGTTTCCCTCAGCACTGATCCAAATTGAAGGTATAACTTGTCTACTATGGTCTCCTTTACTTCATAGAGGGAGTAATGATCCAGGGAATAAAGATCTAGTTGTGCCAAGTCATTTTACAAAAGTATGAGCTGAGAAGTTCCACTGCTTGTGAAAAATCCCTGTCTCTGGTTTCACTATCACACCCATACAGCATCTAGCACAACAGGATGCAAGACTAGCTGAGGGCCACAGGTGTGCTCATAAAGCAGCACACAATTTAATCACCAAACTATTGCAAATTTATTTTTGAAAAGGCTGCTTTCAGAAGCATCACTGATAGCCAAAAATACTCACTGGCAGGAGGAAGGAGCAGATGTTTAGCTCTCTGCAAATTCCAAAAGGCTTTCTCAGAAATGGGCAGCAATCAGTTAAGGAGACTGAAGGAGACCAGAAACATGAGTAACTGCATGGAGTTAAGGAAGGACAAAAGTTAACTGTCTGGATAACCTTTGTGACAGCAAAATCTACAAGTCTGTGGAGAATTTTCCCAAAGGAAATGGTGAAAGCCTTTCTGATTGACATATATAGACTAGATTAAACTGAATACTTAATGTGTAATTGACAAAAATCATGCTTTAGTGCAGAGGGATAGAATATTCTAACAGTTTTCTGTAGCTGTGATGTGCAGTACAGAAGCAATAGAAAATGGAGAGATTTCTTTCCCCTCATTATTTACTTTTTTCTGATTTTCTTTTCCTTTGGACAATGAACTAAAACCCCCCAGAGTATGCAAATAAAATCTATAAGCCAAATATTTAATTTATGCTATATTGTCTGGTTATTGCACCGTCTCATGAACTCCTGAAAGAACCATAAACTGTGTCCAGCCCCTCTCGTGCTGCATTCTGGGTAATACTGTAGTGAGTAGTGTACATTAATTACGACTTGTGTTTTAACCTGGTGATACAGCAAAGTTAAGACCTTGATCAGTTTACAGATCAGATTAAATTCTGTTCCATCATAGGATATTTATCTGAGAACATTTTTTTATCTCAAATTTCAGGTTATTCCACATGAAAATACTGTGGGCAAGTAGGTACTTCTTGCCAGCAAAATATTTTGCAGTGTTATGCACTGGTTCAATATGTTTTTGTATAAGGTTACCTCCATAATGTGAAATTGTAGGTTTAATATTTTGCTTCTTTTTAGGCAGATGACTAAGGTCTCAGATAGAATATTTTCAGGCGACAGTGTAGGAGAGAGGTTAATTAAAATGAACAATATTTTGTCAGTTGTAAAAGCCTGCAATTATGTAGAACCTTTTTCTATTTTTAAGCTACTCTCAGACATAGTGATTTTTGTTTACAGTCTGAAGAACAAGATGATCTGACACTTCCTGCACTTGCAGACATTCTGGAGCTCATGCGTTCATGTCATTCTTCCATAAAAGTTGGAGAATCAGATTTAATTCTACAATGTTATTCTAGAAGTGAGTAACTACAGATTCTAAAAGCTTTAACATTCTGCCAGGATTGTTCACTGTAGCCCAAGTGGCATCTATACCTGGTTTCACCTCTGGTAAAGACAAAAATTATTCTTGTCTCTTTATTGACCTTACATTATTATAGGAGAAGGAAAAAAAAAAAAATCCCCTATCTTATGCACCATTATAAATACTGTCCTACCCCTTTTTAAATTCCACTCTGATGCACAGATCTTTCAGCTATTCAGGCATATGCTTGAGGGAAATAGCGAGTCCAATTTCAATAATGGTAAGAGCTCTATAAAAATCACCAGAGCAATTGTATTAGGCTCAAGCTGCTGCCTTCTCATAGTAATGATCTGGAAGTAAAATTAAACTAAACAAACCCAGACACAGACATTTCTTATAGTACAGTCTACTGTAGCTGTCTATTTCTACCCAGCAGATCAGCCACATATTTTATGAAGACAGTTCTTTCAAGACTTTGTTTCTTTAAAAAAAATCTGTAGGAGACAGTACCTACAAAATACCACATTCTTAATAATATAATTAATTAACAAGTAAATTTCTGCTTTCAACTGAAAGACCTGTCTGATACTAAGGATTATTGAAAATCTACCTTGTGAAGCCTTTTTCATGCTGATACTTCCACTGAAGTCATTAGCACTAAACAGTCTGGCAATGTTCATCTACCATGTAAAAGTTTTTGAGCATTTAAGAATTTTTAAGGGTTTTTTTCAAAGACCTGGAAGTTTCCAGGTATGGAAGCAGATGTGCCCCTGTGGTATGTAATGAGTGACATACCTCAGAGGTCTAGAAGATGGCAATGTAATACCCACATTTTTTAGACTGAAAATTTTGCAGATGAACTAGCTTTTCAGTTGAATTATAAGTTCAATTTTCCTTCCACTGGACAGCCATTATATACTGGTGGATGGTTGTTCTAAAGAAAACAAGTAATATTGACTTTTTTTTGTTTTAGCATGCATTGCCATATTTATACGATTTTGCTTATAAAATATATATTTTTGATTATATGTTATAGTCAGATATTACCATATTATCAGTTTTATCAGTATTCTATGCATGATATAAATCAGAAGATTTACAGGACACTTAAGCAGCTTGAAATCCTAGAGAGATTGAACTATAAATATAAAATTATGTTGTGTTCGTGTTTTTAAAATACTACTTGCTAAGAATCAAACAATTTCTCTTGTATTAGGAAGTTCAATGTCCACCATTTCCAAAAGGAAATGACAGAGGAAATTCAGTCTCTCTGATGAGGGCTGGGATAAGACAAGTAGTCTTAGGAAAACTGAAACTTGCAGATAGGAAAAAAACCCATATTTATTTCAATAACATTATGAAGACACTTCACTTCTTTGAGATAAAATTATGGGCTTAGAGCAGGAAAAACCTCTTCATTTAGTCTTCAGGAACTGACAGTCCTATACTATAAAGCTTGACCTCATTTTAATTAGATATTTCTGAGACATGGTCACTGTGCCATTCTGATTGGGTTTTTTCCACACACCTGAGGTTTGTTGGTGCACTGCTGGCTGTGGTGGGATCTCCCTCAGAAAAATGTTATCAATGACAAGGGTCACAGTGAAAGGAGTGAAACAATCTCACTTTCCCCACAATCCCCTTATGCTCATTTACTGTTCCACTTCTATTCAAAATTTTAACAATCTCTGCTTCCACATCCCTTAAGGAATCCACTGACTGATAGTGGTTTTAATTTCATATGATGAAAATCCTCATTGATTCCCTTTGGGGAAGGAGCCTGACCACCTACAGGTAGCTTTCCAGAACTCTGCCTAGCTGGTTTTTGACTATTTGCAAGGTGAGAGACTTCAACCTCCCTGGGAATCCATGCCAGTGCTTGGTCAGCTGCACAGTTCACAAGTGCTCCAGTGTTCAAATGGCACCTTGTCTGTTTCAGTTTGTGCCCATTGCCTCTGTTCCTGTCACCAGGAGCCACTGACAGGTGCCTGTATCATTCTTCCTTGGACCCTTCAGGTATTTTTTTCACTGACAGGTGAAATTAAGAATTAATAAGCAATTGGTGAGGCAAGATGTAAATTTTCAGGTCAGAAGTGTAATACAGAAAAACAGGGCAAAACAACTACTGGAAAAATCAGTAGCCAGCTGAGATAAAATTCAGAGATACACAGAGGTCCCTGTATTCAGAAGGAAGGAGGAACCACAGAAGCAGGAAGCAATTCTTCACTGTAGCTACTGGACATAGGCATAGGAATAAGATGCAACAAAATGCAAACTTATTTTTCCTGTTCTGCTCCTGCACTAAGCATGTTGTTTCATTGCTGATGGTGGTGTGAAACAAGCATGATCAAATGCCCCAAAATAAGCAGATTGGGAAATTAAAAGAACATTTTAAGTTTAAATAAAATAAGACCTAGATTGTGAGTTCTGTTAGTCAATTGTATGGATATGAAATTTGTGAGAATATGTTTTAAATTATTTTAGGAAAAAGATATTGTAATATATCTTCTGGAGGGGCTGGTTTAATTGCAGTTGAGTATCTGATGCTTCATTTGGTTTAATTCAGTCCACTTGAACAAGAGTGACAAACTGTCTGGGTGAGATGAAGTGTTGTAATGCTGAGATCACTAAAAACTGCACAACAGCCAGTACAGAAGTGGGATGAAATTGTACATTAAAAGGCTGTATTCTGTTTGCTTAACTGCCTTACACCAGCTGAAGAAAGCATGAATATATGCCTTATGTTTAACTTTTTACAAGACTAAATAAGCTTCAAACTAAGATACATAATGTGTACTTTTCCAGTAAAAATATACTATGGTTAACTACATAAAAATTTGAAATAAATCACTATGCTTTAAATTTATTCTATAAAAGTGCTTATTTCTGATCCTATCAGAAAAGAAGTTACATGCAGTCACAGTACATGAAAGCTTTGTGTAACATGGTGCATAACAGATCTCAGGGAAGGCTGACCTCAATTCACCCTTAGGCATGGTTACAAAGGATACTTAAATGAGCATTTCTAGCAAAAAATCACAAGTGTCAGATTTAGGACAAAAAATGCCATGTGATAGCACCTAATTCTCCAAGTGTGAACTGGCCAATGAAATTTGTTTTATAGTAATTTTCTTTGTACAAATAAGGTGAACTTCTAGATTTATAGTCAGCCCTGTTTTGAAATTTAATATGGATTCAACACAATAATTTACACATAAACCTCAGAAGAGAAGTTAACTAGAACCAGATGCTAAGCAAGACGCCACATTTGGAGAAAATCGCTTTAAACAACCACCTTACTGTAGTGACTTGAGTTAGCTCAGTTTATGGCAAGCAGAAAGGAGCTTTTCTTAGCTGCTATAAACTGGTGCACACACTTCAGCACGTGAAACCAACACCCCCTTAAAAGGCACAGGGATTGGCTGGAGGATTTAGAGCTTTATAATTGGTATCCCGGGTGACCAACTCTGGATGATACAAAAGCAAAAGCCTGGACAATATTACGGCTTCACATGACAAGAATTGTGGTTTTGTTTTTCTTTAATCTGAATCTGAAAGATTATACCTTTGTTGTGTACATTCCAAATCAAAGTCTCTGATACTGCTAGGAAAAAAAAAAAAATTAAAACTTGAGAGATGCTGCCAACTTCAAAGCTACACTTCAGCCTGAATTTTTATCTGCTATTACGACATGCAAACAAATTAGCTGAAAGAGACTTTAGGAGGAAAATATTTTTCCAGTTGCTTTTACTTTTTTCTTTTTTTTCAACCAAGTACCTGGGTTTCTGAGAACAGGTTGGATCCAATGTTATTTTTGTCTATTTTTTTGTCTGGATATGCTTTACACAATCCACCAGCTATCGTCTTTGGGGAGGAAGGCAGGAAACACCAAAAGAAAGCCTGATATCCAGAATGGCTATGGCAGGCTGTGGAATGGTTGTACAGAATTGAGGCCAGACAGAACCATGTCAGTTGTTTGTCTGATGGCCTCTGTGCACTCAGCTGGGGTGTGATTGCTGTCCCTCAGGCCCAGAGTGTGCAGTGGCACTGAGGGACAAGCCCCCAGAGCTGGCAGAGGCTGCATCCCACACCATGTCAGAGGTGTCTGCTGCCCCTCACACCCCCCACAGTGTTTCTGCTGCTCCCATGTACCCTTTCTGTTGCAGCCTTGCAATCCTAAACTATGGAAATCAGTTCCTAGCCTGAAATATGGTGGTTGGTTTGCTCTGGAGAGTGCCATGGGGCTGCAACTTGAGAATTTATTCTACTTGAATCACATCCTTTTTGGCTCTACCTTCCTCAGCTTTTTCTATGTGGTCTGCAAGGCCAGTTGCTGCTCATCCATCAAGTGGCAAAATCACAGTACCTCTAACTATCTGAGGAAATAATTTCTCCAGGATGTTTTAGGATAGATGTGTTACGGGCATTTTCATACTACAGAGCTTCAGGAAAGATGAGAACCTGAAAGGCAGTGCAAGTTTTGCCTTCTCAAAAAGATGGACTCACAGTTTCCCATAATTAGATATTTCAAAGCCAAATTGTTATGATCATGCTGCATAAATGTTTGAATTCACAGTCTTTATAATTTTCTGAAGAAACCAAATGAAATACATAAAAATGTTTAAAGTGACCACTTGAAGACATGGTGAGACCACCACTTCCCATAATGAGGTGGTTACAGGTCAGATTAAAACACATCTTGCTTGTTTATGACTTTTTTGGCATATGATTGAGATTATTCTTTTACAGTAATTTGCCTCCCTAGTTTTATATAATACCCTTTCAAATATTGTGTCTTCTAGATAGGCCAGAAAAGGCAATTGATCCCTGTTTACTTCACTGGTAAAAGACCACAGGACCAAAAAGTAATATCTGAGGGATTTTGCTAGAAAATGTGCTACTCATCAATGACTTCACACTGACTGTGTTCTAAGATTTCTCCATTAGCCAATGCTTTTAGTCTCTTTAACATAGACCTTGCCAGTGCTACGTACAGCAAATGTTTTTGAAGTCAAATTTCCAGGTACTAAATCAATTAACTCAGAAAAATCCAGGGTTACAATAAAAATTTAGTTACATTTTCTAGCTAGATTTAAAATGTTTCCAGAAAATATAACAAGATTTTTGAGTCAGGCAGACACAGAGATAAATACACTAACAGTTCTTGCTTATATATATAACCTTAAATTCTTTGCTGAATCCCCAATTAATCACTTAACAATTCCACATAGAATCAATCTACAGCGAATAAATACCCCTTATTCGTTTCAAATATTGGAAGAACATTATTGATTTCTGACTCTGTCAAAATTTGCCAGAATTTGTTTAAGCCAGTTTGTAGTGCTTCTCAGATATTTTGCTAAATATTTGGTGGAAGTACAAATACAATGTTCCAAACCTCCTTAAATGTTTGTTCACAGCCTATCATTTTTCAAAGACATACTTTTTATTCCACTGAGATGGTGCTTTTATTATATCTTGTTTCCAGAAATAGTAGAGGATGGGTTTTTTTCTACTGGCTGTGTGAAATTTGAAATATCCATGGCATTATGGCTATTTGTAACAGCTTTTTCTTTTCCTACAGGTTATGGGTAAGTATTTGATGAAACATTCATATGAGTCTTTCCTGAGGTTTAAGAAATCTGTCTGGCAGCACAGTGTATTATTGATCTGTTACCCGTAGGAGCTGACAGCTGAACCTTCATTCTGGGGTTCTTGGGCTGCCTTTACACTTCTGCCACACCATCCTTACAAGGTGTGCCACTTTCAGGGAGGGATTTAGAGTGAAAGCCAGTATGGCAGATATTGGCTTGAAGGAAATTTGGGCCATGGTGAACAACACATCCAAATAATCAAGAAAAAATTTACATTGCAATTAAGGAATGGAGATCAGATCATGTAGCTTCCAGCTTTATTATTCACCCTAGGATTCTCTTCTTTGTTATTTGGAGAAGAAAGAGGAAGAGAATGAAAAAAAGATTTGTTGGACAATAAAGAGCATTTCTTTCTAATCTCTCTTATTCATAGCAGAGTATTATCATGTAGTATCCACACACATACATCATGATCTATACCAAGTATTGAGATTTTTCACTATTTATGCAGTGTCTGCAGAAAATTCACAAACCTGTAACCCTAAAAATGAAACTCACATGAAGTTTTAGACAAGTAGAAACTATTTACAGAATACACTTCTCACTTCAAATTAATTTATTCTATATTTTGCTTTGCTCAAACTCACAATTTTGAGGATTACTGGCACCAATGCCCTGAGAATGACATGAGAAAGCTACCTCTGTTCTTGCAGATTTCAGTATTACATACTTACCCGCATGTACAATTGTTATAGTCATTTTAATCACCTGTAATCTAGGTACTGCTGAGTGGTTGATTTAGAAACTGTTTTACCCATCAGTTTTAAAGGATATATCTAACAAGAAAAACTGCTTACGTATCAAACAGTGATAAATAGAAAAAAAGTAGTTTGTTTAGAAGGGAAAAACTCTCTTTTATATTATTTTCTCTGTTTTCCGAAATCAGCACTCATCACCTACCATCTGTTCCTTCTTTCTGCGTGGTTCTTCCTGATTTGATTGACATTCTTCCCAATGGCAGAACTTTCAGTGCATGTTAAGTTACACAAGAGAACCAATTTAAGCATCTCTTGTGTATAAATTAGCTAGAGAGTCTTAGAGATATCCTGCTTATCTGATGGCATAATTGAGCCCAAAGCTCTATCATTGATCTTTCACAACTTGGCTGTCAAATATAAAAAAGTTAAAAGAAAGGTAAGGGAGGGAAATCATCAGAATTATAACTTTCTCAGCTTCTCATAGAATTGCATTTCTTTTGCAGAGAAATTGGGAGAAATTTAAATGTATCAGTAAAGCTCATGGTATATTTCTGACAGAAAAAATGGCCCATTGAAGTAAATACTAGGAAACTGTGTATGTGGAAAGATTGCTGTGTTACCCACAGTCATCAAATGTCATTAGTATTTTCTTTTTCAATGTTCTGGTAAACATTGCAAACTTACATTTGTGGCAAAACTGACTCTTACTCCAAACTGTTAGTCAAACAGTTAGGAGGACACTTCTAAGTGTGTCCTTAGGCGAAAACCCGAAATTTCCCAATTTTGACACTAGATTTGAGATACAGCCATATTAACCCTTGACTGTCTTGCTATAAGATCAGTCTGGCAAAATACCTGGAAAAAAAAATTGATGATCATATTCCTTTCTCCTCATCCTGTCACATAATTTGATATTTTTGAATGCTTCACTGTGTCCGTTGTAAATGGTTTGCCCTCCAAATGTTTCCATAATTTAAAATTGAAGCTCTTGTCAGGACCTCTGACAATTCTGTGTTGTCTATATTATTTCAAATACCCTGAATCAGGGGATAATCCAGTAACAGGCCTGCTCTAAAACCACTACGGCCCAAGTTTCTTCTGAATGTGTAGTGAATATGAAAATAATAATAAAAATGTATAAATATATATACACACACATACATACACATATACATATGTATGTATATATAATTATTGATGTCCACAGTGCAGAATCTTCACCCAAAGAATCAGCTAGAGAGCAAACATATGACCCTTTGATAGGAAGTTAAAATAATAAGTGATGAGACAATGGTGATGCTGTTGCATAAATGTACCTCATCTTGCAAGGTACTAATTTTCTGTGGGGTTTGAACCTATCATGGAGCCCAGAACTGTGTGACCACTCCTGTTTTCCTACAAACTGACCTCAAATTAACAACAAAATGTAGAGACACAGACAGGAAAACATGCACATACCAGGGCATTGAAGTCTTACAAATAAAAGAAATTTGTCACTGCAAAATGCAACAGAAATTAGGCAATAGAAAAATTCAGACAAAGGTATAAAATACATTATTAGTACTATATCACTAACACTCTTGACATTTACCAGCAAATTTCCAGCACTTAATTCTTCTGACCCCACACACCAATCCTCTAGGTTTGAATTTTCCCAGCACTCTATGTGTAAATGGTTGGACTCCAGAAGTGGAAGTTCTAAGGAGTTACACGTAATAAATAGGGCATATCTTGAGGTAATAACCTTTGCAGATCAGTGCAGAATTTGTATTTAATGAATTATGGTGTCATTGACCTCTTGCATGTCATATTTAAAGTAAATCTAACATCCAGTTTTGTCTTCCTTCATTGCACCCTCTTTCTATTACATCAGAAAAAAGATGTAAGAGGTATATATTCTAGCTGTGGCTGGGACAGATGGAAAAAGTCACCTCTGGACTCTGCTGGCTGGGTGCATCTACTGTCTTTGGCCGCTGGAATACAGGAATCTATGCAGGACATGTCATCTGTGTAACAGATGAACCCTTCTGCATGGGATAGTGTGCAGCAGAATAAAATCTACAGCTTTGGGCATGTACAACCTTCTCTCCCCATTCCTGTTCAATAATTCTGCCCAAATTGCCTTTTATTGGTGAATTTATGATTGAACATAGTTGTGCTTAGTTCCCCATGTAAAAGGAATTATATTTTTTCAGTCTTTCTGCAGGACAGATCCTCATTTTGCAAGTGTTATTAATTGATGTTTGTTTTTTATTTTGGTGACTACAAAACCCCTGCACTCTTTATTTTGAACTAAATTAATTTTTGGTAGTAGCAAATTTTTTCAGCCAGTGTTTGAATAATCTTGACATCAGAGAATGAATATTTTTTACATTCAAATTGATCACCTTGACAGCCAACCACTTCAAAGTGTTCTTCAAAATATATAATAATATAATTCTTAGATATTTTTTATCTGGTCTAGTGTAAGGTGCCCCTGCCCATGGCAGGAGGATTAGAACTTGATGATCTGTAAGGTCCCTTCCAACCCAAACCTTTCTAAGACCACTTTGTTTTTCCATGCCCTGTGTTCACCATACCCTGGATAGCAGTGCAGAATGACTTCTGCAGATCTAGACTGTGTTTTCATCTAGGTTCCTTCTCAGGTCTGTAACAAGACAGATCTGATTTCACTTTAAAAAAATCAAACAGCTTCAGTTAAATGTTACCAAAAAAAGATATGTACGGAGACAGAGTACACAGCACCAAGGCTGAGACTAGGTTTGGTCAGAGGATGGAATTTCGGAAAGTGATGCATTTCCAGAGGACAGCAAAACAACCTGAGTGCTGGTTACATGCTGTGCTGGCAGCCAAACCTCAAAATCCCCATTGAGTCACACCAGTCTTAGAAGGTGCAGGCTTTTGTTAGCTATGGGCTGGTGATGGGAAATTAGGGTGTCTGTCCTGTTCAGAGGCAGTAAGCTCCACATTCGTTGATGTCCTGACAGCTGTCTGAATGTTCTGCCTTGTCTTTTCCTCCCCCAGCCAGAGTTCATGGCTGTCAAAGTGTCAGGATACTAATTTCTCGAGATACTTAGTTTGGAACTGGCCCTGCAACTGTCCTGGAGAGAATTTGTATATGATCTGTAAATCTGTTGACATTATTAGTTACAAGCAGGTAAGGTCTTATTTCACAGAAGAATCTTTTGACAGAAGTTCCCAGCTTCCCTTCAATCTCTTTGTCAGTCATTCCTTAAATGAGGTCTTGTTTCTGCATCTCTCAGGCTTTGCCTCCCTCTCTCAGTCTGAGTTCAACAGTTACTCCCCTTGAAGGTGGCAGTAAAATCTTTAAGCTCCACTGGCATTCATAATATTAAGCACAGCCAGCTTTACAGTTTGCCCTTGTACAATTTTGGAAGAAACAGGATTGTTCAGAAACCTTCATTTTTCATCATTCTTTAAAGAGAGCTGACAGCTGTATCCACGCTGAAGCCACCCTTGGACATATTTGGATGTGTGGAAGAAACAAGACCATCTGTAGCAGATCCAGTCAGATATGGAATGGGATGGGAGAATGTGCTGCACCCATTTCAAGCATGTTATATGAGTTTCCAAGAGGCCTGGACAGAGTTCATCACTATCTCTCCTGGAAAAACTAGCTTTTGTACAGTCCTTTGCACCAGAAAGCCTGGGCAAGAACATAAACAGGCAGTCTCAGCTTAGATCCTTTGATGTGCATGATACTACTAGCCAATACATCTTTTTATTGTAGCTGAATCTCCAGGTAAATCGTGAGAAAGAAATTGAGTATCTGGAAGGATCCTGTTCATGGGAAAACTCAGCTAAGACTCCTCTCCTCAGTGAATCTAAATACATTTTACACCCTTCCTTAAAATCTTGATGCAATCTTGTTTCTGCTTGTTAAAAATGGTCTGCACCAATTTTGATATCAAGAGTTTTATTTTCCCATTTCCAAAATAAAATTTGAAACAGCTACAATAAAAGCAAGCAACACCGGTGTTGGGTGGGCAGGGGGACAGTCTCAAGTGAGCTGACCTTCCCCATCCACAAACCCCAGGTCTCAGGGTCCAGTTTTTATACAGTTTTTCTGCCCTGGAGCAAGTTCATTGTGTGTCTCTGTCCAGTGTACATATTCATGCCATCCTTTTCTTTTTCTGTTCGGGTCTGAAAGGATTTCCCGGCAAGGCCGAACTCCTGAATGGGGTTCCTGGAATTGTCCTTTCAGATGCTGAATCCCCTCCATCTCCGGGTTCCTCCACCTTGATTGGTATCAGGTGTTGATGTTCTGACAGGTGGGGTCCCATCTTTGATTAATGGGCCATCTTCCATCTGGCCACATCCTTTCTATTGCAAATGGTGTTTCTGCCCTGCTATTATTCTGAGGAGTTTTACACATGGATATGAGTTTCAGCAGCTGGAGATGCCTTTTACAATCTTTGAAAGTCAGAACTTGCAACATGATTTTTCAGGTTATACATACAATATATTTTGATACATGAATTTACCCAAAGCATATATCACACTGCTGAAGTTTCTGATGTGACAATCTGCTGGAGTCAGAATGCAACCCGTGCAATTTGGACATTTGGGCACAGTTACATTTCATGTACATCTAGGTACACTATGGGACACAGAATTAGAAGCAGAGTTACCTTGGCTCCCTCAGTAGCAGGTGGGGAGAGAGGCATACAATGAAAACATTTGCTCCCTTATATCACCTGGCTTTCATTGACTCATCCATTAAATCAGGTCACGTAAGTCCAGGAATAATTGGGCTAATTTTCAAAGCAGGTAGAAACCAACAGCTGGATATACCATAAAGTATCTGTCTAGGTAACTGCTCATAAAGGATACAGGACTGAGAATCGTGATCAACCATATGTTCTTGGGACAGGGACTTTTGTTCCCCATATTAATACAGCACATTTTAATCAAGGACACAAACTTCTTTTGGATTCAGCTTAACCCTTCTGTTTGAAAAAAAAAAAAAATCTTCTTATTATGAAACTTATTTAAGAAATAAGGAAAAACTGGTAAAGTGAGCTGGATGGAGAGGTAAATCTGAAACTTGTATGCTCTTCTGGGCTCATAGAACATGAATCTTCTTTAGCTAGTTGAAGACTTCGTTCTGGTCTATAGGATGTTTTTCTACTTTCCTATTTGTTTTGGAGAAAGGAAAATTTTTCATTGTACAACATTAGCTAAGAAAAAACCCCATGGGCATGGGTATACCTGCTTTTTCCTACTATCTTTAACTGTTATTTATCAAAGATTTCCATACTGTAAAGTGATAAAGAAAGGGAGTGTGCCTCAGGACTCTGGACAAGTGGGAGTCTGCTTTTGCCACTGGTCCTGACAGATGTGTTTCCTTGGGAGGTCACTTTGCCTTGCTGTGCTCCACTGCTTGCACGTGTAACAAGGCTCAATTTCCTGAGAAGATTATAATGAAGTGAATGAACTAGAAGTCCTGTGTCACAACAGATTTGTATTTATCATTTGGTAAAAGAATTGTGCTTATTATGCAGATTCATTGTAAAAGGAGAGATATTTCCCTTACAGGTTTGAAAAGCAATCTACATAACTAAATGCTGTGTGTCCTCTTCTCTTGAAACAGGGAAAGACTAACCTTATGTGTTTATCTGATAATAAACAACATGCTGTTCCTAGCAACTACCAAGTACCTGCTTCTACAACAGCAGCATTATTGGGAATGATCTCACTCATTTACCATCCTGATCCTATTCTGACAACAAATCCCATCTGCATGTGTTTGTTTGCTAAAGAATGGTATTAGCCCAGAGTGAGGTGTTTGGATTGAAGCAGCTCACCAATATTCACTGGTGTTATATTTACAGGACTGAAATTTTAGTACTTGATGACTCTATTGTTTGTTAGTTGGGGAGTGAGTTCATCACCATCAGATTCTCAAATGTTTGTAACTAGTTGCTACTAGAAACTATTTTGATTCCGTGTTGGAAACCACAATCACATAGACAACCATTAAGTCAGTGCCCCAGGGAGACCTGGACTTTCCTTTTCTCCCTTGTAATCCCTCTGTTCACTCTGCTGCAGGCTGGGGGTGGGGTGGGAGGTGGGACTGTTTACTACTTTAGCCCTTATTTTTTTGCCTTCAGCATGCAAAGGAGGTTAAAAAGTACTCATTGTTTCTGGGACTGTTGGATTTTTTTCCATGTTAGCAACAATTTTACAGGTGACAAAGTCTGGTTTGCTCCCACACGGGAGCAAGACTGTCATCCATGTACTTTTTCTGCCTCTGGACAGCCTTCACCCCTGTCACAGAGCACATAGGAATGCATGGAATCACTTGTTTATGTTACTCTCTGTAATTTATCTTGAAGGCACTAAATCTGCCATAAATTGCTGTAAACTCGGTGGTCTGAAGCCATAAAGAGGATGAGCTTACTCTTAATACCCCACATTGAAGTAGGAGAAAAGCAGTCCAGAATGCCTAGAGAGGTACAGATGTTCCTCCCAAGCTCTGCCTGCATCTGCTTTTGAGAAAAAGGGAATTTACTGGATGGGCCAGACCTCTGTTGCATGAAAGTTACGTAACAGTTTATAAATTTTCTGTTTAAAAATAAGCTATGAAATGTTACTGTTGAAGTGAATGTAAGGTTGGCATTCACATTTAAAAGTGTGCAGGCACACATGCCCAGGGTATGGGAGGCCCTGGGTGTGCTGGAAATGGCTTATGAGGAACAAAAGGACATTTGACTAGGAAAGTGTTTCTGTTGTAGGCAGAGGACTTACTAAGGACCTTTAATTCTCTTCTGAAATACATCTGAAACCTTGGAAGGTGTGTGGGAGATGTGTCCAGCAGTTCAGGGTCTGAATGAGAACAGCAGCAGGCCAGAGCAGAGCAGCTGTGATGCTGTACCAGTTGTATCACTGAATTTGTGTCACTTCAGCTGAAATCACCCATGGAACCCTATAAAATGATCCACAGGGAATTCTGTCAACCTAGACACTGAATGAGGGGAAGGTAGCAGTTAGCTACCTGGGCTGTGGGGAGAGGGCTGGGAAAGAGGGGTAGAAAATGGTAATCTTGCAAGCTGCCATCTAGTTCTTTCCTGGAGCAACTATGATGTTTTCCTTTTGCCCCCAATAAACTGTTTTACTTTAAATCATTATTAAACATAAGGAAATGCCAATTTATGAATTATGGATGTAAGACAGCTATTTAAATTTCTAACCGTGTTTGCAAGAGCCGTGCTGGAATGATTGTAGAAATCTTAAAAATTGAACACACTACCATAGCACAAAGTTTGCACCACTTTTTCCCTTGAGAATGACTCAATCCCTTTCTTTTATTTTTATTCAGCAGAGTGTGGCACTGCAAACATGAAACTCTCTCATGTTAAATGGTGTTTTTCTCCCTTGCTTTCCAGACAAGTTTTGGGATAACAAAAAAAAAAAAACCAAAAAAACCCCACCAAAAAACAAACAAACCAACAAAACAAAACAAAAGTGAAAAGAAAAAGAAGGTTACCTAGAAGGTAGAAATAGCACAAGCTGTTAGCCATGTTTTGGACTGAAAACTGTTTTGCCAATTAAAAGGGCATTTTGATGTTTCTAGTTAACATCATCACCCCAATAACCAAATGAATTGCTATGCAACCACTTAATGGACTGTGCAAGCATCATGTGCCTCCTCCCCTTGCTCATGCCAGTAAAGTCTGTGTTGGCTCTGACATCTCCTCGGAACAGCATTGGAGCTTGTTCTGCAAAATAATGATTCTACAGCCTTTTAGGGGAGGGAGTTGCTTCGTCCCTTAATTTTTCTGCTTCTCCCACACTGGGAGAGGTATAATATATTTTTCTTCACTAATAGAGATAGCATTAAGAAGTACATGGCTGTAGCCAAAAAAATAAGTTGGTTTTCAGACAATGTTTTGGAAAAAAAACCCCTTTTCTAGAACTTTTGCAACATAAACCAACTAGTAGGAAAATTATTGTCATCTTTGCCTTACAATTTTTGCATTTTAGGCAATCTTAACACGAATGGGCGCATATTCATAGTTCATCCACACTGTGACTGGTATCAGTCATTTAATTTCCAAACTGAACTGTATGTTGTGTTTGAGCTTGCTATTGTTCCAGCTGGTATTGAAACACGAGTCTTTAAGCTAGAAGTTTCCAAGGAGAAAAATGCCCATTTGAAGCCCAAAACAGATGTTAGATATAGGTTTTATGAAACTTGACCAGGTCAGAGGAATTACATTATGGTATTGTAAACAAAATACATATCTTTTCTCTCACATTCTATCTTTGATCCTCAAAATATGTGTATCAATAGGAAAAACCTGATGGGTATACTGCTAAAAGAAGTGGAGCTGGTTTACTTTCTCTCATGGAAAAGTATGCTGGAGGAAAGAGACTTGTGCATCCAGATAGATTCCTGATATTTTCACACAGAGTGAAATAGCCATATTTTCATGGGAAATGAGTTTACATACTTCCCACCATGGTACAAACCTTGTGATAGAACCATCTGGAGCGAGCTGAGACCTGACATTCCTCACTGGGTTTCTCAGAACACTGGTTTATCTGTAATCTGATTAATAGGGACACCAGAATTAGAGAAAAATAGTGGAAGTTGAACTCAGTCTGCCTGTGTGAATGTTTTTTTTTTTTTTTCTTGTTTCTGGTTTTTGGCTATCTATTTGTTATTTTTGATGCTGATAATTGCTGGTCTTCTGTTTCTGTCTGACAGTGTGTTGCTTTGTCTTATTTGCTTGGATTTGACATTTTTCTTGTACCTTTTTCAACTTTTATCCTCTAGTCTCCTTCAAGTCTCAGCTGAGTCCTCATTTCCCATTGAGACACAGTATAAGCAAAGCATCTTGAACTTTAAAAGAAGGCTCCATTGCCTAAATATTTGTTTACTTCTGAATCCTCCCTCTCCTTCCATGTGTGCCATTGGTTAACTCTGAGGATTGCTCATGCCAATGCCACACTGACTCATTCCAGCAGAGAACACAAGTCATGAAGGTCTGCTCAGGTTACATAAGGTCAGTGCTGCCATTTCTGCTCCTGAAGTTCGCTGCCTATGCTGCTGCATGTTCTCAGTCAGATGTGCCATTCAAAACTTGCCCCACATTGGACATGGGCTCAGCTGGGATGGTGTACAGCAATTGTTAATTGTGAGAAAAAACAGAGACAACATTATGGAATCACAGAATCACACAGAATCACAGAATCATCTAGGTTAGAAAAGTTCTCCAAGATCATTGAATCCAAGCTTTGACCATTCACCACCCAGACAACTAAGAGCACTAAGTGCCACACCCAGTTGTTTCTTGAACATGCCTAGGGATGGCGGCAACACCACCACCTCCCTGGGAAGCCTGTTCCAATGCTTGACCACATTTTCAGTGAAGAAATTCTTCCTCATATCCAATATCAAACTCCCCTGATGCATCTTGAGGCAATTTCCCCTCCCTGTATCACTTGTTTCTTGGGAGAAGAAACCAACAACCACCTGGCTACAACCTCCTTTCAGGTACTTGTAGAGAGTGATAAAGTCTCACCTGAGCTTCCATTTCTCCAGACTAATCAATCCCAGGTTCCTCAGCCACTTCTCATCAGACCTGTACTCCAGACTCTTCACCAACTTTGTTGCCCTTCTCTGGAGTTGCTCCAGTATCTCAACTTCCTTTCTGAACCGAGGGTCCTGGAACTGAACATAGCACTCGAGGCACAGCCTCAATGGTGCTGAATACTGGGAGCCAATAATTTCCCTGGTTCTGTTCGCCACACTATTTTTGAAAAAAGCCAGGATGCCATTGGCCTTCTTGGCCACCTTGGCACATGCTAACTCATGTTCAGCTACTGTCAACCAGCACCTCCAGGTCCTTTTCCAGTGGGAAGTTTCCAGCCACTCTTCCCCCTGCCTGCAGCTCTGCATGGGCTTATTGTGATTGAGGTACAGAACCTGGCACTTGTTCCTGTTGAACCTCATACCACTGGCCTTGGCTCACCAATCCACTGTATTCAAATCCTTCTGAAGGGCAGACCCTCCAACCCTCCAGCAGATCAATGCCCAATTTAGTGTCATCTTCAAACTTACCAAGAGTGCACTTAGGACGGAGATCAGCACACGTACAGGACACATCCCCATGTCACAGCTGAAGGCTGTGAACCCCTTCCACCCATTAGAGGGGAAAGAGTTGCATGTGCTTTCCTAAGGTGATA
Source organism: Illadopsis cleaveri (assembly GCA_013399915.1). Taxonomy (NCBI): domain Eukaryota; kingdom Metazoa; phylum Chordata; class Aves; order Passeriformes; family Timaliidae; genus Illadopsis; species Illadopsis cleaveri. The sequence goes on from VXBB01015702.1 coordinate 362,316, forward strand.
CACAACACAGAAAAAAAGTATACATGTCTGTCCTTCCAGTTTTTTGAACTTGGTTTCAGTTAAGCCTTTTGAGGGAAGCATTTTGCTCTTATCATACTTGGATTGTAGCTCTTGTAGAGCAAGACCTTCTTCTTGTGCTTGTGTAGGGCATAATGTGGTGGGATCCTCTAGCCCTGGCTAGACTACTATAGATTCTATAACATGCTCTACCTCCTAACATCATCAAAAGATTGCCAGTTTTGGGGGCTATGTTGGAAGCTGTTGAAACTGGTTCTTCAAGGCAATCTGCGAGACATTGATGTGGGAATAGAAGAATATGTGCTGACTCGATAAGGTTTCCTAAGAAGGTTTTTCTGCCTCTTGATTCAGTCGCTGGAAGAATGCCCACTCCGGAAAGTAAGGATAAAACTGAAGCTTTTCCAAATGTTTTCTTGGTAGCTGGCACACACTTTAGAAAGAGTTTTTAACTTAATTAAATTAACCAGTTAACCCTCTTCCTTAATTACATGCTTTGGAGAATTTAGAAGAAAAATTACCCAAAGCAGAATGTTAAAATGGACATCAGACAAATACCTCCCCAAACAGGAAACCATGTGAGCACGCTGGTGTACACCTACTCGCTCCCATTTCAGAACAACACAGAGACTATGCGCTGTCTGCCGTGAAAACACCGAGGACATTTTGTTCAGCTGCCTGGGATTTGAGCACAATGATACTTTCTAAAGCAGAAGTATTCACCTGGGACATCTTTGCACATAAGAGCAGGCATTCATTTAGGCCACTGTAGTTACAGTTGCAAAACAGTTTCCACTATTACCTTCTGCTTTCTCGTGCTCATAGCTTTCCAAAGCAAGAGAAATTTGGTCGGATTTTTGCTGTGATGAATGCTTTCTGGACCAGAGTTTTTCTTAGGAAAGACAACAAAATTAGGCAACTTAGCTTCACAAAGCAAAGAAAAAAAATTTCCATGATGGAACAAGGCAAATATAGTTCTTACTTCTCTAGTCAATACATTATTAAAACTATGCAGTAAAAGTCATAGGATGTCAGAAAACAATAATTCCAATAATCACATTGGACATGCACCTTTTTCTTTTTCTATTCTGGTAATGAGTATCATTTTACTATTGATCTGGAAAACCTTTTTCTTTTCTCTTTGTGTCTCCAGAATGCTGTATTTTGTTATACTTAAATGATGTATTTATTATATTTATTATACTTAGAAGTAATTCCTTTATTACTGAAGATTAAATCAGAAGAAATTACTTGAATGAATGTGTCACTAGCACCCTAGTCCTGATTAGATCAGTGTCATTTATTGCTTACTATTCTTGTTCTACGTTGCTGTCCTCTGATTGCAAGGGGTTGACCTTGAATGGTGGTCAGACACCCACTCATCCACTCTCTTATTTCCATCTGCAGCAGGACAAGAGGAGAGAATAGGATGAAAAGCATGCGGGTCAAGACAAGGACAGGAAGACCAGTTGGCAACTACCATCATGGGCAAAATAAAATCAACCTGGGGAAAATTAATTTAATTTGGTCCAAATTCAAATAGGTTTGGATAGTCAGAAACAAAAGCAAAGTGAAAATTTCCTTCCACCTCCCTATGTTTTCTCAAACTTTGCTTCTTCACTGTTGGCTTCTCTTAGAGAACAAGAAGCTAAGTCACTTTTTGTCTCCTCTCTTGTGTCTTGTCAGCTGTAGACAATGTAAGAGAGAGAAGAATCTTAGTTAATGACTATCTATTCAGCATAATGCTCTCTAGCCTCACCAGATTTTCCTTCAGCCATGGTTACCACAACAGAGATATCCTTTGCACAGTCTTTTCTGCTGGTTAACATGCTTTTCCTCATATGTCTATGTTTATTTCAAACTGAGAGACGTAAAACCATATAATCTTTCACCTACAGATAACAGAAAATCAGATGCTGAGTTTTAGCTACAAAGAGGGCCAATACTGAAGCTAAGCATTTTGGATATGGTATGTGAATAAATATTTCATATTCTAATGCTTAAGATAGTCACTAAGAACTGTCTTACTAGTATTGTCTAATTCTTCATTATTTTCAAATAAATGAGTTTTGATTTTTCTTTAAAATTATTCATTAAAATTTTGTATATGATTATCCCAAATTATTCTATTATTTATTTGAAATTTTTTTATTCATTGATATTTCTTAATTAGAAGGGTTATTTTATTCCCTTAATAGGTGTTTCAAGATGTAAAAATTTATTCCCCATTTCAGCCAAAATTTTTCTTATTAACTATAGAATTTATTCTAATTTCAGTGTCTCGGCATCTGTTTTTTCTGACAATATGCTTAACAAGCTTTGCAGTATACAAAATTTTTTAGAAAAAAGTATAAAGTTAGATGAGTAAATAAATAGAAGTGTGACTGAGGATTTTCTCAACTGTAATTAAATACTGTGGCAATAAGCATTGTGTAAAAAATCTAGACATTATTCCCTTGAATAAACAGAAACACCTGTTCTTTTAAACAAAGAAAATCAAGCTATTTTTAGTAGTTGCATTTATTTATTGGAACTGTGGCCCTTCCTAGAATCTGAGTCTCACAATCATATTCTATACTTTTTTAAAGGGTTTCCATTTATTTTCAAGTTTCATATAAACCCTGTCCAGAAATGCTTTTTTGATGTTTCAGGTGTTCTTTCCACAGATATAAAAAAGCCACAGAAGAGGAATTATTAAAGAAAAAACAAAACAAGCCAAACAAACAAACAAACAAACAAACAACCCCACAAAAACCACAACCCCCAAATCCCCAAACCTCAACAGTTACTTGGGAGAATATTTATTTCTGAGTTGTACCCACTATGGATACTATGCCAAAATTCACCATCTTATTTACTCAAAGTTAAGCTGACATCTAAGTGAAAGTTGTACATGTAACATATTTTGTGTGTCTTAGCTTCATATAATGAATAGATTATGATAATGGATAGATTATTAAAAATGTCACTTTAAAAAGAGTTTTTTCTGTAGCCTTTTTCTGTAGCCACTAAAAAAGCTGCGTAAGTTCTCTTTTCTAGACAGAAGAATGTACATGTAAAACTTTGCATTTTGGTGAAACAACCTGACAAAAAAAGTAGCAAAGAGTCCTCTGTCTTTTGACCAACACTCCGTGTTTGCAGTGAATCTTTTTTGCTAGGTTTTAAGTTCCCTTTTTTTTCCCTGGTGCTGAAACAGGGACCTGTCTCAAAGCACCACTCTTGTCTGAGATAGGGAAGGACTTCAGCTATGAAGTAAACCCAAGATGCACAAGGTAGAACAACATAGTCCACATGCCCCTGAAAATACACCCTAGTCACAGAAAAATGTAAGTTGGCAAGAACCTCTGGAAGCTGTCTCGTCTAACTGTGGAAGGCAGAAGGGCTACCATCAAAACTAGACTAGATTGTGTGGGGCATTGTCCAACCAATTCCTTCAGCTTCTCATTGTACACCATGCTCTGTGCCTCCAACTTGGTAAACCTCTGCTGTGCTCTTTTCAGTTTATCCATGCCTCTCTTCTACTAAAATGATGATGTAAGAAGGTATCAAGTAAGATGCCAGATGCGGTGTATATAATCCTCCCTGTTCCAAAAACATATGCATAGTTTTTTGCTTCTCAGTTATCCTTCATGCACTGCTCTCTCAGATGTGAGCAATTCTAGCTGAAAGTAATCATTATGTAAAATTACCTTTCACATTTCATATGAGCAGATATAAGTGTTTACTTTGTGCCCTGCATTTTGTGCCCTTTAGGTGTTATATAATTTGACATTCACACAGATACAAATGCTATGTTTTCACAGACAAGCTCCTGGTGGAAAGGTAGGTCAGGATGATAAAATGTATCCCCAAACACATGGTAAACAGTTTCAACAGCAGCAGAGGCTGCTATTCTTGTAGGTGGATTAGTGTTCAAAGTGTCTGTGTACAATGCACTTGGGTAGTTTTGTCTGAAGACTTTGTTATTCCCACTTCTGTGGCTCCCAATAAATACTTATTCTGTTGTGCTGGTTTTGGCTGGGGTAGAGTTAATTTTCTTCATAGTAGCTACTATGGGGATGCATTTTGGATTTGTGCTGAAAGCAGGAGTGATAACACAGGGATATTTTTGCTGTTGCTGAACAGAGATAACACAGAACCGAGATTTTTTTCTGCTTCTTATATCACCCCACCAGTGTGGGGCCCCAGAATAGTCTGGGGATGTGCAAGAATTTGAGAGGGGACACAGCCAGGACAGCTGACCCCAACTGACACAGGGGATATTCCAGACCATATGGCATCATGTTCAGTATATACAGCTGAGGGAAGAAGAAGGGAGAAGGATGTTCAGAGTGATGGGGTTTGTCTTCCCAAGTAACTGTTACACATGATAGAACCCTGGTCTCCTGGGGATGGCTGAACACCTGCGTGCCCCTGGGAAGTGGTGAATGCAGTCCTTGTTTTCCTTTCTCTACTAAACTGTCTTTATCTCAATCCACCAGTTCTCTCATATTTTACTCTTCTGATTCTCTCCCACATCCTGCACAGGGATAGTGAGCAAATGGCTGCTTGATACTTCATTGCTGGCTGGAGTCAAAGCATGACATCTATATAGTCAATGTCTTAGTTTCATTTATCAGGCACAGAATAACACCATTTCTAAACTCTGATTCCTCTGGGACGCTCACAGTCTGATAAAGGTTTTTGCACTGAGCTGAATTATCTCTCTGCTACACATGCCCAAACCAGCTTTTAAACAAACCTTTCTCATACAGCAATAGATGACAAATACCCAGGAAGACTTACTAAAGAACCTAAAAGATTCAAGTCAGAGCGTGGCAGTAACTATGCATTTCCACGATGCTGTGTTCAGGCTCAAACCTCAGCTGTCTGTTGAAGGGCAGGGGTTTGATCCAGCCGGCTGTCAGAGGGTGACAATGTAAGAACACAGAATAAGCCCAGGGCCAATTAGCGGTAGCTGCTCCAGGCCGGGAGCAGCCGGCTTTCCCGACACTGCCACAGTCATCCCTTTGTCTGCCACTGTCACACGCGGCTTTCTGCCAACGCCGCGCAAAACCGGGCAGGGTGGTCCCAAGGAAACACCCCGCTTCATCTGGGACTGCTTCGTATGCAGAAACCCTTCCAGGCAGACGAACACGCTCCTCGCAGTTACAGTTCAGCTGTGCCTTGAGCCAGCCTGAATTCCTTCCAGACACGCCTGAGGAAATGGAGCCGGCAGTCCCGTGACGCGCTGCCGGAGCCGCCCGGCTGCCAGCCCGCTCTGCGGCCCTCAGAGCCTGCCATCTCTCCTAGGAGCTCCTTCATGGCTCTGCGGAGAGGTGCAGGACTGGCAGGTAGATGTCTATTAGAACAAAACAAGGCAGAAACTGTCCAAGAGTGCTGGTGACTCCTTTTAATGCCATCCTTTCTTCCTGTGCTCATAACTAAACAACACTCCTCTAACTATCTGTGCAGTCATGTATGGTCCCGGTGCTCCCAGCCTCCAGGTATTCCCAGGAAGTGGCTTCCTCTTGACCTTCACTCTTACTGGGCTTGGGTACCTTCTTACTTGTTTTCAACAAAATATTCCCGTGGTGTGCAGTGTGCCAACTCAGGTGACAAGGACTGAAATACTCTGCTTTGTGCTAATTTGGCTGGAAGGATTAAACTACATCTTACTTTACCATGACAAGGAATACCTAGGAAAATAAGTGTTTTCTGTTGGTCATTATTACAGGTGTACAAGATATTAACAGTGTACAGGCTGGACAGTCAAAACTGCCATTTCCTCCAGTAAATAATTGCTAGATTTGCCTTTCAAAGTAAAAAAAAAAATCTTTCCTTGTCCTGACTTCTGCTGGTAAGGTTTGTATCAGTAGATGCTGCTAGGGTACTGGGGTGGCTGAGGGGAACATCCAAAAGGAGCACCTGTAGGGCTGAAATAGGTTTTCTGTTAGATCCCTGTGCCCTGGTGCAGAGGGAGGATGCTCCTTCACAGACTAAAGCAAGAGAACTGTTCACTTATGTTTTTGGAGTACCTGTAATTGTGTAAAAATATTTGTTTCAGACCTGTGTCATTATTATTGTTATTCTTCTCCCACTAGGGCTGAAGTTCAGTGCCTAGTGAGAGGAGTCATTATTCATTTTAGTATTTCTTTCGGTGGGTAAGAAAAAATTTGTAGACAAAGTGCTACAGGACCTTCTTCTGAGCAAGTTCAGTCCTTTCTACACTTGCAGAAGAGCTTGCAAGAGGAATGGGTCTAGTCCCATTTTGACCATAGCACCTTATCTTTTTTCTTTGAATAGTGTACGTTGGACAAAAAAGGATACAAATAAAAAGGGAATTTTTCACATAATCTTTCAATAAATTCATGTATTAAAATATATTCCTTCCTCAGTAATTTTACTGTCGTCATTCCACTTGCTACATCTAATTTGTAGGGTGAGATCTCTTGGAACAGTGACTCATCTTTTCTTACAAAGCACCATGCACACAGAACTGTTTTAATAAAGGAATACTGATAGGATCTGCTCATCTCTTAGAGACTGGGGCAGAGATAACTGATTCTGTGTCAGATGCCAATAAGGTTGCAATATAGTTTGTGTTGTATCGTGGATAAAGCTGGGGACTGATAATGCAAGGACCATAAAGTATAGAGGCCCATGGATGCAGACTCAAAGCAATTGGGTCTTAAAATAGAAATCAAGGATCAGGAAAACCCCAAAGAAGATGCACCATCAGTATAAGCAGTTTGCATTATATTCAGCTCAGATTCTCAATATGACTGGCAAGCAATCATGGCCTAAAACATGGTAGATCTCATGAGATAATGCAATAGTGCTATTCCACTGAATAAGGAGAGCATATAAAAACAGTTATCTGTCAAAGAAATTAATTTCACTCTTGAATGTGGAAATGAATTTCTTTGTTACTGAGAGATCATTCTACATGAATAGTTAACCTTGGATAAAATGTGGTAAGTTTGCAATTCTTATTTCCTGAACCTTCTGCTGATTATCTGAGCCATGAAGTTATAAATTTATTGAGAAAGGTCTGGGAAAGACACAGTCTGGTGCTTCTCAACAATAAAATAGAGTTTGAATACTAACTGTAAGCTGCTTAAACCCCAGTCTCTACCTATTCTTACATATACACTACTATGGTATGATGCTACTGGCAAATTATGTCAGTACTTGATGTTTGAAGCAATAAATACAGAGTGCTTTTAAATAATTGATATGAACAGATTCTGGACAAACTAGTTAGCACATTTTCATTCTTGAACAATATAATCCTTAGCAGATGCTCATAATTAGGGATATAAGTATTTAAAAAATACAGTAAAATGCTTATATTCATTCTCAGATCTATCGTATTAACATAATTATCTGCTTTAGTTGAGAGTGATCCTGAAAAACTTCACCATTTCTTTAGTTAATATCAGATATTTACAGCTTAAACAAAATAGAAAATGACAGAAGAGTGGACAAGCTGTTTATATTGACTAAAGAAATTATTATCAGATTATTCATGGCACTGTAAAGAGTAGGAAGGATAAGCCCAGCCATTTTAATGTGATTAGCTAATGTTAGTTAAGCATTGCAGAGACAGAAAGAACTCCACAAAGGTTAAGCATTATTATTATCACTGTTAATTCAAAGTGATGGAAGGCACAGTGAAACTTCTTGCCATGTGCTGTGTAAAGCTTGAAGAAACTGAAATGTAGAACTGAGGGACAGAATAAAGGGCATTACCAGCTGGTGAGCTCTTTCTTTGTTCCTTGCTCAGGTCTGAGTAGCTGGTCATTTGAAAAGATATCTCATAGACAGTGGCAAAGACATAGAATCCATCTCAGTAGGAGGGACTGATGTGGATCAAACTGTGTGCCAGACTGATTCCCTCCAGCCAACCTGTCGGCTGTCAAGTGCTGTACAAGAAGCAGCAACCCTGATAGCTGCAGGTTGCCACTCACAGCAATCCTTAGTCCTGGTAGGCCTTTGGACATAATCCATATGGGCATAACCATCCTGGAAATACTAACTTTCTTTGGCTGCAGCCTTGTATTTCTGAGCGATTCTGCATTTATGTCATAGATTGCTGCCTTAGGCAAGATTTCTTCTATGTTTTGCATAAAACAAAGGTGCTTCCCTGAGGTGTTTGTTCCACCAATATTTTTTTATGTAGAACTAGTTGAAAATAAGCATTTTTTTAATCCTAAAGGAAATTCTGGTGTTCTCAAAGCAATACTGTTCCACCATGGAAACTGAAAAAGCCACAAACTGTTGCTATACTAAATACTAATTCTAATATCATTAATTAATCACTTCACATTATTGATATATTTTTCTGTCCAGATTTAAAAATATAATTGAAATAAATTTATTTGACATATATGGCTGTAGGAAGAATACATATAGAAATTAATTCTGTCAAGTATTTAATCTTTTTCTTCCATGCTAAATGTCTCTCCTATGAACAGCATTGAACAGCGGTCCAGTCTTTCAGAAAAATCTAGTAAGAAATCAATGCTGATGAATGAAGACACAGTTAGGAATCAGAGATGATCTTAAAACATGGGTGCAAGTTCAGTTGAAGATGTTCCTTGACCAGTTTCTACTGAACTGGTAAACTTCTATATTTTAATGTTTCTGGGATATGTTTTCAAAGAACCTGAAGGTGCCTGGTCCGGCTGGGATGGGAAGCTCTTCAGACTTACTGCAATATCTGTGCTAAAGTGGGCATTTACACTGTTTTGCAGATTCACTGACTAGAGAAATTTGCCATCCCAAGTATAATGAATCTGACATACTGGGGAGGAGAAGCAAAGAGATGAAGTCACAGAGGGAGGAGAAAGCAATAAAAAGAAGACTGTTGGAAATCTGATTTACCATGTGATATTAGGAGCCTGTTCCAGCTGTTGGTGAGTCTTACCACTGACTTCAGACCTTTTGGTTCACTGAGAGCTGACATTCAGAATAACAGTATTATAAAGGCTCTTAAAAGACCTCAGAGAAAATCTGAAGTGATTCAGAGGATGATTCACTTATATTGATAGCAAAACATTAGCAGTAGCTAAACATGACAGATACAGTGAGTACAGAGACAGTCAAGCCAAGTCTAAATTGGAGTTTTGAGCATGCATTTGTGATTTAGTTATCTAAATAAGAGGATAACAGGCTATGAGCTGTGAGAAACCAGTCTTAAATAAAGGGCATTGCATTATCTCCACTGTGCATATTCCCAAAGGTACAAAATGTTTGTCCTCTTAAAATTAACTGTTGTCAGTTTTGGGGTGTGATTCAGACTAATATTTAAAAGATTATCTCTGACATTGTTTTCCAGCTCATTTGTATGATAAGAACTGAATTTAATTTAACTCAAACTTCCTCTGTGTTGCAGAATTTGGTGTGCATACTTCTGCTGATTCATCACCTGCCATAACAAAATTGAGCTGCAAGAGCACCACAGGTCAAAGAGTCTGTACCAGCACTGCATGTCCTCACAATTTGCACTTTTGCTGGTAAAAGACCATGTAGGTCTTTTGTCACCTCTTGATGCAATGCACTGTGGAATGTGAAGTAATGTATCACAGGAAAAGCAGGTCACACCACAGGCACAGTGGGTAGAGTTTGCAGTTTTCTATGTGGCACAAATGAGGAATTTAGAACATAACACATGGGGGAAATTGTGAGAAATGGACAATCTCCTTCCCAGAGTGTCATTCTGACACATTCTGTTCTCATAGGTTTGTCACATCTGTGGGTCCAAGTGTCCTCAGTCTCTGGTGGTACCTGTGTCAATGGACATGCTACCAGTTTGGATTTCAAAGATCTGACCAGTAAAAGAATATCCATCCTGGTGGTGAACCATGCCAGCAATTTTTAGTTATGTCCTGGCCTGCTGAAATAATGAAACTTATGGAAGAGGGATTGCCTGGCAAGGAAGAAAAAGGGTGCTGCAACAAAAATCTAAGACTTGAAGTCATTTGTGAAGCTGTTCATTTACCGCTTGATCTTTATTAACTGATTTGGTTCATCTGAAGAAATTTCCCTGTATTTGAGGATCTAAGCAAACAACAGAAGCTGCAAAATCTTCCCGTATGAAAGGCAACTTTTCCAAGTACAGACAAAAGGTAAGAAAAACACTCCCAGTGAACCACCAGGAAAATTCCCGTCAGACTCCATGACTTTGGACAGTGATTGAAGGGGTGGTTGTGGTAGGGGGAAAGCAGAACAGCAGGGTCCTAAGTGACAGTGGGATAGTGGGAGGTGGAAGAATTGTCCACCAGCTTTGGAAGTTCAACACTGGACCACAAGCAGAGTTTACTGGGATTTCGGCTAATGCCAGAGTACATTTCCAGTAAAGTATCAACACATTATTCCTGAAGCTGATCAAAGGGACCCTGGTGTGTTGGGATGGCTGAGTTAAGTTTCTTGCATATTTAGACATTTTGGTAACTCTCCTGGAAGCCATTTATTTCTTAATTAGAAATTACATAAAATTGTTCAAGAGTGCTATGAATCTTGTGAGTCTAGACAAATAAAACAATTATATGGAATGAAGGAGGCCAAATTGGGTTATTAAAACACAGTATCCAAACTGTTGTTAAGATATAGACAGGCCATTCATTGATCATATGTTGCCTTTTCTTTACAGGAGCATCCATCTATCCCCCCATCTTCCACTGAAAGATTTACAAGGCCACCCTCACAGGAAACAAGAGAGACAATCAATGGGAGCACTTATTTCTGATTTAACTTGTACTTTTTATTAATACTAAGTTACTATTGAAAAATGAGGTGAAGACCAGTCTGTTTATAAGAGGAACTTGCTAATGAACATCTGGCACGGCATGTTAAACAAACCTGCTTCTTCATTACAATATAGAGGGGAGCTTGGGAAGGCACTTGGGAAGGCACTCAGTCATTTCTCAAAAGGAATTACTACATGTATCTCGGTTTTAGGGGTTTCTCTCACCCAAGATTTAGGTGGTGGTTCATGTGGGTGGTTCGAGTGGTGCTTTTTTGCCCTCTGAAGGTTTTGGGTCTGGTGCGAGAATGAAGCGGAGTCTGCAAGGTCTTGTTTTCAGGTTTCTCACATTGTTTTTTAATTCTTATTTTACAAATTTCTCTGTGCCCTGCCAAGGTCTTCACAGCTGCCCAGGCACAGGATGACTCCTTGGCTCCCGACTCCAGACTCCCTTTACAAATTTCTCTGTGCCCGGCCAAGGTCTTCACAACAGCTCGGGCACAGGATGACTCTGCCCACGATGGGCTGTCGCTGGCTCTTATACAGAAAATTACGTATACCTTATTTACCATTATGTGCCAATGCCTATCACCTATACTAAAAGGGTCATCTCTACCTTAATCCAATCCTCTAAAACTACTTTGTGCCCACGTCACTGCAGAAGATGGATGCCAAGGGAGAAGAAGAACCCAGGGCAACGCCCTAAGATCTCCATCTTGTCCCCTATTCAGCTCCATTCTAAAAACCCAAAATTACAAAATTTTCCACCTGATGATTAACTACACTACTATTTTTCACACGTTTGTGACTTGCAATTCTTCTCTGTGTTGGAAGCTTTTTCCATGGACTAAAATCAAAGACTGTGTCCTCCTGGGCTCTGTGCCAGGCACCCCCCTGCACAGACCTCCCTGTCCAGGATTCAAACCCTCTTTCTCAGGTCCCAGACCCCTCTACTGAGGTCTGTGACCATCCAGGGCAACCAGAGGAATGCCCTGGACTCCAACACATGTATACCAATAAAATGACAAATTCTGGTGTTCTTAGACTCTGCAGCCAGAGTAAACAGAATATATAGCAGTATATAACATTCTTAAAATAAACATCTCCACCCAAACCACCTGCTAGAAAGGCCACCCCCATGCCAGGAGAGCCTGCTGTTTGGGAGAGATGCCATCCCAGGAGCCATACTGGTATAGCAAGATGCAGAGAAGCAAATTCCTTTTAACTTCCCTTTAAACTCTTTACTCTGTTGGAGAGATACTATCAAAGAGTAGAGAAACCTCTGAAGATTGTTTCCACTGCTCTTTCCTCAGTGTAGGTATGGCAGGATGATTTTGGGTCCAAACCGTTGTCCTTTGTTGTTCTGTAAGAGTGGGTCAAGTTGCCCTCCCCACAGGAAGTTTTTTTTCCTGAAACCTTTTCTCTTCTATAGTCTTTCTTTCTCTTTGTCATACTGTGCTCTCTGTAAAAAGAACCCCTTTGACACAAAAGACAGCTTCTCTGTTCTTTGGTTTGGGGATTTCCTATTGTGTGTGTGTACCTCCCCAGAGAAAAAACAGGTTTTCCATTGGGCATTCTCTTTAGTTCAAGCACTGTTCATCCACTACTAATGACATTTTAATTTGTGCTGTAACATTTTCCAAAAGGGTGGGGAGAGGTGTTGGAAAATCTTCTGATGGCTAGCTGTGTATTGAAGTGTTCAACGGCACAGCAATTTCATAACAAAGTTTGGGATTATTTACACTACCTAACAAATTCCTCTATACACAAGGCTACACTCACACGGCCTAATCCTGGCTTAAAGAGCTGCTCTTCCCTCTCTGTTCACCAAAATGTTCTTTCATTGTTTAATTTGAAAATTAGCTATCTTGTTTTAAACAAATATGTTCAAGTGACATTTCACTGGGAAATATATAGCCAGTACATCTTGGTTTTGCCATGTTTTGGTAGCAGGGGGGCTATAGGAGCAGCTTCTGTTGGAAGATTCCAGAAGCTTCCCATTTATCCAATGGGGCCAATGTCAGCCAGGAATAAGACAGACTCGCTGCTGGCCAAAGATGGGCTCTTCCACTGGAGACAAGGAGGTGGAGTGTGGGGGTGCAGGATTTTGTTTAACATTTTTTTTATTGTAAGTTTAGCTTAGTTCTGTGTACCCAAGATGGACCCCTTGTTGCCTCAGAGCTGTTCTTATCAGAAAGTGATTTATGTTCTGTGTAGTTTCTATTCTCCTTTAGCCCAGCCTCCTCCTGATGTATCTTCTCCCTGCCCATCCTAAGTCCTGTCCCCTAAGTCCAGAAACTTCGAAGAGTTCTGCCCAGTAGTTGGCAGGACCCTTGAGACCCCTCCCCAGTGCACCTTTGATTTGTTCTGAATTATGTAACCCAGTTGGCATCTGCCTCCTAGTTTTGTCCCATTGGAGCAAAGTTTGTATCCACCTCTTCAGCTAGCCCTGAACAAAACCCCCCCCGAGCCCACGGACAGGGTCTCTCCTGAGGAACCGGACCTAGG
>VXBB01015702.1:375716-462861 GCA_013399915.1 Illadopsis cleaveri
TGTGGGAGTGCAGGATTTTGTTTAACATTTTTTTTATTGTAAGTTTAGCTTAGTTCTGTGTACCCAAGATGGGCTCCTTGTTGTCTCAGAGCTGTTCTTATCAGAAAGTGATTTATGTTCTGTGTAGTTTCTATTCTCCTTTAGCCCAGCTTCCTCCTAAGGTATCTTCTCCCTGCCCATCCTAGAGAAACTGGGAATGGATTTGAGCTCAGGAAGAAGGGAAGCACAGAGGAAGATGTTTTAAGATTTATTTTTCATTCTCATTATATTGCTGTTATTTGCTTGTTAATAAATTAAGCTAATCTCCCCAAGTTTTTTTTTGCCCATGACAGTAACTGGTGTGGGATCTCTCCCTGCCCTCATTTCAACTCATGAGCCTTTCATTATATTTTCTCTCCTCTGTCCAGCTGAGGAAGGGAGTGATACAGTGGTTTTGGTAGACACCTGACACCTAGTCAAGATCAACACACCACACAAAGAATACTGGCAGAATTGCTTCTACCAGAAAACAGACAGCTTCCAGAAGCATGAAAGACTTATTTTCTTTGATATGAAACAAGAAATTTCTAGTGCAAATTGATTTCCCACAAATGAGGATCTTGATGCTGATACACAACTCTGATGGGCAATCAGATAAATAAGCATTTTTATTTAGTTCCTTTAGTTAAGCAGTTTTATTTAGACATGATGTTACAGCATTCAAGTAATAGTCTTAATGAACAGGCATATTTAGTTTTGGAAGAAAATGTGATGAAAAATCTCAAATGTCACATTAAACTAACATAAATATAAATTATAAAATTAAATCTTGGGCCTTCATCTTCTGTGAAAAAAATATGAGTGGCCCAGGTTAGGAGTATGAGCACAAATGCAGAATTTGTGTTCTTGGGATTTCTTCCCCACCAATACTGAGTGAATTCCACACCGTTCTTCAGCTCTCTTTCCATTTTGTTTCTGTGAAGAGTGCCTTTGCAGCAGCTGGATGCAACTCTAATCCTCTGAGGTTCTCTGAGCTGGAGCCACTGCTGTGCAGCATTACACATCCAGTGAGCTGCCAGTGTGGGGTCTGCAGACTCCGAAGAAAATCATGTGTGGAACTCCTTGTGCTGCTTACACACAAGATTTGTTTGACTAACTCATAATGTTGAATAAGTTGTCTTTAAATGCAGAAGTTTGGTCTAGGCCCTGTGGGTTTCTTTTTCCTCCTTGAATGATTTATTACTAAAATTAGTGGTTTACATTCAGTTTAAAATCATGCAGTGGAATTGGTCACAATCGCTTTTCCACATAGCAGTCCTGCAGCCTTTTTTTACTATATAAGGAAAATAGTCTTATTATGATCATTTTCAGGAGGAATGTGGATAATTGTTTTACTTCTAGCCCAATCTCCATTTCTTCTGTGCAACATATGATAAAGGGTAAATAACAGAATAGTCAATGATTAATGCAAAATAATTTTAAATTATGCTGAGTGTCATGAAACAGTAGACTCAGTACCTCACAATTTTTGGTTGTTTATAAAAAATAAAAACCCAATTAAAAAAACCCTCATAAGGTCAGACTCTTAGCATGCAGATAGTGGATTTATGCACTTTAGAGCAAGAATCTCTTTTAATTCTAAATGTAGTTGAAATTCACAAAGCACATCATGATGCATATTTTCAGCCTGGAAAGCTGAGGGACAGGTAAAATAATTATATATTACACTAGGATTTTATAGGATTGAAGATTAAATACATAGAAGGCAAGAAATCTGAAAAGCCTTACTGGCAAGGTAATGGACTACAATGCTCAATATCTACAATTCTTCATTTTTAAAAAATTTTATATTGGCTTGTGCATTTATTTATTTCTTGATTCCAAAATATCTCTCAAAAGATTCACATTAAAAACCTTCTAAAAGCAATAATGATAACACCAATATTAAGGTTGAGGCAACACAGGAAATATATTGCAAATGTGACAGTTATTAAGATGTTTCCCAGGTTCATGTCATCTTCAGATCATTTTCTCTAGCACTTGAGAGAAGTAAAACAGAAGCCCAAATGCAGTGACAAAAAACAAACGGTAAGATGGTCTATTTGTACCGGCAGGTCTGCTCTGCAATAGATCATTTTCAGGTTTAACTTTTCTCCAGTAAAATGCCAAATAAGAAAAATAAATAGGATTCAACTTTCTGTGCAAAATCACAGCATTAAGGCACTGGCTTGCATGGGTTTACAGCTTCCATTGAGAGCCTGTGTAATCTGCCTCCCGTGATTTCTTCCCATACTCAGGCTTTCAGGAGGAAATATTCCTCCCCTCTTCCTCGTGTACTCTGGCCCACAGCTGAGGGTCCCTGCAGTTGTATCAAACAGAGACCCATGGGTAGCAGCTTGTGCAAGACACTCAGTTTTTGATAGATACAAATAGTTTTATTTAAAAGTTCACTGTTTCCTTGTGGGGACTGAAATATCCCAGACAGCAGATCACACACTGTTTTTTATAAAGCTTTTAAGAAAAACAGAGGGAGTCTTGAAAGGCTCTAGTGGCAGAAATTCAAACAATTTTACTGGAATTCAAGTAGTAAAACCTTTGTGCTTTGCTTTGAAATTGCACTGGGAGCACAGATGAATTCTCATCCAAAAAAACACATGAATCTATGTTAAATATGATTACACTTCTTATTTTTTATCCATTATTTCACTCATTGACATGATAGCTACTTAAGCAAGTAATTTGCATAGTCTGTGTGTCAGTTAGCTCTGTAAATACAATTTTGATTGAGGTGCTAAGATCGACTCACACTCCACAGTCAGCATCAGAGTTAGGAAGGTTACTCTTGTATGTCCATTGCCTGTGTGAAAACCTGACTGCCAAGGAATTCTGCTGGGAGAGGCAATTACTGTGCTCAGAAAAATGATCAAGACTTGGAAGAGCTCTGAAAGCTGCTGGAGGAAAAAAAAAAAAAAAAAAAAAAAAAAAAAAGTTTATAATCAGTTGTTTCTCAAACTGTGGGTGGCAGCAGTGTCCAGTCGGAGGGATTTTTTGGAAGCCTCCCCCAGGGCTTTGACCTCTACGGAGTGTTTCAGGAAGAGGCAGCATTAATTGCTGCCCCAAGACTGTGAGGCTGAGCTCACAATAGGCAAACACATTACTTTGTAAATGAAGGATTAAGTCAGAAAACCTTGCTAATAACCTACTTCAGAAACTCCATAATCACCACTGTGTGATGGTGAGTAATTTGCACTGTTTGTAAGCACGGGTTCATTGGCCCTAATTGACTCAGTTTCCTACTCTGGATAGCTGTGCTGATACTTGGAATCATTCTGTAAGATGATCTTTAAGTACTGCTCCATGTGTCAAGGCACATGTGGCATTCCTGACTTCCACTTCTAGCTTTCCTCATTTGGACGATTCATGGGCTTGTGTAAATCAGTCTCCAATGTAAGTGGGTGCCTGTCCTTTGCTGATTCATACTCCCTCCATTGTAAGCAAAGTTATGTCCTCAGACAGTCTCCATTATCCACAGGCTTTGCCTGCCTTGAATTTGAATATGAAGGGAACAGTGTGGTTTTGCAGGGATTTCCAGCTCCAGCCAACACTTTTATATTTTGTCTGCCTGTAAAGCAAGCTGAATATTTTATGGATAAGCAGATGTACAAAGCGCAGCTTCTGGGGCAGAATCAGCATTCCTACTTGTTCTCCTGGTAAATAATTGCAGAACAACTGGGGAAAGTTGAAATGGGCTGAAAGTGAGGATGTCCCTGATTCACCCACTCCAACACAACATATGTAAAAACGCTTGAAGGTCACCTTTAAAGATTCAAGTTCTGTTTAACTGTGCTTTCACATGCTGGTTTCTAATAATGATTAAAACACATTGACAATGACATTTTTGCAAGGGCACTATGAAAGGACAAGGCAGTATATGAAACAAGTATTTTATAGTGAACACCAAATTCCTGCACTTGTAATGAACATTGCATGCAACGAACGATCCACAGAGTACTCTATGCTTTCTAGATATAAAATGTAAATAGATCTTTTAAAAGTGCTTGAGGTTTTCAAACTCATTGAGGGGATTTCCCTCATTAGCTTTGGAAATTTCAACCACTGTGTTTGAATCATGTCGTTGAATCATGTAGTTTATAATCCAAAGTCATGCTTCATCACATTTCTCCCCAGACTCAGTGGAGCTGGCTGTGGCACAGGAGGATAAGATGGTTTAGTCATGGTTTTTCATTGAATCAACTCATCTCCCATACAGGAGCTTTGACCTTTTACTTCTAAGACTTGCTGAAATCACCAGACCTCACAGTCTTCTCAGAAGAGCACAAGAATGAATAATAGTGTAGATTCAGCTTAAGCAACTTGAGTAACAGGAATAGTTTGCAAAAGCACTGTTACCTAAAAATGAGAAACCTAATGTCAACTGCAAACTAGGTTGTGAAAGTTTCTTTCTTCCTCTACTGGAAGCAATTAAAGTGAACAGGACAGGAAAAAGGAACAGTCTAAACTGGACTTACTGCTCCTCATGTATAGAGGATTGGGAGTTTTCAGAAATGTACTATATGACTCATACTCTTCACACAAAGAGTTCAATGTAAAATGCCCATTGACAGCAGTGGGAACAGTGTGAAATTCTACACTACAATTTATTGATATGATCTCCCTGCAAAGAACAGAACAAAGGCGCAGCTCCCACGCTAGACAATTCACAGCCTTAACACAGCAAATGAAGGGTGAGAGTTGCAAAGGAGAATGATGAGGCAGTGTAAAAACTGCAGTAGTAAAATATTAGTGTCCCACTTGTGCTGTATTCACACATTGTGAGGTTTCCAAGTGTTTTAATTTTCATTTCATTTTACTTGTTTACCCTGGATGGGTACAGTTTTACATCATTATTTTGAGAAAAAATCTAGTTTCTCCCTAGTGAAATAATTTGAGTTAATATTTGATTAATGAGGAATTCAGCCATGAATTAACAATGCATCTCAAATCTCATATTCCTACTCTAACCTTAATCTATGGAAGAGTGAATTTCAAACCATTGTACCTACGCTCCATAATTTATCCAGAAGTCCTTGTTAAAGTCTTGCAAAACAGAATTTAATCACATAATATCTAGTCAGAGAGAAGTAATACAAAAGAAAGATAATAAAATATTTAAAACTATCAAAGAACACAAAAGTTTTAGACACCTTCCTACTGATATTGAACACTAGATTTTAAAGGAGACACAGGGAAATATCTGTCAGGCACATTATGTGAAGGTATATGGTAAATGTCTTCCCACTTAGGAGTCAGTGAGTGAGCACAAAACACCTGTTCAAAGGAGATGCTGTAATTCAGCACTTCCTATCCTATCCTATCCTATCCTATCCTATCCTATCCTATCCTATCCTATCCTATCCTATCCTATCCTATCCTATCCTATCCTGCCATATGCCTCTTTAAGGGAGGCTCTGGGCAGCTCTTGAGAGCTCTTTACAGAACTGTAGATGAACATCTGTTTTAGCTCATTTACAAGTGATTTAGTTCGACTCTTCAGCTGTTCTCCTTAGGGGTCAAATGTTTAATTGTGTTCAGAGAGTTATCTTCATTCATTTTCATGAATGTAAGGTGCCTTGCATTAACTGAGAACTGGGCTTGACCATAGGGTTCCAAACCAGCACTTAACAGTCCCAGCTACAAACCACAGCAGGTTTAGACTCATCATGGAGAGACAACTAAAATCTTGACAAGGAAGGCCCTCCAGTAAACAGAGCCTGATGGTTATGGTACTACTTTGTTGCTATCTTTTCTGTTCTGAAAACAAGACAGTTGTTTCTACCTACATCCAGGAAAATCTGATAAATAACAAGTTAAGCTGGAATTTTCTGTCAGTTATGAAGACACATGGATTAGTCTTAACCCAACTCAAAACTTGAAAATGTGTGATGGAAACATGATGTTAATTTTTTTGGTTGCTTTAAGGGATTTGCAATATCTATAGTGATGAAAGGTCATAGAAGAAAAAGCTGTGAATTGATACTTTTATCAATAAATAGAATGGTTAGCAATAACCTGTGAGCCAGATGTAAGCTAACCAGGAGAGAAATTTTGAAAAATATTTTTGCCTTTTATATTTATTTCTGAAATGGCAGATGGAGAAAGTAATTTCTCACTATATTTCTCTTCCTCTTTTTTTTTTCCTGTTTACACCCTTCTTGTGGATAATTCTTGTGGATAGCCTAAACAAACCTGCAGTTGTCTTTCTCATGTGTCTAAATAAAAAGTGCGATGTGTAAATTTCTGTGTGTGTTATTGGGTGCCTTTGGTCTGTGAAGAGTTACATGTGTGGGAGTGCAGTGTTTAAAGGGCTTGCCAACATCTCATCATTCCCAATTAGTCAGAAAAATTGGCATAACTATGGCTCAATTAAATTTATGAACCAAAGAAGCTTCCTCATGCCTTTACTTCTGCTCTTTGTGGAAGCAAAGTGGCGGTTTAAGGAAAGCTTGTAAAACATATTTGTAAAAAGTAGCCTTTTTTATTTTCTATTTTCTATTTGTTTCATGACCTTCAAGCTAAGCTCTAATCATAAACATTAAGAGATGTGGTAGAAGAAATGCCCAGAAGTCTGTGCTCTTGCTAGAGTCACCTGATACTGGTCATGGGGACATGCCCTCTTCATGGAGCAAATGATTCCTGACTCAGTGTGCCCAAGAAAGACAACAAAAATATTTAGATCTCGTACAACATATTTGGGGAGGTGGGAAAGAATGCCTTCCCGACCACAGATTTGGCAGTCAGATCACTTTGTATATGTGAGTAAAGAATTTTTATATTTACAAGCAAGCCATTTATACCCCAAGGTATGTTTGTGTCCTGGTAATTTTCCATTCCCATTTTCCCCTTTTTAGTTAATTTTATTGATTCAGCCCATTTCCTTCCGTTGGCACAGAATTCCAAGCCTAGCCTTTAAGGACTTGATATCCTTAAGCACTCAGGCATTTGCACACAGGACTTGGGTCTCCTAAGCATAGCCATTTAAAAAAGAGACCTTGTCACAAACTCAGATTATTCTCCGTGAAGAAAATGAAAAAAAAAAAACAAAACAAAAAAATCCAAAGGGAACCAAACTCCTTTCTAAGATTTTAGGAGAGATATAACAATCTCCCCTGCTCAAGATCTTTTTCCCTCACTTCTGGCTGTATTGCAGTTACTTATCAGAGCAGATGCTTGATTTTCTGATGGCTAATGATGGCTGGATGAGCCCCATCCTCTTCTGTATATTCTCAGTGCTGGTGGAGTCAACGTGCCTAATTAGAGTGGCTGATGAGCTGTCCTGACTGAGCAGTGAGTTAACTTATTTACTCATTTCTCTCTCATGCAACACAGAATTATTAAACATTCAAATGCCAGCCTGTGGAAAACAGTGCCTGATATTCAGAAAGAACAGCATCTGATCCAAAGATAAAACTGATCTTTGAATGGAACAAATTCTGCTCCTTGCTACATAGTGTAAACCCGGAATAACTACATTAACAGCAGTGTAAACCCGAAAGGACTTTGGATCAATGTACAGTACTTTGCTGATATTGTTTACATTGCCAGGAGTGACCATGTTTTACTGTTCTTTGTTTGTTTGTCATACAATAAAACTTTTTACTTCCTAACTCTTTGTGTTTTCCAATGTAGGTAAGGGAATGAAAGGCCTATATTTATTCAGATGGATTTTCAGAAAAAAATTGTGTGGAAAAGAGCCAACATGAAGAACACAAACCAAGAATTTGTGCATTTCTCCTCAATGGCTTAAAGTATCCTTTCTATAAGAAAGTGGAAGTATTTACTTCTATCCATTAATTTATAGGTAATTGCACATTAAAATGATGTCTACAGTAATAAAACATACCATTCTCTCTTTTTGTCACTATGTAGCCTTTGTTTCTTGCAGGCATTGTTTTTTAAAAGGACTCACTGTGTTCTCAGGAAAGTATGTGTTAAGCTTTTTAGTTTCCAAAACCCAGACAAGTAAAAGTACCATCCATATAAGAAAAATTCTTCCACCCTCATCTGAACAGACTTAAATTATGCTGCTGATGGTATTTACAAAATATCTGTGGCAAGTACAGTGTGTCTGTGCTAAAGTCAATGAAGCATACAATGAACAGGACATAGTCACATGAGGCTTGAATTCATTCCAGTTTGTACTCTGGCATTTTTTTTTTTACTCAGATGATTGCAGTGACCAACATGTGATTTGGAGCAAGGATCACTGGGGTCAGGCCTGCAGAAGCAAGTGGCAGAATGCCTGAAAGCAGTTCAGACCAGGAGAGTTTGTGTGTGGTAGCTCAGAGGGCATCACGTGAGGATAGATACAATTTTTGAGAGAGTGCCAGCACACAGTGGGTCTGTTTCATGCTGACACACTAACAAGGTGTCCTGTTGAGTGGTAAGCACCCCGAGATAAGACCTGAAATCTGGTTACCCTTTTCCATTGAAGGGAGGGTAACTGTCCCCTTCTCTCAGCTGTTGCAAGGGCATTGTCCTGGGTATGGGTCTGTCCTGTGCACCTCTCAGGTCAGGGCCCAGTTTCACAATGACCAGTCAATTTGCACAGAATTTCCTTGTACTGCTTAAATACGTTATGTGTGTACATGTGTTTACAAATGCACTATAATAATGTCCATAACTATTTAAATGAACAGCATAGCTTAAAATAGAGTCACAATGCTGTCACAAGTATAAAAAGAGAGGTCCTTAGGAGCTCTGCTGTTAGACTGCGTGCATGTATTAGACCACAGCTGACTTTAAGCCCTGTTCCATCTATATGTGCGTTGCTCTGCCTGGGTTCTGTGTACCACTGCTAATCCACTGCTCTGTCATTTCATGTGTTGCACAGACCACTGCAGCCTTAACACAGCTTTCTAGGGAAGAGTGCTGAAGAGTTTATCAGAGAGAAGTCACTGATCATGTCTCCAGACACACAGAAACTGCAGAAACAGTAAAACAGTAATCTAGGAACAGCTTTGCTGTTTGGATGCATCCAGCTGAATTGGCAATAGAGATGTCTTAAATTACTTCTGTCTTTCTGATTCATCTTGTCCAAGCTATCCTGAGTGCTTCCTGAAAATAAAATTTCAAAGCCATTGAAACCATTTCTCTAACAACAGTGGCTTTTTTGTCTTTTCCTTTCTTTTCAGAGGCAAAATCTGCTGTCCCATCAAATGTCAACGATGAAGAATCCTCACCCACATATATAGGGCACTCAAGTCTAACATTTAGTATAATTATTTAATAGCTCCCCCACATTAGTCAGACCTTGGATATAGGAAGATTGTTAGTATTTAAAATTAAATTGCAGCATCCTTGTCATTAAGTTGTCCTTCTGAAGGAAGACACACTGGAGGTATGGAACATATAAACAAACATAATTTAAGCTGGAGTATTTAGGGAAGTGGAACTAAAGCACAGGTGTACTGATGCCTTCCCCTTTCTGTCAAATACTTGTAGAAAATAAGTCATCATGAGCAAAGGTCATGGTAATATGAAGGTAGAGACAGATCTTTGAGCCCCACAAAAGTGTGAAGTGCACTAACACTGCATGTCAGGTGGCAAGCAGGCAGATCACCTGTGAGATGGGTTGCCTGCTCCTGCTGAGGCATGGGAGAGAACAGAGCTATGACACCAATAAACGATAATATAAGCAGTTAACATTGGCACTTATTACTTATATGGGACTAAATTTATAGAAACTTAAAATCATTTGGCAAGTAATTACAATGCATAGCAGCCTGCCTTTGTGTCAGGCTGACAGACGTGTCTGACTGTACACTCCATAGAATCACAGAATCAGCATCACAAAATGGGTAAGGTTGGAAGGGACCACCTTAGTGGGTCATCTTGTCCAACCTCTCTACTCAAGCAGGGTCATCCCAAAGCACATGGCACAGGGTTTTGTCCAGACTGTTCTTGAATATCTCCAGTGAGACAGACTTCACCACCTCTATGGGCAATCTGTTCCAGCGTGCAGTCACTCAACCAGTAAAGAAGTTCTTCCTCGTATTCAGGCGGAGAATAACTTACTTAAGTAAAATTAATAACTTACTTAAGTAAGTTATTGAGTATAATGACCCTTACAAGCACTGCTACTCTGCTTAGGTAACTCATGTACTGGGATGATCTTGTGACTAAGAGCTAAGTACTCTCATTTAGGGGAAAGGTCATTTTTGGAAGTCTGGTGGCAGTCTCTAATATTGTGCTGTAACTTTTCTCTTCCAACTTTCAACTCATCAAATGAGAGATGAACTCTGTGAGGTGCATTCAGATTCCATGGAAAAATTCAGGGCTTATATTCCCCCACTTAAAATAAAAGTTGGAAAAGGAAAATTTTGTTTTAATAGAAATTCACTGTCACCTATTTCTGTCGTTATCTAGCTAAGTGCAACATTCTTGATAAAGAAATGAGAACAATTCTAAGCTTTCATTGAATCTTGAGGCACATAAGGCTTGGAACAAACTAAAATAGAAAAAAGACAAAAATATGATATACCGGATGTGTTCAGCAGTGTGGCATAGTGACTCTGTGATGCTGTCACTGGACCCCACATTTGGGAGGAGGGTAGAAATTAATTGACAATATACTACAATAACTGTGTTTTTATTGCATTCACAAGGTTATGTTCACTCTAGTGTCTAATTTACTAAGAACAGGGTTTTTTTTTAATGAAGAATGTAGTGTAACTCATTAGCCATAGTTATTTTGACAGACATTTCCACCACTTCATGGTCATGAAAAAGTAAAATGGTGCAGAAACAGGACAACATGACTCTTTGAATGCTAATGATAAAAATCCTTTTGTCACTGAGCAGAAAAAAAGTATTTTCTAGACTTTATTAAGCAGCAAGTTCTAACTGATAGGAGTTGTTCCTGCAGCAGTTTATTCTATAACTGTAGGTAAGTGACAACCAAAATCCACTGGCTTGAGTTAGTACATTTTTGTAAGATGTCCATTTGTAGTATTTCTCATGTAGAAAGAAAATTTAATTTTAAGGTAACTGGGATTCATGCTTGCTTTCACTTGTTGGTTATATTTATGTGTACATTTATCCAAGTTACGGAGAGAAGATAGAGAACTCCATGTGGAAACCCCATGTTCACTGCATTGTGCACATATTTGCCTGGTTTATACTGACAACTGTTGCTTTGAAAGGCTTGTTTAAAAGGGGTGAAGAAAATAAAGTTGTTCCCGAATTTGTTTTTTACTAATTCTAGCATAGATATTCATACTGTCCAGTTAACATTTTGTACTGCTGTCTTCAACTAGACCTCAATACTACCATTATAGATAATGATAGCTAGTCCATCACACAGCTTTATTCTCATTTTGACTTGTATTTTAGATATCTTTAGAGCAGTCCATGAGTCTGCAAAGTCTTTTAACAGAATGCTAGGAAAAAAAATTTATCTGTTCATGGTAAACAAGTATGTACAGCTGATTTAACCAGAACTTTTCTCAGATCTTCAGGAGACACCACTGGAGACCCACAAGTCTAGGGATGGTAGTCCCAGTACCAGAGTGCTCCAAGGTAAGTGGAAATAACCTTGTTCCAAACCCAGTGTTTACTGTTATGGTGTTCTTAATTTGTCAGATGTCTAGCCAGATGTGAATCAAGTTATTATTTTGCAACAAAAATGTCTAGGAATGACATTTTGGACTGCATTCTGGCAAGTTGAAATTAGGATTTCATTGCTGTTTCATCTGACATCTTAGTTGTGATTAAATGCCAGACTTACAAAGCTGAGGGCTACATTTAAACTGTACACCTGGACTCTCTTTAATAGCAATAGGTCTGCAGTTTCAGAGTCCTACTAAACTCATCCCAAATTAGTTGCCTAACACGCACCAAATCAACCATGATGTAGAAATGCCACTTATGGTTCATTTGGTACAAACACTTCAGATGTTGCTATTACAGAGAAAATGTGTTTTAAAAACAAAAACAAAAAAAAACCAAAACCAAAACAAAAACAAAAACAAAACAAAACAAAAAAAGTGTATTACCATGGTTTTAAATTACAATTTCCTTCTGAAGCAATAACATTTACAAGGTGAAGTCTTAGAGAACAGAAAATCACAGTTGAGATCTGGACATTGACAAAACCCATTTTTTTTCTTTATAGAGAAAAAGCCTGTACACCAACTTGTATATATTTTCTTCCATTATACCCACCATTAAACCCACTCCTACAGAAGGTGTTACCCCTTCCCAAAAACCTGGAGTAACCACAACTGCAGTCAAGCTAAGTTATTTCTCCATTTTCCAAGACATGAACATCCCAGAGGATGTGCTGGATACTCACGACAGAAGTTGCCATATTTGCAAATTCACAAACTTACAATAAATAAAATCTTGTGATCAAGGGTCATTCTGAATTTTCTTTCCTAAATAAGAGTAATGAAGAAATACAGAAAAAATGCTGCAGTTTTCTGAAGATCAGGGGAGAATTGCTAAACTGCATGAATCATTGCTTTTGCTGTGCAAACTGATCAACAGCTAAATTCTGATCAAAATGCCTAAATGCCAGTTCTCATGTGATGATTATCCTGAAGGCAAAGCTAGGCTGGACAAAGTTTTCCTCCAGGAAGAGAGTTGTCTCATTTGGTTGATTTCAATTAACAACTTCCTTGAAATATTGTTGACCTTTCTGGTGTAGTAGACTTTCAAGTAAAATGCAGGATGCCAGTCTAATCCACTTAGCTCCAGAACAGTTTAACCAATACCCGTAGGGCACACATCCTGTGACTTGATTTAATCTTATGATCAGGGGAGTGTCACTTGATGTGTTAGGTGTTGAAGACTTAAGAGGCCCTTGACCTTTTCTAGAACTGTAAGATTTCCTTGTTTTCAGAACAAAAAATAAAAGATGAAAAGTGATTATTTTTGTATTTTTTTTCATTTTATGAGCACAAAGCAGAGGAGAACTAGCAATGATAACACTCACAGAAAATAACACTACATTTTAAAATTGAGGATTTTAATAAGTCTCTTTTCAAAATTAGCTTGATTATGTTCCAGAAGCATACAGTTACTGACATATGCAGCATTTCATTCAAGTAGCCATGGCTGCATGGTGAACTGAATATTTCCACAACTAGGATAGAGAATTGTTGCTACTTGTCACTATTTCTGCTATTCAAAGCACCTAACTGCTCTCCAGGAGTAACGTTTTCTCTGAGGTTACTTCAAATTATGATATTTATAGGGAATGTTATTAGCTTTTATTTCATTCAGGCAATGTAACTGGTGAATTTATTGCAAATTTCTAAGTCTTTTGTATGAGATATCTGGTAGCAAAAAAAATAGTATGACCTTTGTAATAATTAAGCTCTCACAATCGATGTGATTCTGAAGAATATTGCATAAGCATAAATCTCCATATTTCTCTGCACAAGTGCCTCCACATAAATGAGATGTTTCAGCCATTGTTCAGAGATTGATCCTAAATCTAGAAACTCTTCATGCCATTGAGTTCCCTCAACATAACACTTGCTCTGCCTTCTGGAAATTTTAGAACTATTGGGAAAAACAAACAAATAACATTAAAATTTCCTTCTTCTTGTGTATTGTGGTTTCTTATTCTAAAATTCAAAGTAGATACCTGAATAAGCACTGTAGTATGGACTGTTCCTGAAGTCAGTGAGTTTGTCTTGGGAAATGTAAGTTTCCTCCACAGCTGGAACACAAAGACCTCTATCTTATGAGTGTCAAAAGCAAAGATTGAGGATTATGGCTCTTTCCCTCACGCCTTTGTAAAGACCAGGAGTGTTTATGTCTATTTTTAGTCTGTTTCAGTCTCAATACTTGTTCTGGGTGGTGCATATTTGGCTTAAGAAATTCCGTTTATGGGATTGCAACACTGATGAATGTATTGACCATTTTCAGTTAATTTCAAGAGTCAGGTAATGTCTCAAAGACCATAATTGCTATTACAGACTTGAGCAAGGTATGAACCATGGCAAGGGCACAGATAGAACAAAGCTGGGGAAACCCATCCAGAAAGGTCAAGTTACACAATTCTGGCATGGCAAAGCAAGAAATAAAGTCTGAATTACCTGCTTCACTTAAACAGAGGCTTTTAATTACAAAGCTGACATACTGAAATATCTTAGCTGTCGAAATTTCAATTTTGATTAAATAATTTCAAATTTATTTTAAGTGTCAAGATTTTGGTTTTTTCCTCACATTTATTTACATTTATTTATTTCACTGCTGATAAAAACACACAATGGTCTGTCTATGCTAAGTAATCTTATATATAAAAGTAAGCATTCTTGAGAAAATCTTCCCATAAAAGACTCTCTGTTCAGCTGCTTTTTCACTTTATACGTAATCAGGTACATAAGAAATCTTAGACTGTTTCCAGGCTTCGTTATAACACCAATTCTGCTTGTAATAGACCTTGTAATGATTTACTCATTCACTCACTCCCTCACTCACTCATTCATTCATTCATTCAGCTATTCATCTACTGAGACGACAGTAGTCATGTGCCTTGGACCGCACTCGTTCTAGCAGCCGCGTATAATCTAGCCCATTAAAGAAAGTTATTCAGCTTTCTTGGGCACTTTTTGGGAAGTCTTTGAATTTCTACATTATTTTCCAATTTATGTCTGCAATCTGGACTCTCACTGATGTTAGGAGGCACTCAGCATTCTGAAAAAGATTAAATACTAGACTACTATTTTGTATATCTTCAATAGATTCAGTCCTATTTCTCCCAAAGGCCAGTTTCAAATTTTACATGGTTTGACCTAGGAAATAATGATCTTTCCTGAATACATAATATGGTTTTCTTACATTTGATAGGGCGAGGTGTAGATGTACCCTGCACTGATGTTTCTTTGTCTGCTGATACAAGTGCCATACTTCAGTTTTGATGCTATTTTTGACAGTGTCTAGCTATGTCTGGTTAGCACCATGTAGAGACTTGACACAAGTGAATCTCAGAAAAACTGCATCAGCATAATTTTATGGTCAGGAGAGCTTTTGTGCTGCTACAGCTACTTGGCTTCCAATTTGAGACCCAGCTTGTGTGGTCCTACCTGGAGTATCTTCTCATGTTGCAGCATAGTGCAATGCAAATATAACCCTCTCACTTCTGATAGATCTTTACTCAGCATAAACACTTTACCTAAACCATCTTAACAATAACAAAATTGTTAAAAATGTCTTATTCAGAAAGTAGACATTAGGATACAACTACATGCCAGAATGTAGCTTACTCATGCAATCCCTTGGCAAATGTGAATTGTGCTCTGTATTTCATTAAGCAATCACCATAATTTCATAAGGTCTTTGCCCCACTCATTTCCTGACAAATAGAAACATGGGGCATTTGAGGGAACAGAGAGTGGTCATTGTAACCAAAATCTTCAGAGAATTCTGCTCTTATATTTCAAGGCTCTGTTGAATTGAGATTTTATAATTACACAATACAGATTAGATTAGGTTTGTCAGTTTATTGCATAGGAAAAAGTATGTTCTTGCAAATATGATCACACTATACTTAGGATTCTGCTCAGAGATACGGCCTTTCAGTAAGGAGGTTTAAACAATTTTTAAAGATAAGCAGACATTTTTGCATTTTTCTCTATTTTCTTGGATTTGAAATAGCTGAAAAACATTAGCTAAAAAAATTAATCTGAGAGGAAAACTTTTCCTAGTAATTTTGGGAAAACTATTGAAGATAAGCCCATAAAAGCTGAGTGTATAAACTTTTGGGGAATCTTATTAACTCAAACAGCTACATCATGGAATCATATGTATTTGATCTTGCAGATGTAGAATTCCTGTTTTGTTTAAATGCTATCATAAGAAGTTTAACTATGTTATTCAAAAATGTTCAAGTTGTATGTAGGGTTGTAAATAAATCTTCCCAGTTTGCTGCCATTTCCGATATGTTTTGTGTAATAACACTTTTTGTTCCATTTAGTTTTGAAGGAACAAACTATTTTATATGGCAGTTTCTTAGTTGTTTCCTCTCTCTCTACTGAGCGTTTGTTTGCTGCTATTGCAGGATTGCAACAAAACTGAGTTGCAACATCTGGAATTTGACCTTTAACACACAGCTACCCATTTACTTTGAGACATGCATTCAATACATTTGGAGGGGAGAGAAGGGCAGAGGTGCCTGTTTGGCTTTTTTTTTTTTTTTAATTTTGCTGTGGTGACTGCATTTGATCTTTACAGTAGGGACTCACAGACCTTTTCTGGCCAGAGACCAAAGTTCTTGGTCTAGCACAGAGGGCACCTGCCAGGCTGCTCGTGGAGAGGAAATGACATGATCACGCTGCCACCTGTTCCCAAAGGTCTACACTAGCAGGCAGGTTGCTCATTCACCAGGTCACCTTGTTGTAGCCAGGCCAAATCATGCTGGGTGCTGAGTTCATTGGCTTTCCAGCACCCTGGGTGCCTTGGGCAGAAACTGCCTCAGAAACTGGCCAAACAATTGACACTGTTTGTAGGAAGTGTGATGCAATCTGTTAAGAACAGTAGTTTGGAAATGTCAGAAACATTTTTTTTACTGTTTTATATGTAGATGTCAGAAATAAAAAAGGGAAAGAGGTCAGTGATGACAAGGAGAGTTTCAAGCAGTTGTCCTGAATCACAAACTGATTTCAACAAGCTGCATGCAGTTTTTCCTCATACAATAACAGTTTTTAAGACTTTGTTGTATGTGTTCAAAACAACTTTGTATCATGAGTAAACTGAAATTGTACACAGGTACTGGACACTCTCTAAGGCATGGCAGGTGTGTCTGAATGGTGTACTAGGAATGCAGTATGTACATTAGGCTTAATTTGCCAGACCTCTTTTACATGTGGCTGGGAACAAGCTCTGGCTTTTGAGCCTAGTTCTTGTGACAGCCATATCAGAAAACCAGCTGATGTAGAAGGAATGGGCCCTGATTGGTAGTTTTAACATTAAATCTGTCCTGATAACATGAGGCAGAACAAATTCTCTTTGAGTGGTCTTGAGAAATATGGCATTCTGGAGTTACGCATACTCAGAAGTAGATGCATTTAGAGATATATAGTTCAGAGTAAAAGCAATCTGTGAGGAGGAAAATATGGGCTGTGCAGCGGCTCTTCTACTTTGAAATTTGGCTCACTTATTGAATCACAGGGTGGAAAACTCTGACGGTCTTGAGGTAAATCTGCTCTTGGTCTCTTCTACACTGAGAACAGGAGAGATATGTCCCAAAGTGTTGCACTGACACTGCAGCAACATACAGTGCTGGTGGGATGAAGCTGGTGGGGCAGAAGAGCTTCCCCTGTGGTAAGAGCTGCACTTGACACCTTCTCTAGACTGGTGTGAGGCTCAGCCATCCAGATTCTTCTTGCAATGACAGTAGCTGGTCTTGTTTGCAATATGCACTTATGGACAGTTTTGCTAATACTATTTGGTGAGAGCTTGTAACCCTGCAAAAGTAGGAGAGCTCCTCAAAACTCCCAGAAAGAAAGCCATTTGACCTTGAGGGCTGCCTGCAAATGAAGCATTTTGCACTTAAGCAGAACAAAACAATATTGCTTCCACATTGCTGGCTTCCCCCCCCCCACAACATACACACAGACAGAGTTTTTGACTCAGCAATCATGCAAAGATCCATTATCTGTGCAGCTCTAGAATATAGACCGAGATCCCACAAAGGGTATACTCATGCATGCACTGCAGGCAGACACAAGTAACCTCTGTCCTCACTCTAAGCTCCCAAAAAGCCCACATGACCACAGTTTAGTGAGTCACTGAACCTCAGCTAACATGCTCTGCTGAGATGAACAAACATATATTCTAACTGCAGGGCAAAATATTTAAAAATGTGTTTACTGCTGTCACATTTCATGGTATGCAAACAAATGTTCATCAGTACCACTTTGTGCAGCAACTAGAGGGCCCTGGCTCCTGCTGTGTTAGGCTGAAAACAAAAATATGAGAAAGACATGATGCCTACACTTCACCATTTATCTTCTAGCAAAAGAAAAGATAGCCAGCAGGTAGAATGTTATATAAAACACTGATGTGGCTAGGGAATGGAAATTAAGGAAAACACTCCCTTTTTGCCTTGGTAATTAAGACTTATATTCATTTTAACATAACCTTAGTGGAACTGAAAGGTAAAATTTAAGGTGTACACACACTTCTGAATAGTGGAGTAGACTGCAGAAAATGCAACATCAAACTTCTCAAGCAGAGCCAGCCTTTTGCCTTTACACCTTTGCCTCTTGTTACACATTACCTATTGACTGGATTTGTGGGGGATTGTGGAAGGCTGCAATCCTCTGGGCTAAAATAGTGGCTGTTTGTGGGAGAAGATGCCTGAAGGTCCTCATAGAGAGCATAGTAAGAGTACTTTTTGTCAAACCGATGGGTATTCTTATACATACAAAGTAAATTCTCTTTGTAAATAAAGTGAATAGTGGTTTTGGATGTATAGCTTTTAACAAATAGAAAGGGATGGCCAATTCCAATTTCCCAGTGCTCAATACTTTCTCTAAACAGGCCTTTCAATGAGATCCTTGAAAAAGTCCCAGGCAGTCAAATCACAAGTTAATTTAAAAAATCTCTTCCTACCTGAATGTATGTTTTATTACATCATTTAAAATAAAGCCTGCATTAAATGATCATATGTTCCAAAATTCCTTGGATATTACAGGGATAAGCTCCTTCATACTTATCACCAACACTTACTTCTCCAATGCTCTCTAATTCCAAGTAGACATCTATTTTATTGCTCTCTTTTCTGAGCTCACGGCACAATTGCTCCATTAATCTTCCAGGGAGGTTGGTACTTGTTGGCTAGTGACACTGTCACTGGGGGAAGTATTCCTGAGTAATGACTCTAGGATGGAGTTTGAGGGAAATTCTTGCTGCTACGTAAATCTGAGACAGTCTTCAATTCTGTACCTATTTACAAGTCTTGTTCATTTTCCCTTGATAAAGAGTACTACATTCCTTTTAGCTGCTTCAGGCTTATGCTGTGTGGGCTTTCAGGAACAGAAAACAAAACTGGTTTGAAACAGAAGGTTTGTTTTGCTTTTGTTTCATGGAGGTGGCCAGTGAAGAAGCTCATTCTTCTTCATTTTTATTCTTTTATTTACTTTGAAATGAAAACTTCACAATAAGAGTCATCATGCACTGAAACATCATCTCTGAAGAGGCTGTCTCATCCTTGGGATTTCTTTTAAAAAGAACATAAGTGCATGTAACTCTGAGAAACCTGTCTATAGCTTTGAAATTAACTTTGCTTTGAGCTGGACTGGGAATAGATGGCCTCCAGAGGTCTTTCCCAAAAAAATGTATTCAGTGATGCTCTGATACCATTTGGGCCATGAACTTTTTGCAAATCTTCAGGTATGTTTACTCATTGCTGTGAATGTAGAGCGCAGATCTAAAACTAAAACAAAAGCTGACCTTTGCCAGTAAATCTACATGGCACAGAGCATCACCTCACAGACATACTGAATCCAGTCTCAAAGCATTATGATCCAAAGCATTATGATCTAATCTGATCACTCAAGGCTCCTTTGAGAGGTTACTGTACAGGTCATTTAAGGCATGATGCTCTAGAACTTCTCTAGGCCTCCAGGCACTAGGGAGAAGACATTGCAGCAAATATAGCCCAGGTTATTTTTCCTCTGCACCTCTTGTCCAGTGTTGCTAATGCTACCCTCTCTGTTCTGCCTTCCTTCTATTCAGGCACTTTGCAGTATAAGATTTGACTTTAGTATGATTCACTCTGCTCTCAGACTAAGGAAAATCTCCACTTTGAAAGATGAAACTCTCAGAGTAGTTGAGGAGCTTGAGGATAATCACCTGATATCAGTATTAACTGAGGATACCTGTTAACAGCTACAAATAGCAATCAGAAGGATGGTTTTCTTTTTTAGCTTACTGTGAAAGGCATGGGATTTAATCAAGACATTTTGAGCTAATAGTATTTAGTATCATAGTATGAGTAATATAAGATGTCATAAAGCTACTGGCCAAAGCACAAAGTGGCTTTTGGAGAAATGAAAGCTTAGTTGTGGCAGTTCTTTGCAATCTCTAAAAAAGGAAACTTCATCCTACAGTTTCCCATCATTTCTCATGTCAGTACATCCCGGATGGGGATGCTGAACCGATCACTCAGCAATATTCAGTTGTACTCTGCTGAAGATAACAGGAACCAAAGGAACTCAGCACTTTGCTTTTTGATACCTCATAGTGTAAAGCCTTATATTACATCATATATTACCTTACTTCACTGTCAGGAAGAACATAATTCCATCTGTTTTCAAAGACTATATGTTCATAACTGGTAAACAGAGATACACAAAGGATTTGAAAAGCTGCTTAACTTTCTCACAAGCAAGAAAAGATCTCATAATACAGATTTGTAAAGAATCTTATCTACTTGCAACATGTATTTACTGATGGTATTTGACTATTACTCTGGTATTTGAATATTATTTTACACATAATTTACAAGGAGCTTTTGTTTACTGGATTTTATGGGAATTGAGCAAAGTTAGCAGGATGCAACATGCTGGTTTTAGCTAGGATCACAGATGCTAGGGCTCTAGCAGTTGAACAGCACAAGGAACAGAATTCTTCTCACCTAAATTTCACCACCCAGAAATCAGGCATGTCCTCTGTGTTAACCACTAAGGTTTCCTCCAGAGTCTGTGAGAAGAAGGAATCTGAACTAGGCACAATATTTGTCTGCAGGTACCCTATTTTCTTCCCTGACTACAGAGAAAGTGCTGACTATCTGAGGCCAATATCTAATGATTAATTCACTGGAAAATCACTTAAGTTTGTATATGCATTATTTGAAAGTGCTCAGATGAAAAAATATACAAAATAAGTTAAAGAAGATTTGAACATGTAAAGAGATTTATTTTTCAGTGTATTAAAATATTGAACTCTTTACATTAATCTGAGTTGAATGTCTACACTTTTGTTAATACACAGTGGAAAATAGCACTGCAGTTTCCAGAATTATTGCTATTTTAGGGGACAGCAAGAGCTGAGTGTCCTCAATAACTCTTAAGATAAGTCCTTTAAAGTAGTTATTTAAGACATAAGGTTCATGAGGTTTCTATGGAGATGACTCTTTTTGTGTAGGTGTAACAAAATAAGTATTTGCATCAAAGCAGTGTTCTGGAACATGGTTGTTACAAATTCTGTGTTTTCAATCCACAACTTGTCACGCCAAATAATACATTACCCCTGATCTGAATATTGAAGCCAAAAAGAGTAGCAGGATTCCAGCACCTATGCAAATCAGATCATACAGAATAAATCCAATCTTATCAAGTCCTGCCTTACTACAGAAATGCCTTCCCTCTACTTATGTCCTAGATGACAATCCACAGGACAACTGCTGGCTCTTCTCTACCTTGACCTGAGGTCCTTCTTTCCTGTTTTCCACAGTTTCCCTTCAACGTACCACACAGCGCTTTGACTTGCTCAAGACTGTGCTGATTTGTGGGACCAGTGCTCCTGTCCTGTGACAATTTTGGAAATTCCCTAGGTCCTGCCTATCATGGAAAACCTTCTAGTATTGCTGGGACTTTGGAACTGAGTCAAATGTCTAGTGGCACCTGACACCCTGTGCCTACATGTTGGGGTGAGAGCATGGATGTCCTTCAGCATCCCGCACAGCTTGCAGGATCCCAGACTTTCAGGATCCCTTTCCCTGATATGAGCCCTAATTACAAAACTGAAGGAAGGCCTGCTTGGGCAGATGCTTCACCTTGCAGATGAGTGTCACAGAGTTGAGGAAGAGTGGCAAGTGGGACACCCTGACAGGGCTGCAGTGCCTGGTGGACACTGTACTGTGGCCACATATCCTCCAGCACCAGGCAAAGTCGAGGTGGAGCTCAGGGTGATGCTTTTGTCTCCATTAGCTGTGAGTTCAGATGCTTCTCTCTCCATCCCAGACATCCTTTGTGCTTTTTCTGACTGCTTCTTTGTCTCTTTTGCTTTGTTTCTCAAAGATCCTTTGCTCTTTTTCCTACTTTGGACCTTACATCTCTGCTAAAGTCTAACTTGGAAATTTCCTCTGCTTCTGAGCGCCTGCAAAAGTCTTTTATTGGGATGGTGTAATGTGGATGGGGGCACACTTGGGATTGAGGCATCTACTGTTTAAGCTCTCAGAAACTTAAATATTTGAACAACTATCTTCATTAAGGGCAAGGGGTAACACCCCTCTGTTTTTCAGAAAAGAAAATGTTTTGAGTCTGCACTGTTTTTCTAAGCCCTATTAACCATGCTTCCTAGTGAAGTTAGATAGCCTGCAGACTAAAGTTCAAGAATGTGTATTTGTTGAATCCATGAATATATGAACATACCCTAAGGTATTGATTTGCTGTCATCAGATACTGAAAACCAGAAAAGCATTCTACTTTAAAAACCTTATGTTTTTAATAACTTGCTATACCTTTAGACCTCCTCCCTCAGTTAAAAATTAACTGCTGTAGTTAACAAATCTTTATCAGCTAGCAGCAAGTTCACTTTGCTGATTCTCCAAATATTCAAGTAGAATGACATCTGATCCACAGCAATTTCAGCTCATGTGATTACAGACATCTACCAGATCAGATAGGTTCAGCTTTCACTGTTCATTGCCACTTGGCTAAGAGTTACCCTTGACCCACATTTTGCCTCTGCTCACGTGGAAAATAAATGGGCAGATTATAGTAGAAATGCAAATGAGTACTACGTACCTATGGTTCAATGAATACATAAGACTTTGCAACTCAATAAAAGATGAAAAATCCATATATCAACACTAAATATGAAGAATTTAAAGCAATGCTCTAAATATTTCAGAAATACACAGATGCCATAGTAAAAATACTCCAAAGAGCACTAAGGGAAGTAGTTGATGAAATGTTCAATGAGAACATCTTGTACATTTTACTGGAAGAAATTACATTGTCTGGAAGATCAGTTTGAAGGAATTATTAGTATTATCACTGTATTCTGTGAAGAGTAATTGCAGGAGTCTAATTTTATTAACTTAAAATAACATGCACAGTATCAAGACTGTATGAAAGACAGTATAAAGAAAGTAATGTTATATATAGGCAGAAAAATGGATTACTAATTAGCAGTCAAAATACATATTACAATGTATAAGAAGTGCTTGAAATCACTTTGTTTTTTGATACCTAAAGTTTTTCAGATTTTATAGTAATCATTAAATGAAGTTACACAGCTATATATGGAGTTCCTGTTTCTTTCATAGACCAAATCAGAGCTGTGGAGATTATTGCAAGAGTTATAACATGTTTCTCAGTGTGAAATAAATAAGCCTTATGAGTCACATTATTTCATCTCTCTATATGGGGATTTATGCACATCCTTCCCAGCACCATTAAAAGAGATAAGACTTATGTATGCAAATCCTAAGACAGCACAGGGAGACGAAATTGGTAAATTTTGCAGAATAGCTATTAGCCTAAAATTATAGGGAAAACACAAAAGGCATCTTCTTGTGAAAAATTAAGTACTCTAGGCTTGATCTTTATGCCCAAAGTACAACAGATGGAAAAAAAGTATAAACTGTAAGATTAAGATGTAAATAGTACAATAGAGAGTGTTTCTTCCTGTACTCCCTGTCAGGGGCAGGCGGTGACAGAGTGCGCTGCGGATATGAACTGAGAGCATGTAAATCTGAAGGTGTGCTAGCAGTGGGAACAAGGAGCTATATTCGGATCATGTGTCATAGGTACCTGAGGTAGGAGTTGGAATTGCTCTGAGATTTAAGGTCAGGAGGGTAACAAGTGATCCAAGCTCAGACTGGCGTATCCTAGTGTCCTGCAGGAGCCATGTGAGGGCACAAGCATAGCTACATTAGGTAGCTCTGTCCCTCCTTACAAACTGCAGGATATGGTTTCGGTCCATGGAGAGCAAAGTTTTAGAAAAATTTTAGAGTTGTAGAGATAAATGTGTTGAGCACCCACATCTCTCTAGAGCCTTTTCCCCAGAGCAGTTCATGAAGCTCAGGATTCCCACTATCACCCTGGGTGTAGGGCTTATGTTATTTGTGCAGTCTCTACTGCTTTGCCAATTCTGACTTATGGGCAGCCAGTTACCAGAAGCCTTCTATACCTCTTTTTTCTTCTTTTTCCCCCTCTGGGGTTGAGCAGGTACTGAGGTCCTATACCTCATTTTTATTCTTAGAGTAGCTTTATGTCCAAGATCTCATCTTGCCTGTGACTCAAACTGTGCATGCCATATCTTTTTGTGTGTGCCTAAAAGATGATGTGACACGTGGAACTGTTACACAAGGCTGGATAGATATTGCATGTGTCTTTCTGGATCACAAGTTAGTAGCTGATGCCAGAAAGCATCTCTGACACCTTCTGCTGTATTAGTCATGGTTTTATGCAATTAATGTAAATAATATTGATTTTTGTACATCATGTAATTGCAATACTTTTTGAATCATCTGACCTGGAGAGCTATTGGATATGAAAAAATAGGGTGACTTTTTTTTGTTGATCAACCAGATAATTTTAAACAATATATAATGTTTAGAAAACCTGTGGTTTAGGGAGGATATAGTTGGTTTCATTGAAGTTCTTGTTCTGTTATGACAATGAAAACTCAGGAAACATGATAGCCCTACTAGATTTTCTATTATTGCACTGGTAAAATAATCAGTCTTACAGTAGACTGCAGGACCCATCAAAAGGCACTAGAGCTCAGTTGTTCTGGGAATGGTACAAATAGCTGATAAGAGTTCTTATTCCTGAAAACATAAATATATTTTCTGATATGAATACAGCCATGTGGAGCAGCTAACAGTTTTGGCAACTCTTCATCCTTCTAGTATATAAAATCAATTAATATTTATTTAAAATAATAATATTATTTGGCAAGACACAATGGCCTTTTCAGTTTCCCTTTAGCAAGAATAATTTCCAAGTTCAGATAATATCTGCTTCCCTACTGCTTGTGCTAATGGAGAGAGCTCCTTCTGTCATTTTGAGCTATGAAATTTAATTGCCCAGAGTGGCTGATACTTATTTTCAACAACTGCTGAACAAACTCTTTAAAATGCTGTAATTGCATACACAGGAATCCTTAATTTAATGTACACCTTGTGGCATTAAAATGGAAGCTTAGGTGAGGGAGATAAAGAGCTCACAGGCCTTCTGAAGCATCTTTGTCTGGGGAGGGGTGCATCTTTGGCTTTATTCTGCTCTCACTTATATTTATTATAGACAGAAGTAAAGTACCTAATTTACATGAACTTTTCCTGTTTTGCACAGGTAGCAGTGAGAGGCTGTTTCAGCTCTCCCTTTCATGAATGGCTTCTCAGTGAACCTGAGCACCTGAATGTCACATCTCATCTTTGGGAGTCACTGTGTAGTGCTTGTTAGCGTGACAAGCACAACATACTTTCTCCCCAGATATATTTTTATTTCATAATTTTTAGTTCATATATAAACTTTTTTCTCTTTAAAGAAAGGCCTTTAGATAAGGGGGAAGATGAGTTGGAGGTAGGTAAATATAGAATTACAAAGATGGTTTTTACTGTATAATGCTTCAGTTAAAGAAGTTTTACTGAGCTGAAAATCGAATATTTTGGTTTCCAACTCTGCTGTTGCCACCTGCCAAATATATTTTTGTCCTTCACAACCACTTCTGCCTAAACAAGATTTCTTATCCTACACAAGGGAAAAGATTATCTTATGACCTATGTCATAAGTAAGATAACTAAGGCTCTGCTTAAAGCATTCTGTCAAAACAGGGAAGAGATCCATCAGCACTGCTCTGCTCTTCAGTGGACTGATGAGTGTGCACACATTCTGCTGGCTCAGCTCTACTTGAAAGTTGGGAAGGTATCTCCTCAAAATATGGTAACTGGGCTTGTGGTCATGTAAATATTTCTTCATAGAGGCCTTAGACTTTGTTAAATTTTTTAGGTTTGAGTGTTTGAAAGAATTGACCTAGAATAAAACATCTAGGGCTGCCTAATTATCTGAAGGAATATAGAAAGCATTAGTGCCAGCATCTGATATCTCTGTTCCTCTAAACTGCTGGGTTCTCAAGTGCTTGTGCTCACACTGGGAACAAACATATTTCCACTATGATCTGGCATCTCCTCAGAGCATCTTGTAATGTTCTGAGGACATCCCTAGAAAGCTCTTTTCCTTAATTAGAAAAGGAAGCATCAATTCAGGGTTACTGAACATGCAAAGCTTGTACCCACTTGTGGTAGACAACATATTACAGAATGTTTTTTCTGTTTTAAACTTGGGTCAATTTTCATGCAATTCATTAATGCATTTTTATAGATTTTGTATGAGTTTCTAGCACTTTTTGTTTTTTCCCCTCTAATTTTCTCTACTTTTTATTAACTGGTGGTTACTCATGATTCCCTTAATCTCATCCTTGAAAGGTCAAAGTATATTTCAGGTGGATATTATTGTAATCAAATGATTGAGGCTCCATAAGAGCTGGAATATAATTGAAACAGTATGCTGCATATGTTATAAAACTTCAAAACTTTGTCAGCTTGAAATTCAAACATGGTTCCAGGTCATATTTAGAAAATCACCTCTAGCAAAAGTAAGGGCAAAGCCAACCTCCACTTTTTGCAGGAGTCTTCCTGGTAAGAAGAAATCTCCTTTCCTCTGTCCTGGAACCAGCAGCTTCATTTGTCTCCTCTGGTAGAGGCAAATCATTCCAACAGTACAAATATATTGGTAATTTCTGCAGTGCTACAGAAGCCATTCAATTTTTCTCTTTTCCCTGCCTGCAGGATAGCAGGGGGAGCATATCTGGAGAGATGAGAGATTCCACACAAGACACCTGTGTCTGGAGTCTGTGGGCAGCAGTGCCCAGGCTGGAGGCACCAGGACCATTGAACTGCCCACAGCCTCATGCCTGACAGAGACCTAGTTTATGCCTGGCAGGATTTCTACCTGCTTTCAGGCAACATGTTTTGAAGGGGTTCTGCAGCCGTGAGACGGCAGCAGCTTTCAGTGGTCACTCCTGGCCTAATTTGTCTTCCAAACACAGGGTAAAAAGAGAGGTTAAAGGCTGCATAACCCTTCAGTTCCCACATAAGTCCTATTTTGCAATACAACTAAAGCCATAGCATAAAAGATAAGTTTGGCTTATTTACACTGAGAGGTGTGAGATTGAGGTCTCCTCTAGGAGGTCATTCCAAGCTCTGAGTTCCGGGCAGCCGGGTTTGTTGTATAACTATGTCACCATCAGCTGAGTTTTGGAATTTTGTTTTCCAGAATTACTTGTGCAATAATAATGAGCCCAGTAGTAATCTTTGCAAAATCCCTTCTCATTGCCTACTACATTGAAGTAGAATGAAAACAGATTGGCAGCAGACATCTAGAAAATTAGATATTAACTTTCAGAAGTGCATGCTAGTTTGCCCTGTAATAGCTGGGAAACAAGAACATTATGTTTCAGCACTGAACCTTTTTGTGGAATCAAAATATTCTATCACTATAGTCTGGTTCACATCTGCTGTGGGCTTTAATGTTGTTAACAATACTTGTGATTGCAGTAATAGAAATGTAGTCAGGGAAAAGCAAGGGAAAAACCCTCTTATTTGTATTCAGGACTCTAACAATGCAGTTAATCCTACTGCAATTACTGGAGAAAAAAGAAAGAAACAAATCTGAGAAAAGAAATAACTGAAAAAAACACTCCTCTGCATTTAATTAATATGAAGGATGTGAAATAAGCCCACATAAGGAAA
The DNA here is from genome assembly GCA_013399915.1 of Illadopsis cleaveri. Classification (NCBI taxonomy): domain Eukaryota; kingdom Metazoa; phylum Chordata; class Aves; order Passeriformes; family Timaliidae; genus Illadopsis; species Illadopsis cleaveri. Next base: position 403,474 of record VXBB01015702.1, read on the forward strand.
GAAGTGCACAACTGACAGAAAACTTGGATCAAAATCAGGATTATGATAAAGAATGTTATTATAGAAAAATGCAGCTGACCACAGAGAAAGACAAAGGGAAAAAATACTCCCTTTGACTATAAGGAGTTTTAGGGCAAATCAGAGAGCTGAGGCTGTTATTAAAGTGACTATGGGTTACAGGTTAGAGGTAGCAATGTTACTGAAAGGGAAGTTGCACAATATCAGAGTTGTTACTCTTGCCCATGCCTGGGAGTTCAGATATTCTACTGAGCAGTGCTGATGGGACAGAGGAGCTCCTGCCTCTTTGCTTTCTTCCAACAAACCTTACAGAAGTGCACAAATCATTTCTCTTGAAAGGAGTAAAACAGAAGGTATGCCTAGTCTCCCTGTTTTCAGCAAAGGCATACTTGCCCATTTTATTCTGTCTTTTTCATTTCACATTTTTCTTTGAGCATTTTGCTAGGCTCCTCATTTCCTTTCCTTTTTTTCACTTCTGCTGCCTGACATGAAACTTGATTGGCCATTTTATGCTTTTGTCATCTGTGGCTTGAACTCCTCATCTCAGGAACCTAAATATGAACTTTCTTTCCTAAATTTGTTCCTTCCTGTAACTCTTGTAATGTGAAAATCCATCCATTGTGCTTTCTAAAGTCTCTTATTATTCATGATGTCCCCTTTTTTTCTGGCTGCTGGAAGTTACCAGACTTCCTGAATAAGGTTTCATCTTCTTTAAGTTATTTACACATTAGAATTCTGCACCTGAATTGCTGACCAAGGCTTCCTTTGGCAACTGTTCACAGGAATAGACACTCATCTGACTGATGCTGTGACTCATCTGACTCATTTTGCATCTCTTCATTGGGATGAGGTGCATTCTGGAAAGGCCCATATGTCTTACTAAAAATAACAGGAAGTTATACAAATAGATTAGGTGAACTTGTTGACATTGTAGCTGTGTAAAATGAGGTGAGATGCCTCTGTTATGCTTCTTCAGAAGGTAATATAGAGAGAACATATAATAAGAATTTATTTGAAACTTCTTATAAATAAATCTAATGTCAGTTTCTATGAATTATTAAAGAACCAAAAACCTTTACACAGTACCTGATTTTTACTGCAAAAATAAATGTACTATTTTCAGACTAAAGCATGCTTTTCTTATATGTTGGTTTGTTTCCTACTGCCTATAAAATATATGCCTGTAATCATAATGACTGAGAAAAATTGTGATTTACCAGTACTTTTATGGTATATTGTCAAAAGAATATGTAGATATAAGAACTTAATCCATACATTATGAAACTATCTCCAGTGCTATGAAATAGGACATTGCAATTATGAGCTATTTGAAAACTTCCTTTGGATATTCTTTTTGATATATAGAAGTATTTTAAAACACATCTTTTTGATTGTTAAGTTACAGTCTTTTATAATAAGAGTATAGGGTTTTAAGTCACTCTTCTAAATCAAATATGTCAAAACATCGGGTTATGTCATTGCTCCCTACACACCAGGACACAGAATATTGTATTTTACATGACACAGTGATATTTTGCAGTTTCTCAAATCACCTGCAGTATAACACTGCTTACTTTACAGTTATGTTGGTCATCTGAGTTTGGGTAGTCCTGCAAACACTGAGCTGCACAGTCCATACACTATAAATGCATCTCCTGCTTTTTCCAGTGAACCATTGCCCTGGTGCTGGGGCTCTCTGGTCTTGCTCCCTAACGAGTCCATGCTGACATCTCTCTGCTTACCCCAGTTCACCCCACCGAAAAGATCATTGTCTGGCTCATCCATTTGACTCAACTCCCTTTTATTCCTTTCAGTGGCTTATGCTTCACTGGTGCATCTAATCAGTGCCTTGCCTTGAGGCCTCCACAGAGTTCATCCCTTTCCTGTGTGACCATTCTTTTTTTCTGCTCCATCGTTCTCATCCCTGTTGCTGCACCAGTGACTCCATGTCCAGTTTCTCTTCATTAGTTTTGCTATCTTCTGTTTGCACTGTCTCCCAAGCAAATCACTTCACCTGGGACTCCTCTCCTGATAAGGCCTTCAACTTCCATCTCCTGTAGATTTCTTCTCAAGATGAAATTTTGTCAATATGGCAAAAAATTCAACCAAAATTCAACCAATTAAAAAATTCTGTATAGAAGTGTAAATAAGGGCATATCTCACTTTTATAATATAAAAAAAACCCCAAAATCTTTATTTATCTCAGATATTTTTGCCTTTCTACCCCGTCTTACTGCATTTTTTCCTGCGTAATGATAAGTATTTGCAAAATGCATTTATAAAGCCTATCACAACTTGTGCGTTACATTAGCAAAATGTTAAAGGTAAAACCTATAAACATTAAGGTTGATTATGACACAATATTTGCTACAGCACTATATGCAGAAACCAGAGGTTTTTGAAGGGTGTTGTCTTTTTATCTTTTTATCTTGAGTGCTTCTATGAATCTTGTCACCGTTGCATCTCCCATTTATAATTCATAAATTATAGAATATTTGTCTTCCTAATTTCAATCCAGCACAAATATGTGCTATTCTTCCCATTCAAGAGATAGAGAACTAGAGAACAGAGAAACCAAGACACGATAAAGAGTACTGACATCCAAAGCAGAGCACAATTAAGTTTAGATTATTAGAAGAAAACTCAAATGAACAATTGATAAACTTTATTCACAATGAACATCATTGTAACTATCTGCACATTGCAACTCTAAGTCAAAAAAAAACCCAAAATAAGGATTATTTCTAGATTTATATCTCAGAATTTGGTGCGAAATATGTGATGAAACAGTAGAGTTACCCAAGGGCCACCATGCAACAGTAGACACAGAATATTCAAATTTCATATCCTTGTAAAAGTAAAAAAAAATACAATAGCAGTAATCAACAAACATACCAAAAATTCTCATCATATTTGTGTAATACCTACCACTAAATAATAACATTGTGTTAAACTGAGAAAAGTAGTTAAAACAAATGCTCCAGCTAAAAGGCTAAAATACTAATGGTTTTATATCACCGTAGAAAATATGCACATCATAAACCCTCCTAAAAGGACTATATTCTTCAATTTTTCTTCTCTAAATTAGTGACTGAGCAGCAGAGGACAGGGGATTATATGAAGTACAGAAAAGGCCTTCCCTCAGAAATGGAATAAAGCTTTTCCCAAATAGAAAAGGAAAAAAAAAAAAAAGAAAAGAAAAAAAGGGGAGGGAGAGGAAGCACTTAAAACAATTTAGAAGCAAAGGAGTCTGTTAAAGAAAGGGTTCGTTAGTAAATAAGACTGTGGTAAAGAAAGACTAACACAAGCCTATACACTATACACTATTTTTTTTTCTTCTTGCTTTATGGTCATTATAAGAAAGACTAAGGAACTGCCTATCCTGCAGATTTTCTCTACAGGTAAAAATCTGAATGCTGTATCATGGTGAACTGGAAAGAGTTCACCAGGGTGATACCTTGAAATTTGTCACCAAAATAACAGAAAGTGACAAATGGGCAATCAGCCATCAAAAAGGGCTCTTCCTTACTCCATCAGGCCAGTAGGTCAGATGCAATTATCAGAAAAATTGGTAGAAATTATAATTACAAATAATTAGTAGACAAAGGGTAAATAAAATATATTGAACTAGCATCAGAACAACTTTTGCAGAAAAAGCCATACTTTGCAAAACTATGGCAGTTCTCTGAAGAAGCCAAGGATTATTTGGATAATGTTGATTCAAACTTACTAACTTGAATTTTCAAAAAGATATAAATAACATTAATGAAATGGAATTGTTGTAGGGTAGAGGGGTAAACACTCTTCCAAATTACTAGGTGAAAAGATAGGAATCAAAGGATAGGGAGAACTGTAATTTTTCACAGCAAGGAACCATCAGCACTCTAGGGATTTGGTTTACAAAAGGGTTGTGAAAAACCGGTGAGCTGAAAGGTAATTTTATGTGTAATGATACAGAATTAATCAGGATAGTAAAAGCATAGGGTGGATGTGAGGAGTGATGGACCAGTCTCATGATACTGAGCAATGAAATGACAGATGAAATCAATGTCAATAAATAGAAAATTATGCACTGAGAAAAAACAGCCTTCACTGTTCATTCACAGTGATGGACTCTCAATTAGCTATCGCTGTTCTTGGAGGCAACACAAAAGTCCCTGAAAACATTAGTGAAATATTTGGTTGCTGAGCCTTCAGAAAGAAAAAGGTGACAAAGTAGGAATTATTGGGAAAACAATGAGGATTCAAGACTCTTAATATTTAAAGCAATCACAGAACTGTGTTTATCATACACAAAGCTGGCAGGTCTCTTGGGGAGAGTGTCTAGGTAGCAGATCACTTCTCACAGCTTGTTTTAGGTGGAAAGTCAACGTGGACTGAGGAGCAGACATACAGCTTGCCTGGGCTCAGGTGTTCCCCTTTAAACAACATTTGCTGGAGGCTCTTGTCTCTCCAGCCCACCTAATAATTGCCCAGGTGTCACCTACCTCTACTTGCTATTTCTCCAGTAAGAATTAATTTTTTTCACGAGCCCTCTTCTCTGATAGTAAAGTTGATTATGACATCATTATGAGGTATAAAAAAGTAAAAATATATTTTTAAAATATGGATTAGTTGTATCTTTCACTGAAATCAGATTATTTCATTGATGCTTAATTGTTCTGAAAAAAAACCAGCTAACCTAAACCAGGACAAGAAGCTCTCTCTANTGATGCAAGTGGTTTGTCAGGAACTGGTCATATGATGAAGACACTAGCAACTGAAATGAAATTAAGCAAGTATCAGAAGTGGAATTATAATCATGAATATTTAGATAATTGTGTAACAATCTACCACTGAATTAACTCTGAGAGCAATCATCTGAGTACATATTGAACTGAACAAGAATATCCTCCATAAAAAATTATTAAGAGGTTTTAATTATAACATAAATAAAAATGTGGCACAAAGTGTTTGGGTATGCTTTTAGCAAAGAGGAGACAAGCTGAGATAAGAAAGGAATCAGAAGAATTTTGTCTAAGGACAAGAAGTATTATTCTCAGACCCTAATGTTATACATGTGATTAGGGCAACATTGTTAAAATAACATAAAGTGTTTCATAAGTCTACATTGTGGTACTGCTGTTATATAAATTATATCCATGGCTCCAGGGAAATCTAAGCATTTGACCTTGACATGTAACACAGGTATGATCCATTGATCTAATTAATACCTCTAATGAAGGAAATTCATTTGTAGCTAAGCATTGCATCCTCATCCATGATCAGGAAAGTTTATCTTTTATTCAGTAAGGCCAATGTGATTCTCACATGCATGAGTGTAGCTCTGACACAGAGGTGGGTGTTTTCCTGAGGCTTTCTCCAGCCCCAAGGGCCTGGGGCTCAGTCCAAGCCATGCACAGAGCAATCTGGAAGTGATATGTCCTGGGTATGTACATTGGTAAGAGAAGTAAAACCAAGTACCTTCTATTTTTTTTTTAAGATTTTGTAAAATCTTTTTTTGCCATTCTTTTGAATTGGGGATTTACTTTGAATAGCCCATACTCAAATTATAATGCTAGGCCAAGTTAGGCTTATAAAGCAGATAATACTATTTCTAATTCAACGTTGTGTGAGGTGTTTTCTGAAGAAAGAATCATTGTTACTTAGCTATTCCTTTTCCTGTGGGAAAAGGATCATTTCCAGTAGGAAAAGGATCATTTCCAGTAGGAAGGTAGCCTCACAAGGTAGACTCAGTATTGCTATGAACTTGTCTGAAGAAAATTCTTTTTCAAAAACATCAAATATCTCTTCACTGAAAGTCTGCATGGATGTATAACTGTTCAGCACCCCTGAATAGATGAAGTGAAGACTTGACAGGCACTGAGCAGAGACTGGATGGTCATGGCCAGTTGAGTTTGAAATCTGGTGGTCTAGGAGGATGACAGATGTGATAGTGTGGGCTATTTACTGTGACTCATTCCTGGGAATCTAAGTGCTCAGGTGGCTTATCTCAGCTATGTCCCTTGTGGCAGCTATCACTCCTACACAGGTCACTTAAATTGTTTTAGTTGACAAAACTATAGATGCCTCAGTGGCAGGGCACTATAAATGTTATATACACCCCACAGAAAATTGTGGCAAGTGCTCACCATTTGTCTTCCTCTCATCTGCTTATCCTCTGCTTATAGAGAAAACTATATTCATGAAATATTTCCTAAGAGAACCCTCAAGGACATGTCTACACCAAGCTCTATCTGAAACCAGAAAGAGTGTGAGAATGATGGAAGAGAGTCTAGAGGAAAGGAACAACAATGATCACTCACTGACTAAAGGACTCTGGCATGGAAAGAAAAGTTGAAGCACCTGGTGATGCTTACTCTAGAGAAAAAAATGATGGGAGATAGTCATCTTCAAATATAAAAAAAAAAACCTGCTGTAGAAAATCAAGGGATAAATTCAAAAATAAATATTGCCATGTCTGACACATGTAGGTCAAGAAATAATAATCTTAAGCTGAAGTAAATTTTGGTATATTAGGAACAGTTCACTGGTATAGGAGGCTACTCAGAAAAGGCATGGGATGTCCATCACAGGGGACAGACTAGAAAGAATGGAATAACTATTCAGATGGAGTTTGTCCTGCCTTGGGGTAGAGAGATGAGCTGGATGACCCCTGGAGATCCTTTCTGGTCTTATTTTCCTTGATCTTATGACCATGGTAGTCTGCTCAGACTGATGCACTTGGGTGCAAGATCTTTCTAATATTACTGTGATACATTTCAAGGCTGAAGTTTTTCCTTCATCGAATTAATGAAGCTAGTAGTAGCTTCGGAGTGCCCATACCAGAGTCCAATATGGGCTGAAGACCTGCTGTTTAGCTTCAAATAACTGCCTCAGACATCCAAAAGATACACTGTGAGAAGGCTGGGTACAGCTTTTATTGAGAACACCTTTGTGCTCAGGGGTCAGCTGGGGAGATGGCTCTGTTAACTACTGTCAAACACTGTCTGTGGGGAAGTCACACGAAGTGACATTTCTCCGTCCCAGGCATCACACATTCTTTCCACAGTCCAGTGCATGTGACCACTTGGTCCCATCTGTGACAGCTAGCAGTGCAGGGGGGTGCAAACAGCTGCCATAGCTGTCCTCAGAGTTCCTTTTTAGCTCCTTCTCTCTGCGCTTGTGCTTTAGGGGCTGCACACCTATGTGCTGAGTGCTGGTGACACATGACAGACACTCCGTTTGCAGACCACAATCTGCTGTTCTCTATTATAGAGGTCGGGTTTCCAACCTCACCACTTTTGCTTTGATAAGCAACCAGCACTGCTGTGCTATTTCTGATCTACGGGGAATTCCTAGGAAATACTGCAAATGCTGTGGCGATAGTGCCCAATGTCAGCTGAAGTGTGTGAGCGAGTTCAGTTGCCTTGTTGGGGTGAAAAAATTGGAGCATGTTAAATCCAGAAGGTATGTCAGCCATTCTTAATTTGGTATAACTGCAGAAATAAAGAGATGGATGAAACACATGCTACAAACAAAGCTAGTGTGCAACAAATCTGTGGACTTGGGGGCTGGCTGAGATCCTTAAACCATATCTCTAGGAAGTAGAGAGATCTGCAGAGTCCCCACTTCCTCAAATTCCCACTACAAAATAATCCTGTGGTTTCATACCATACATAAGGTCTGGCTAGTGATAGTCACCTGCGAGACATAGTGATTGGATTGTAAATGTCCCACTGGCTTTTGAACTACATCCTTGTGAGCATTTCAGCCACAGTTTCTGTGCCCCCAGAGTAGGTGGAGCAGACTGCAGGGCAGTCATTTTTGTCCAAGACGGATGATCTTTAAAAGTACTTTCCAACCCAAAATACTGTATGATTATTTAAATCCCCAACTGTTATAAGAAAGAGCTCAGTGAAGTTTTCTGTTGCAGCAAAGATCACAGTTTTCTTGAGATCTGGCAGCAGAGGTAGTGGTGTCCAAACTTGCTCTGCAGCATTTGGGCCATAATAACAATTTAGGAGAAAGAAACTTGGCTTATTTTCTTATGGTAACTTGCCTAATGTATCCAAAAAGGAATTATGGGCAAGAGAGAAATTTAGCATGGGGATTTCAAAGCACTACTTAATGCAGAACCTGTGCTGCCCTAGAGGACTATTCCTGCAAGGAGAGACTAATGCTGGTGTTCATCTGATAAGACAGGGACCTTGAATCATGAGATACCTTGAATCCTGAGACATTTTGAATCCCTTAGGAAAAACAAGAAGATCCATGTATGAGTCTCTTAAACTTTTCAACAGAAACCTAATAGTGTATTAGTGAAACAGCATTCGGATATTATGAGGAATTTCACAAGGCAAGCTTTTGTCTTCTGTCTGTAGTTCATTTAAAACTACTGAGTTGTGATTTATTCATGGGCTGGCTATTTTTACTGTTAAAAAGATTAAAGTGTCTAAAAGTGACACATGAGCTTCTTCCTACTGGAATTCAATTAACCCGAGTGCAGTACTTTAAGATCACATGTTCGCATTCTTTTTCCGAATTTACTTTTGTTTTCACAGCTCCCTAATGATACTGGCAAATGCCAGTTCAGATTTTCATGACACAGTATATGCTGTTATGATCTCAACAGTTTTCAAAGTTTCTTATAGATCCTAATACAAAATTTCTTACAGATCCATTTATGCATCAAACACAAGCTTGCATGTGTCTGTGTAAAAGAGTTAAAGAAATCAAATGAAGAATGGAAAATAGCATGGATTCTGAAAGTGAAAATAGATTAAGATGTTCTTAGAATATGATTATCCTCCAAAGTATACTGACACAAATTTTCAATCATTTTTGATTTCTACTTTCAGCTGCTAAATGAGTTTTCTCCAAAATATGCCACTATGCTCCTGGTTGCTGCTTTTCTCTGATGCTCAGCTGGCCTACCTAACGATGATGAGATGGATTGACAGTAATCTTTTGATGGTATCAACAAGATAGCGAGTCTGCAGAGCTGTGAGCTTTCATATATGGTTGTAGTGATTTCCAGAGGGACTTTGTATATTTGATTCTGGTTTTTACTGAGAAATATGTTGGTCACAATGAAATGTCCTCCCTCTTTAAGAAATGTTTTTTCTTCAAAGTTTTAATAAGACATTTATACTATGTTCGATTAACAAATTATTATCTTTATAGAATAACTTCTATTTAATACTTTATGGAAAATGGATAATATTTTTGATCTCTAATGAAGATAAGTGTTATTTCTTTTTCCTTAGTCTTTTAAAATTCATCTACTTCATAAGATGATCACATCATGCTCAATCCCCTTTTATTTCCCTGTGTCAGCTGTATTCTGAGATACACATTGTTTTGCCTGTAGATGAACAGGCTGGCAAACCCTGTGTCTGTGCAGCTACAGTGCTGAAAAGTACAGATAAACACAGGCAACTTGTTTTGTCTTGTATTTAGACAATATAGAGGTCACCACAGACAACACCTGCACAGATTATCAACAAACTCCAAGTCCATGTGATGAGGTTTCGAGTTTGTCTTTGGTCTAACTTTGATTTAAGAGAAAACAAAAGCCCAGGCTAATTCCCCACCTGGTATAAACTGATGCAGCTCCACTGAATTTGGTTGACACCAGCTGAGAATGTAATCTTGTGTTTGCTGACTGGAAACTAGATCAAATATCTTATCCAGGCTAAGTAGGGTTAAAATGATTGCATCCATTCTGACCTGAACAGCTGGAGGTGTCTCTTTCAGCTACAGATCTTGTCTAAACAGAGGATGAAGAAATGTATTTCCCAGAGGTTCCAGTTCACACCTGGGGGGTGCTGTGGCCTGGCTGCAATTTGTTCATCATTGGATCAGCAATTTGTTCATCACTGGTCTAAACCTTGGGATGAATTCAATATAATTTAGGAAGCTCTGTTTCTAATTTTTGGAAGCAAGTTGGGCAAACCTCATGTGGCTTTTTCTTTTGATTACCCTGCTAATGAATCTATGAATCTATTCTAACTGAAAACCAGTTTCTGTATCATAAATACAGAGCCCACATTAAAAAGACCAAATCTTGCCTGGTTTCAAAGTTGCCTGTCTACAGTAATTGGATCTGAATACTGGTAAATAGAAAAAACTCCCTAAAAATTGCAATATTACAGAGTTTCAGATAGAAGTAAAAGAAAAAAGACAATCATTCTGAAATAGGTTTAAAAATTAACACCCCTCCTCCCAGTTTCTGTTTGTTGTCATTATCTATTACTTTTTATCAGTCAAGGATTAATTTAATTGCTGTAAGTTACACGTACCAACTGTAACAGACTTGGAACTGAACCTGAATACAGTAGCAATCAGAGGAGTCCCTGAATTTCCTCTGTGGCATATGTGAATAACCTCTCCAATGCTACTTGCTACTGTTATTAAATCTGGTTGATGTTTAGGAAGAGAATTTTTCCCGAATATCATAATTTTCTTCCAGGTAGCCAGAAATTAGTTATATATGAGAAAGTTTTTCTGCTGCTTTACAGACATATCATTGCCCTTCCTATCTGGACACAATATTCTTTCACAGTGAATTTTTCCTTCATTGGAGCACCTGGGAGTAGGGAGAGGTAAGAGGGAAGTTGACAGGTAGGTTAAGGAGGTGACCATCCTAATTTCACAGACGGCAGCCAGAGACCCTCATTAGACTTCAGACCTAATGCAAAACCTGCAGTGGGTGCCCACACTGAAAAAGCTATAATATCTTTCAATATTTTAAACTGATTATTGCTACTCATAGGTAATCCACCTACAATCTCTTCTGGACAATCTAGAAATAAAAGGTTTGCCACATATATTGCCAGTACCTGACATATAAGGAACCACTTTAAATATAATTTCTCACTATTATAAAACAATTTTCATCAGCAGAAGAGCTGACATTAGATATTGTTTAATTTTCTGATATTTCACTTAAAGGCTTCTTGCACATCCTTGATAAAGTGAAGGTAGTTTTAAAAGAGTTTCAAATGGATACCCACGTGATTTTTACACAAATTCAAAATCAGGTTTATCCATTGGAATATAGGAATAACTTGGGAAATGGATTATTTTTTGGCTATGCACTTATTGCTGCTCCTTACTATTAAGAAAAAAATAAAGTTAAGGTTGTAAAGTAGAGGCAAAACTTTATATTTTTAAATTTATGTTAGATCAGAATAAGAGCTTCTTTGTATTTGGCATTGTTAAAAGTAAGAGAGCAAAATGTAAATTTTTATGCAAGAATTATAAGACAATAAACTTCTCTGATACTCTTGGTTGCACAAAATCTATATTATTGGTTATTTTACGTGCGAATACTACATTTATCATAGCAAATTGCAGTTTACTAACTATTTTCCCATTTAGTTTTATAATGTAATGTTTTTGCAAGCAGTTTTAATCCACTGGGCATCCCTGCTTGTGAATATTTGTCCATTAGGTAACACATTGACTCCTGCCAGCCCATGGGCTTGCCTGGAACCAGTCATGTTTGTTAACCCTGAGCCTTTGGTTGTTTAAAATCTCCTTAGCTTTGTGTTGTTTGGAGGTTCAGCATGAACTGACCTCCTATTCTAAATCAGTTAAGCAAACAGGAACAAATTTGACACTTCCCTTAAGAAAAAGAATTAACAACAAAACCAAAAGCCAACTACTAGATATTATACTGTTATGTAATATGCAGCAATTGCATAAATATGAATCTCAACATTTGATATTCTGTGAGGTAATACCTTATAGTGCACACAGTCCTATTCACCACCTTAGAACCATGCTGAGGCACAGTGTATTCAGTATAAACAGAGGTGTAAGGACTCACACACATTGCCAGCTGCCAAAAGCTACAGAACCAGAATTAAAATTTTTTTGAAGTTCAATAATATATGACATAACCTTATCATTTAATAGTCACATGCAAAGGAAAAACAACTCAAATTCTCAGTAGATATTTTATTCTGTAGCACAACAAAATGCAGAGAAACGTGAGCTGAGAGAGATGTGCCCAAAAGAGGATCTTCTAGGGTTATCTCAACATTTTACTGAGCCAGAATTGGAAAATTGCCCTTACAGAAGGCTCTCCAGCAAAGGTATGTCGCCTCATTAATACATCCAACATGCTTTCAAACTATACTGTATTACATTACAGAGCATCAGTGACAATGTTGTACAACATTTTATTTAAACATCATAGGCTGCAGACCCTCCCAAGATAATCTGCAGTCCATAATAACAATAAATGTAGTAGAAAGCACTTCATTCTCCTGCCTGAGTGATGCATAAGATCTTTGAGAGATTTTTGGACTCTCTCTGTTCCATCCAAATTGCCGTTTACTTTTTTGTCATTTCTTTTATCTGCAAATCCCTTCCCTTTCCTTTCTTGATACCGTGCATTGGCCATAACATTAATCTTGCCTCTCTCTGCTACAGTTCCCACTGCCTACATTGCTCATTTCTAATTGTTCATAATATCAATGCCCTCATTTCTTGCCTTTCCTCTGCCTGGCAACAGACCCCCACTTTTACCACTGTTGATCTAATTACTTTTTCTAGATTGGCATTTAGTGGAAATATTCATATCTTTAGCAGGATCGATTACCTGCACACCTCAGAGAGCAGTGCTACTGCTTGAGGGGAGAACAATTAGTAGCTTATATAAATAGACAACTTCTGAAGTGATTAAAGTGATATGTAAAACTGTCACACTAAGTGAATGTTCCAAAGGCCTTTGTTCCTCAAAGAAAAAGAAAAAGAAAAAGAAAAAGAAAAAGAAAAAGAAAAAGAAAAAGAAAAAGGAAAAGGAAAAGAAAAAGAAAAAACCAGAAAAAAACCCCGAACAAACAACTCCAAAACCTCAACAGAAAGCACTGTATTTAGCAAAACTGATATTGAAACTCAAGAACTAAGCAGATTTACTATGCCATAGTAACTATATATTGCTTAGTCTTTTTTTTTTTTTTTTCTCCTTGACTCTTATTTATACTATTGAATGAGTAGAATGTCCTTTTCATGATGATTTGGAGTGGAACAATTCAGAGGAAATCACCAAGTGAGACAGTGATTCATCAGTGGTGAGTCAGTCAGGATTTGTCCCTTGAAGTCAGCACTAGGCCAGTGCCCAGCAGATGGTTTGTGTGGTAAAAAGCCAAGCTGCAGTCCCAAATTCTTCAAGAAATTAAAAAAGTCAAGGCAATTTTTTTATGAACAAGGATTTCACTATTTCACTCCAGTCACGTTTTATCATTGTTGTGTTTTCTTGTTTTTTCAGAATCTTCAATTCAAAAAAATATATGGCCTTTTGTAAAGGACAAAATAATTACGAGGTTTTTAAATATTGTTTTCATCTAAGCTGGATGCAAGAAGCTGAAAAGCATAGTGACACTTGGTGGCTAAACGAAATGTGTAGGATTCTCATTTGGGCTCATTTTCCACTGACTATCAGACACATCCATGGATGAAGCAGCATCAGTCTTGTACGTTAGAGAGGATCTGCAAACAGAGCAAAATGTGTCAGTCCCTGTGACAGGAATCACGTTGAGGTGGTGAGGCATTTGCATGGAGAAAATAGGTCACTGCAGCATATTTTGATCAAAAATCTCAGTTGGTGGAACAATGTCTGCACAGTTTCCAGTGAGTTCAGGAGAAATGGAAGACGTTCTTCCCCCATTTACCTGGATAATCCAGTTTGGTATGCAAAACAGGGGACTGCCTCTGGGAAGAAAACCTATGGTTCAGAGGCAAAATATCTGTTTATTTATTGTGTGCCAATTCATCACAGATAATTTTAATTATCTTTAATTTTACTGCTTCAAAAGTGCAAGGGACAAATTTGCTCAGCTTCCTGTTCCCAAAAGATGAATTAAATTCCTTGGATCTGGTGCTCTGTGCTAGGAAAGAGTCATATATGTGACATGTGATGAATTCATATTCAGATCACTGAATAACGAAACAATATCAATAACATCTGTCCTCTCTTTTACCTCCTTAAGTTTAGGTGGCTTTTTCATCTTCTAATGGCAAAAATATTTTGAATGCACATGTATATAGCTAAGAAGAACTATAAGCCAAAGCTTGTACATGAATTGTTCAGCTAGGCTCTCCCCTTTGTTAAAATGACAAAAGCTGTATGTGAAGTCTTGGCCAGTTTCTACAAAACTTTTATGACATTGCTGAACCATGGGGCTTTCACACACTAGGTTATATTTTCTTCCATTGTTTCCAGCTCAAATAAAGCTGTAATAAGAGAGCAGGAGATATGAGACACTAGTAAATATCAATGCTAATATTATTCAGTGAGGCAGGTACTTCTAGCCCTAGCCAGTGGTCGTCCAAACACAGTCAGCTAATCTATACCATTGCTCTGTATTTGTGGTGGGAACAGTGCGCTTGCTTGAGGAAGAGATAGCAGGAATAGGCAATCCTGTGTACAGACAGCTAGGTAAACTCTGAGGCTGGGGAACAGTGAGCCATATTTTCAATTTGCTTTGTCAGAACTATGCCTTTGTCTAACAATTTTAGGGAAAACAAACCCTTAGCAATATGAAGACAAGTGTCCATCAGAGGAACAATAAATTCTTACCACTCTTGGCAAATTAGGCCAAGAATCACATTTATGGTAATAATTTTGCTCCATAAAATTGATATTAAGAATTTTTTTTCAGAAACATAAGAGTCCAGATTCTGCATTCAAGTGCCCTGCTAAATGTTGATCAGGAGACTGCTTCCAAAGGATTTTTAATGGTCAATCCCCTATTGGCATGTTGCTCCCAGCTCTGCTTTCTGGATGGTTATGTCTGGTGCCACTCTGATTTATTTCAAACGACCTGAAGTGGAGGCCAAGGTGAATGTGCCATAGGAGCCTTGGAGTCAATTGAAACTGCTCTAACCACTTGTCTGGCTCCATAGGAGCCTTAACATGGGTGCAGTTATCCACAGGCTAATTGCAGTCTCCTTGGGGCTGTGAAGTGCTGCCCTAGCCTCTATTGTATACACCAATTTAAATATATGCTGGATTGAAGTCTGTGCCTACAACACAGAATGTTTTTATGACATTGTCATCTTGTCTTGTTTATCCCTCCATGTGCCTGATGCATCTGGTTGTGTATCAGGGTGTTAGATTTTAAGGGACAGGAATTTCATTTCTATTTCATAGTCAAAAGAAATTTAGAGCAGAAATTCTGCTCCTTATATGGATCTAGATAATCGAATAACATATGCTTTTAAATTATTGGAGTAATTTAATTCCTTTTATGAAATCCAGGTCAAGCCTGTGTCATTACAGTTTCCCTTTTCACAATTTCTTATAATAGTGCTTTATTTCCTTCTGTGCTAGAATGAGGCTTATAAAAATATAAAGTATTTGCTGAGCTGGTTGAAAATAAGATAGATGGGAAAAAGAAAACAAATTCATGGATTGTTGTTCATCTATGCATTTCAATGCTTGATATTTGTCCTTGAGTGATCCATGTGATCTTATGAAAAAAAAACTTACATGAGTTTATCATCTTCAGAGTATGACTGCAATGGAGTTCAAAGGGATATCCTCACTTGTGAGTATACATAAGTTGATTTTAAACGGTTTAGATCAAGATAAGCAAGTAGTATAAATGACCTGGATAAATGACAAGGTTGGATACCTGTTCTGAGCTGCTGTTGAGAAAAAACAGCATCTTCTCTGAATAGTGTAGTGCAGAGGTAGAGAAATTTTCCGGGTACAGGACTAGATTGACTTCCTAACAACCTTTATGCACCATAAAATACTATGCATCTTAAAATCATGAGGCCATAAGTTATATGAAGAGCAGTCACAGGCTTTATCCAGTTCCCAGCCTAGAAGTGCCCTCCAGCTTTGATGTGTTGTGCCAGAAAAATACTTGACTCAATGCATGTATAAATGCTACAGACCAAAATCAACATCTACTAGAAAAACAAAGGTGAAAAAGCAAGCATAAAAGCAAGCATAGAAGTGATATATACAGTGATATACAATGATTTCAACTTGTCAGCAAATACAGGCACTAAACTCAGGTACTCTGAATTCTATACCTGCAGCCCCTGTGTGCAGGAAGCAATTTTAATGATAGCCGTGAGGGCATTCTCTAGAGTAGTTTACGAATGGAATTTGAGATAAGTACATCAAGGTATAGTTTTAGTTCTTCTGAACTGAAAAGGAACCTAAGGTATCCAGCTACTGAATAAACACAGTACAGATGGAGAAAGTTTGCAATTAAAGATCAAGAGTCAAAGTTATATGTTGGCCTTCCAAAGCTTTGTTGAGTTATCTTGACAAGTTGCACTTGTGTGACTCTGCCTGTACATTTGCACGAGTCTCTGTGAGTATACTCACGGCACATTTCCAAAATGCATCACGACGTCTGTGGAATGTGGCTGCTATCCTGGCAGTCTCCACATACTTTCCTGGAGCAGATGTATATCTGCACCTGTTTGCCCTCCCTGTTCATTCCCACCACTGCTTCAAAGGAACTTGAGCTTCTCAAGGGAATCTGCTGTGTCTCTGTATCCTTATGCACCTCCCAGTGGTGTTGTGCCAGACACCTCTTCTTTTCAGGAAAGAGAATGAAATCTTGAAATCAGAGAACAAAGTCTAACAAACACTCTGGAAAGGAGATGTGATCAAAAAAATCACAACTGAAAAAAATCAGAAAATTTGGAAAGGAGTTGACTGCAACCAAATGGAATGAGATGAAAAGAGGGGCAGTGAAAATGACCAAATCTTGCAAAAATTAATCCAATTAAAATCCTGACATTGGGAAGAAAGGTAAACAAAGAAAGAGGAGAAGAAGCTAAAGAAATTAAATGTTAAAAAGAAGAAAGGAACAAATCTGAAACCAAGTGAAAACAATGAACGTGACTGGGATGACAAGAAGTGCAGTGAAATGGACGGAAGTTTGCCCAGTGAATGCCCATTGAAATTGCAAGATTTCATTCCCTTTCAGAAAGCAGCATACTTTGCTGCCCTGCATGTGGTCAGATGGGCTTGAGGTGCAAAGGTGGTGTGTCTCCTTACAGAATCATGGCACTGCCATGTGGGAATGGGTTTCACCATGAGAAGGAGCTAAACTCTCATGCCAACTCATCGCTTCTCAGCAGACTTTGTGTTATGACCGTTTTCTCTCCTTTTTTTCTCACTGTCACAGGTGAGTTGCCTTCTTCTTGTGTTTTTTAACTTGGTTTTCACAAACAGGATTTATTCAGGGTGAGCATCTGCAACCTATTCTGCACAAATCTCAGGATGCTCCTTACTTGACAGGTAGCCTGATACTTCAGGAGGCACAGTGCAAGTAAATATGTTAGCATAGAGAGAGCACCTGAAAGAAATGAAAATACAAGCTGTTAGGA
Organism: Illadopsis cleaveri; assembly: GCA_013399915.1. NCBI lineage: Eukaryota > Metazoa > Chordata > Aves > Passeriformes > Timaliidae > Illadopsis > Illadopsis cleaveri. Next base: position 420,844 of record VXBB01015702.1, read on the forward strand.
CCACTTGATATGAGATAAAGTTGATCAAAAGAACTGACTTGACATACTGACTGGGTTCTGGTGAAGTGGTGCAATACCACACAAAACAAAACATACAGCTTCCAGGCAGGAATTTGATAATCTCCTTCTAGGTATAGGGCTAGATGTGGGGGTTGCTTCGTAAGTTTAGAAATTTGGATTTCAAAAGAAAAACCTTTTGGAAGAGAATTAACAAGTTTTTGTTAAAACATGTACATGATTATGAAATTCAATCTTGAAATAAAAAACAAACAAAAAATTATATTCTTTGCCTCTTTTAGCCCTTTTTCATCTCTTTCATGATTGTTATTTCAAAGTTAAAAGGTATAAAACCCCACAAAAGCGTTAAGAAAAATGGTTTTGATTCATGCTTAGGTCATATGACCCATATTGAAGCATTTTCAAAATTTCATTTTGTGAAATAGTTCCTAAACTGTGTCTTTTTTAGTATCAATTTTAGTTTTCAGCTTCCAACTTTTTTTAAGGAGATCCATTTCAATTTTGAAATTTATTATTAATTAATTACCTTTTCTCCATTTTTGGTCCAAGGAGTAAACATATGTGGCTGAGGCAACACCCAGAGAATTTGCTTCTTTACCCAGATTTTGAGTATGAAGCAATTTTTCTACTATTCCTGCACTGAATTGCAAGGCAAAACCAGCTAAGTTCTTATAGTTCAACTTTTTATCAACATACTTTACATTAATGTTTTGTGTCTTTTGTTGCTGCTTTTAGTAGGACAAAGAGGCCTGGACTGGAAGAGCCAGACAGTCAACTGTTGTGTTCATGGTCCATCACAAGCCAACAGCTCTCAAACATTTCCCTAGTGCTCCTTCCCAATCTTGCCTGCCCAGAAAACTGCTGGCATCTGCTCCCATAAAGGTGCTATGACAAGGGACTGACAAGGGTGAACCAGTGGTTGAGGTGAGGAGTAGGATGAGGAAAAGGAGTATGGCACCTCAAGAAAACAGCATAAAGCCTCCCCCAGCTTGGATTTAGGATGGAGGACAGGGGAACCCTACAATTCCTAGGACCTCCTAGTCACTCCCTAACAACCACACCTCCACCTTTATTCCCAACAGTTTTGTGGCTATGCAGTTTCACCCAAAAATCCCTGAATTTTCTTTGAGGCTTGTTCCAAAGCTCATGGTCTGCTCCTCTGAGCTGAGGTGATGAGAAAAGGGATTTTCACAAGTGGCTAACATGTAGGTGAGTGAGCAGTGGAAGAATGGAAATTATGCAAGGTGTGTATTGCTGAAATATAAAACTATTCATAAAGGCATGTTCTATCTTAGAAAAAAAAAAAGGAACAAAAAACTGAGGAAGCCAAGAAGGCATAAGCGCTGTATCATAGCCTGTACTCAAGGTACACTTGCTAGCTAACACTCACATATGCACAGAGTGTGTGTGTATGCATATATGTGCATATCATCAGGATCTACTTCTCAGTTGTGCCTATCAAACTGGTGTCTGTGGTGGAAGTGAACCATCTGCTTCACAGCACTTCTATTTATGAGATCTGCAGCCTGGCAGTGTAGCACATGCAATGTCACTTCAAGCCCTACTCCCCCAGATGAACTCCAATATGTCACTGGGTCGTCCCATCAGCTCCACGTTGATTCTGTAAACAGAAACCTTACCTCCCTGCAGTCTTAGTCAGCAGCTGTACTGGAGCAGTACCTATCTTTAGGACTTGCAGAATGTGTAATCTGATGTCAAAAGAACCACAGAAGGGTATTTGCCACCTGACTCTGGAATGGGCAGCAGCCCTTTAATAGGAGTTTCTACAAGTTTGTTGTCATGAGTATGGATTAAACTTCTGTGGCATTTGCTTGACTTTTCCAAGGGTATAAGAAAATTCCACTTTATTTTTCTGGGAGTTCTGGCTCTCAACTTCTTACCTGACTTCGTCCTATGTGCTTATCAGTTTTGCATATTAGATATGGAATGTGCATACAATGTTTACCTTTAATTTTGGGATTTAGATCTAAATCCCCCTCAGGCATCAAGGAAATAAATGTAGCAATAGAAATCTGTCTGAAAAGTCCAGTTGTACAAAAACCTGACAGGAGCATAAGCAGACCTAAGGAAGCATTAGGAAACAGCATGTTGACATATAGCTGCTCGCATTATGCATGCCATCAGAACTTCTACACATATTTTAGTGCCCTCCTGCCAGCAGAGCTTATATGAATTCCCCTCCAGCATTACCATTAAACATATTTAGGAAATAGCCCACAGCTTATGGTAGGTAATGGTTTTTGTTGACACTACGGGAGGGCAAAGATGTTTGTGCTGGAAACTGTCTACAGTATTTTCCAGAGGTAAGACCTGTAATGACTATGTCTGGGTAGACTGACTCCTTTTGCCTGTTGCATTTTGATGGTAAAGATGAATTTCTTACTTTCTTTGACCTCAATCCCTGTTGGAATGGAAATCTAATTAATGAGATCACACAAATTTCCTGTGGCTGATGACATGTATTATTGACACCAGTCTATAATCATAAGAAGGTGGCACAAGTTCATCAGTATTTTTTGTCTTTTATTACTTGAAGGGGTTAAAGTCACTCACACCAACTTCTGACTTCTCCAGAAAAAACAAAACAGCACAATATTTCGTCACAAGTTGTGTTGTGTGGGAGACCAGACGAAATGGAATTAGCAATGTTCTCCACATCAACAGCGCACAGCATGATCTTGTTAAAGAATTATACTGCTTCATAATCCTCAAACAAATAACATTATGGTATAATGGATTGTTTTTACTTCCTAAGCAGAAGACGGTAGGTTTGTTTTTCCTATTAAACCTAATTTTCATTTCAGACACAAGATAAATGGTACATTGATGCATTTACTTATCTCTTTCTTGAAGTTTACAGTTGCAAAGAGGAAACTTATTTTGTGGATCCATTGGTGCCAATAAAACTTACTCTCCTGATTCATAATCTGTCTTTTTTTCTCTTTTCTGTTGCTTTGAATCTGAGTATTAATGGAAGAAATTGTAATCAAACACACTTGCCATTCTTGATGGAAAGTAAGTTGTTAAATATATAATTTTTTTTCATCTTGATTTTAGAAATGGATAAAAAGCATTCCTAGGTCAAAATAATAATGACAAAAAAATCCCCATTTCTTGCTTTTCTCTGCTGCAGCCCTTCGGCAACAAGACTCTCTGGGCGAGGGGTCCCCGTTGGAGCTTAGTCCCTTACCCTGCAGAACCTCTCTTTTAAGCATAACTGATAATAGCACTATAAGCATGTGTCAGGTCAATTAAAAGTTTTATATTTCCTCTTTATTAATCTTTTTGTTTGATGCTTCAATCTTCAAATGAACATTTCCAAACAGAATAGTAAAAGTGTATCTCAGAGAAATAATTGAAACCATGCATTCCAGACTTAAAAGAAAAGGAATATTTTTTAAGGCAAAAAATGTTTAAAATATGCTAACAAATACTTCTAAATAATGTTGATTGACTTTAGAATGTATTACTTAGATGTAAACTTAAAAGTCTGAAAAACATTATACCAGATACTTAAAAATCTTTAAGTTAAAAAGCTTTGTGCCCCTGGTTATTAGCCACTAATAACTGCTTTTCTGCATTGGATTGAGAATGGAGTAATCTTCCTGCAAATTAAAATACCTTTAAGGCAAATACAAATATGTCAAACTCATTCTATTCCTGAGTTTTCAGGGTTTATCCCATTTTCTTGTCACAGTACTCAGTTTCTTTTTGTCATGACAATGTTTTCTGTCAAATTAAAAAACAAACAAAAAAAAATTGCGCAGTAGCAAAGAACTTTTTGTCATTTCTCTTTTTTTGGTCATGCTTTCTTTATGGTAGCCCAGTAAAATGTGATGTCTCCAAACTCTGTCATCAGCAGCTAGTTTGGAACAAAGCTCAGTCTCAAAAAACTTTTAAACATACCAAAAATCCCCATATGTCTAAAAAATTTGAAGGATGGTTTTATCTTTCACAGGAGAAGCCAATGTGATATTTTTTAATTAGTGCATATTTGTGCACATGAATGTATGGCTTTCCGACCAACTTTCCTGAGAAGTGATGAAGACAATCACTCCCTGTGTCCAGGAAAGATCATTGTACTTCAAACAGCACTAAGGTGTTGGTGAATTTAGCCCTTTCTTTTTGAGTCTTTTGCTGAAGGTTATAAATTTTACAGGAGATTCAAGTATTACAGAAGTTTTCCAGAAAGTGCAATTGACCATGAAGACAGAAGAGCTTCTGTCTACCTGCTTATTAACACGTTAAAAAAAGGCCAGATTCCAAATTTGATTGTATCCCTCCTTTTCTTAAAATAAAAAGGCTCTCCCTCAACTTTCACATGGATTAGGTAGATGATAACTCTGAATACACTGGAAAAATTCACTAGTTTGCAGTCCCACCTCTGTCCTTGAGCAGCGTGCAGAGCTTACCCTCACTCTTGTATCTCCAGAGTATGCCTTTCATGGATGAGCAGACCTGGCAGTGGTGGAGGGACAACTGCCCCACATGGTACTGCCATAATCCAGTATCAAGATTCCAAGAGGAGTTGGGATCATATACACCTAACAGACACATGCTTCTGGGGAACTCTGTGATATATTTACCTAACCATCCTAAATATTTCCCGAACATTGGAATGGTGTAAATAGATCAGTAACAAACTATCAGGAGGAAGAATATTTTTGCAAAAGAGGTTGTGTCAGTAAAGGAGATAGGAAAAAGATAGGTAAAAACAGAGCAAAACAAAAGCCCCAAATAAAATAAAGGGTATGTTTTCAGATGACAATTAATCCTCACAATAAGACACAAAAAAAGAGAATCAGTCTGATGGTTTATAGGAGCTGGAAAAATTAATTTGTTGTGACGCTGTGGATTTCTCAACTGAAGGGGAAACTCCAGTTAGAAGAAGTACAGTTCACCAACGCATGTTGCCTCTTGCCACCAATACACATGATGGCCTGGGGTCGTAGCTTGCAGATGGGGGAAACTCCCCCATTGTCTTGTGCCAGGCTGTCATCTGCACACTCACTTCTAAGAGGCTGCTGGATGTCAGCAATGCACAGAGCACCACGAAAACAGGGGAAACTACAACCAGTGTAAAGCTCCATTACGATCCTGCTGTTTCTAGTGACTGCTTTATAGAGTTCTCTGCAAGTTTAGACCCAATGAAAGACCTGATTGCACTGACCTCAGATGCTAAGGCAGCTAGTATTTTAGGAGTCGGGTCAAGGAGGTGACCCAGACCCAGTTAAGGGCACCAAAGTTCTGGACTGAATGCAGAAGTCAAGGTAGGCCTCTCAGAGTGACGTTCACTCACAGGTGGAATTTGCTTACAGCTATGAAATAGAGAAATCTGATCCCTCCCCTGAAACTGAGCCCTACATTTAGAGATGCAGGAAGTCATGATTGTCTCCTCCTATCATACCCTTTCTACAGAGTGGGCATGAGGAGAGTTTCAAAAAACTGGGCAGGAATTGCTCTTAACAAAATGTATACCTTTATAGGTGGACACAGTGCTTTTATCAAGGGACAGTTTCAGAGTGGGAGCACTTAGTCACAGCTGGGAGACATTGACCAGGTCTAGATCACAAAGCAAAGCAGAGCACAGGACTGCTATATGTCTCTAAGACCAACTTGTATAGACTGATCATGTCCATATAACAGACCACTTGGCTCTGGACCACTTTTTGTCCAACAGTGATACCACAGCCTAAAGCCCTTTATGGAATATTTTCTTATGAAGTTCACTTATTTCTCACTGAAATTGCCTGAATAAATGGGGAAGTTGTGGTGCAATCTGTCAGAGCAATGCCAATATGTAGCATGAGACTGAAGATGTGGCCAAATGTGATCTAATCTGCACAAAAGTTGAGCCAGGCTATGCTAATAGGCAAGCAGTGAGGATGACTAGCAGTGTCATTCACGAGCTTGTTCTGTGTGACATTATGAGCTCAGATTAGTATTCTAGGTCTTCCTATGTTTCCTTTCTCTCAGAACAATCTCCCAAATGGACGAAGCAGAGAGAGGATAGTCTCCAGCTGTCAAGTGGGAGTGCAGGATTTTGTGAGGATGAAGAGTGCAAGGCTGGCCAGATCTAAACATCTGCCATAGAGAAAGGGTGCCTGGGGTGCCTGTCCTTCCGTCTGGGCTCACATATCTCATATTGAACAATGCTGGATAGATTGCAGAACTGCACAACTAGCTCCCTGCCTGCCTGCGGAAAGAATTTGCCTTACATCTGCTGACAGGTCTCCAATCACTTGGCAGATTTTTAGAAAAGAGCTATAGAGAGTCTGTCCCTATGTGCATATGCATGAGCATGTGCATGTGTCGGAGGGGACTGTCCCAACACCCACTCTTTCAAAGAGATGCTGCTTAAGGATGTATTTTCTGAGGGTCTTAATATGAGTATGTTTGAAGCCCACTCACTAGGTTGACACTCCGCCACCCCTCCCTGGAAATTTTAACAAAGTGATGCATTAGAGACCAAGCTGCTCCAGGTGGTGCAGTCTGCAGATATGCAGAGAAGAACCCTTGGCTCCCAAGGAGTTTAAAAGTCAAACACAGATGTTTGCATAAAGCAAAATCTTCTAGGGTGAGAAGGTTTAAAAGATGTTTAAAATAATTTTTATTTTTTGCCCTCAGTTTTATCTCTGATTTCCATGTCTTCTATTGTATGCTTTTCTGGCTTGGCCTGATTCTTGCATGTTGGTGTTGAAACAGGATAACCTTAGGTCTAAAAGCCAAGAAAGAGGAAGATAACTTTCTCCACTGATCAGGTATACAATCTGGAACTGATTGTTCAATTCTCTGTTCTATTTAATAAACACTTCGTCCTTTCTGGGAGTAATGTGGTTTAGGATTATTAGAAGACTGACCTTTGAATACGGATCCCCTTTTCCTCTGATTGATTCTGTTATGTCAATATTTATATTATACTCAAGGGAATGTCTTTTATTTGTGTTTGGGAACTTATCCAAAATTTGATTGCCTGTGAGAAAATAGTCTGTTTTTTGCATGTAAAAGCTGTTTTAGGTCAGACAGAAAAGAAGCAGGTCAAATTTTATATCCTCACATTTTGATCTAAGGGATGGGAAAACAAAAATTTAAAGGCACCACATGACTTAATGGTTATGCTTTGAGACTCTTTTTCTACTAGAGTTACTCTGGGGACACTCACACAAATCTGTATACACAGATACTAGGGCAGTGACTAATCAAAAAGCTCAGTTATGTGAAATGGGGCACACCAAGTTCATTATCGGCTGCATGGTCCAGGTAGCCATTTATTCTCACTACCCTTTGTTGTGAAACTGCAGCACAGGTGGAGACAGTAAAAGGCAGAAAAATAAGTTTGTCATACATTCAGCTGATATTGCATGGAGTTAATATCTGCCCACAGAAAAATATTCTCTGTTCATCTCATTATGATGTTTATCAGTCCTAGGTCAAGCAATACGTTTGCTGTTATTTCTTTAAATGGTCTAAAATAATTTTAATTAAATAAGCTTAAAGCTTTAATCACTAATCATGTAGCTGAACACTTTCAGATCCTTTTTCCTTCATATGTTACAGCTTCTGAAATATGATGGTACTGTGACACCATTTCTAGGTAAGTATTGTAAGAGCAACAACAGAGGCAATAATGTCCTGGACCTTTTAGTGCCAGGTGTCCATAAACTAGCTCTTCTGTGGGGAGCTGAAAAGAATGCAGAGAGAAGCATTAACTGCCTTGGCTGGCAGCCTAACCTGCAGTGCTTTTGCCTGTACTGTGGGAAAACTTACTGCAGTGTCACAGCCCTGCTACTATCAATTAGTGTCAATATGAACAAAGAACACCAGAAATAAGGCCAATGTTCTGGAAATATAACAAGCAAAATGATGCTTTGCAGCAAAGCTTAAATTCCACTTTGTATGTGAAAGAGGATCCAGGAAAGGGAAAACAAAAGCAGATTAGTCATACATCTAAATTTAGGGGTTTTTCCATACATGCTACTGTTTCAGATCAGTCATGGAAATTAATGAGTTCAGTGTTATGAGATGAAAAGAATCTCATAGTGACCTGATATGAACTCATGGAAGCCTGATAGGAGGATTTGGCAGGGAATGTAGAGAACCTTTTTATATCATCCAATGGCTCCTTTTAACAGCAGCTACTATCATGTTGTCAGCTGAGCAAATAAAATTGGCCCACTTCTCAGGCCTCCCCTTCAGTATGTTCTAATACCAGAGAGCTGTCTTGATTTTCTGACCCTGCTTGAGGGCTGCACATGACTCTTCCCAGAGTGAAAGGGGATCTGTTGACCAGGAGAATTGTTGCCTCAGACTTCATAGAGACCTCCTTCTCCAAGAAGTGAAGGACAGCATGACAGACACCTGCTTGCAGTGCAAGCAACCTAGTCTTTGTGTTCAGTGCAGATAAAGTTTGGAAATAAGAACAGTTAACCTCTGGGTATTCATTTTTCTTTGTAACCTCTGCTCTGTGTCTCTCTGTGCTGTGAAGTTCTGTACTTGTGCAGTAAAAGTGAACATAAAGGCCTATAGAAACGGAACCTCATGGTATACAGCTATTCTAATTTACATGTTTGACAATATTAACTGCACTCCATGGGTGCAGGCACAACACTGACGTTGCCTTACTGCCAGTGTGTACTCGCCAAGACCAGACAGAGGTTCCAAATTGGAGAAGTTTGATTAATAGCCACTGCAATCAATTTTCTGGCATCTAAATTAATCAAAATGACTAAACAGTTAAAGCTCAGCTTAAAATCCAACCAAGACATTTGTTCCTCTCTCACCCTGGTATACACTACATTTATTTATTTACACTTCTTTAATTCACTTTTTAATGAAAAAATGACATTTTAATGTGATTTCAATAGGGTTTGGAAATGAATTTTTGCCCTAAGAACATATTGCTCAGGTGTCCAGTGTGTGTAAATCAGAATCAGCCTGTAATTAATCATAATTTTGCATACTTGCTTAGAAAATAGTAATGTCAAAAGTGTTATTTTTGTTTCCTTGTGCATTGTTCTAGATCATGCACAGTTCAGAGAACACACATGTGTTATCCCCCTTAGAAAAGGGTAATGTGTGGCACCCTGCTAGTGGTAGAAATAATGCCGTATTGTGCACAGTTTCCTAAGCCAACACTAAACAATCCATCTCGGACACTGGAAACAGTTCAGATTTGTAAAGACTTCTGATTGGGCTACATTTGTGGTCCATAAAACTGCTGGCACCTAAGTAAATTCACTTGGAGTCATCATCAGCATCTCCCCAGGACACTGCAGGATCATCAAGGCAAACTTTGAGGCCCAGGGAATTCAGTCATTGCTGGGCAGCAAACACAGAGCTTTTGAGAACCTAGGGCTTGAGATTAGCTCCTTGGTGAAGTGTCTGAAAATTGTGCAGTAGTCCCTGATGGATAGCTGGGCTGCATGATAGTGTAAACTTGAGGACCCTCTCCAAGCTATTGGTTTTGGTACCTCTACCCTGGAAAGCAATAAAAAAAACCTGGTGACTCAGTCAGAATTTCTTGTGATTGAAACAATTGTGATATGATTCCCTGTGCAATCATCACTCTCTTCAGTTTACTTGAATCTTTGGCAGAAAACTTGCCAAAGTGATTATGCAAGAAAAAGAGAAGTTCAGAAAAATCACTCTCTAGTAAAACCCAAGTATCTTTTACAGAAGTATTCTCCTAAACTGAGTACAGCCATTGGAATTGCCCATGAACCAGCAGCTTTTTCTTTCAGATATTCTGTTACATAAACAAAATATTTATAATAAAGGGGAAAAGGGTTTTTTTTTATTCAAAGTGGCCGTACTATCTTGAATAAAAATAAAGTATTTCAAGGAACAAAAAAAAGAGGCACTCACCTATTCAGACTTGGGTCTTCATGATTTTGATACGTGGTAAAACATTTTCATAATTTCATGGTATTTTTCAAGTATTGTTTGGTCTTCAACTCCTAGATGTTAGCACCTGTGATGTAGACCAAAACTCGTGCTTGCTTGTCTACCTTTATTGTCTCCAAGATCTTCTTTTTAAAAGAAGACTTGCACTTATCTAAGTTTTTATCTGAGGTAGAAAACACCTCAGAAAATCACGCAGTCGGTCTTCCTGCACAAGAAAGGATCAGTTCTGTCTATGGACTCCTGACTGATTACTTAATTTATCCTGAAAGATCTTCAAAACTGAATATTTCATGATAATTTCACACAATCGATTTCAGTGTTTAACTATTTCATTGTTAGGAACCTCTTCCTTATGTCTTAAATTAAGAACCTCTTCCTTACATCTTAAATTAAGCTCCCATGTTGAAATTTAAAATGGTTGCATTTGATTGTAAAAACACATGGGAAATTTGTAATCTGGACACACAGACTTTAAAGTAACTCACCACAGTTTTTAACACCTTTCCTAAAGTTACCCTTATTTACCACTTCCTGTCTTATCTAGATTATTTTCCAAAGGTGTGACTTTGGTCTTGTTCTTACAGGGATGACATTTTTTCTCCATGTCATTTCTTCAAATAACTAAAATTATTTTGTATTCTGGTCTTATCTTCAAAAATGCTTTCAGCCCTTTGAAACTTACTCTTTTTTCTATTATGCAGGATTTTTAGGGTCAAGATACACATCCCATAAGCTTCACTAAATGCATCCTTATGTTTGAACTTGAGGGAAAAATCTGTGATAATTTGTAAATTGAGCCAATTTACTTCCCTCCACACGGTAGCAAGGGGAAAACCAGTGATCAGACTATGAGTCAGGTACAACTCAGCTTTTCATGTTCTCTTGAGGATCTGTGATCAGCTGCTATTCTAGATATGTAATAGTGTCCAGCATAAGTGTTTCCATGGAAATTCTCTGGAATATCAAATAGAGCTTTTGATACAGTGGCAAGAAAGATGAAGAAATCAATCATTAGAATATCAACTGAAAGAATGTGAAGGATATCACAAGGCTCCTTGTGTGTGTGTAAGAGGAAGATTTCCATATTAAATTTGGAGCAATCATGATTGCAATCTGGGTTTGAAGTAAGAATAAATGCTCAGTGTTGGACAGAGATACTTTCACAGAGGACAGGAAAGAGAGCAATGACAGTACAAGGTGCAAGAATGATCATCCAGTGAAGTGGTTTATCTGCATAAAATTATTTATTTTGTGAATAAAAAAATAAGTAATAAACAGCTATTTAATCCTCCTGAAAATTGATCCAGACCCACTGACACCAACAAAAAACTTACATAACTTCATGGGATTTGGAGTAAATCACTTAGAGTATGTCATTGAAACATTACAGAATAAATTATTACCAGGTGTAATTTTATTAAAGGAAATCAAATTTAGCCTAGGAGCCTGTTATATCAAATATACATTCCTGCTTTCCTTTACTACTTCTTCCATTCATTCATTCAATCATTCATTCATATGAGATCTTAGTGTGCTGTAATCAGTGTGCTTACTGGAAAAAGACAGGAAATGTGCACTCTGAACATTAGCTAAAAGGAATTAGTTTCAAAAATTATCTGCTCTAGCACATACTTTAAAATACCTTTCATAATTATGAAGCTTAAAAAAAAAAAAGCCACAAAAATCTTCCATACACCGGGACACTCCTCATATTCCATTAGATTTGTGAGTCTTATCTGATGAAAACAGCACTGAGCTGGAACAAACAATGCGTCAAGGGTGATTATGCAACATGAGATGAAGAAATATTTCTCAACCCAGTGCCAGGAAAGCTACAGGCAATTCTGGAAGTCACATGCTTTCTGGTGGGATTTTTTTGCATTTTTGTTTTTGTGTCTTGTACAAAAAGACAGTCCTATTTCGGAAGTCAAGTTGCAGGAGGAAACAGCCAGTAGAGAGGATCTTTTCTGTATTTGTGAATTCCGGTTGAACCACAATGAGCACATTCTTCCTTCTCTCTTTTGTGTGTATGTTCAGAGTTTTGTTCTTTTAGTAGTGAAAGTTTAATGGATAGAAAGGGATCAATGGGGCATTGTTGAACTGACCTCTGGTGACCATCAGAAAACAAACGAGGGCCAGCAGATGGACACTGCTCTATCTAGCCATATCTGCAGTGTATGACAACTATTTCCAGTTAAATATTGTATACTGGATTCTATGCCATTATGTTTTGCTCATAGTGTCATAAAAACTAAATGCCTGTGGGAGACTAAGCAGTATATTCTAAGAAAACAGCAGATAAGTGTCTGGGGAAAGAACAAAACATAGCAAAGCAAAACAAAACAAATCAGGTATTTTGCATAGTAGCATATAATAAGTCTGAAAAGCAACGATAAAATGATAAACAGAGCTATGAAAAATTTAAACACAAATCAAAACAGATTACTATGATTTTTGTGTCAGTTTCAGCTGTCCCAAGTTAGCAACAACATGTCTGTGTGAGGTAGACGGAGGCTGAACTAATCCAAAACCTCAATGGAGAATTCAATCGGGCCACAGATGGGTTGGTTACACAAGGCTGGCAGAACTATCACCCTAAACATGTTTGTCTAACCCTGTAGCCTGTGGATAGTCTCAACTTCATCTATATTAGCCATTGTTATAATATGGAACAAAACTACTAAAATTGCTTTTTGAGCTGGGATCCATTTATATCAGCATGCATACACTAATTTTTGTCTTGATAAATTCCAAATTTTGCACAAGTGTTACTAACTCCCATCTGTGAAAGGCTTAATTGAGTTGCTTCAAAATATTGTCATATGCGTATTATCTGAGACTTCAGTGTTTAGATAGTCAGTGAGGGCTGGATGTGACAGAGGAATAATAATAGACAATCTTCTTCCAAAAAAGACAGCCTGATGCAAGAGTAGCAACACAGAATTACAGAGTCATAGAATCACAGAATGGATCAGGTTGGAAGAGTCCACTGTGGGTCATCTGGTCCAACCTCCCTGCTCAAGCAGGATTATCCCAGGGCACAAGGCACAGAATTGAATTTGGACAGCTCTTGAATATTTCCAGTGAAAGAGATTCCACAACCCCCCTGGGCAACCTGCTCCATTGCTTGGTCACCCACACAGTAAATAAGTTTTTCCTCCTGTTCAGCTGGAACTTCCTGTGCATCATTTTCTACCTGTTGCCTCTTGTTCTACTGCCTGGCAGCATCGAGCAGAGCCTGGTCCATCCTCTGACACCTCCCTGCAGATGCTGACAGACACTGATGAGGTCACCTCTCAGTCTCTTTTCAGGCCCAGCTTCCTCAGTCTTTCCTCATAAGATAGATGCCCCAGTCCCTCAATCATTTTTGCTGCCCTCCCCTGCACCCTCCCCAGGAATTCCATGTCTCTTTTGTGCTGAGGAGCTCAGAACTGGGCACAGCACTCCAGGTGGAGCCTTACTAAAGCTGAGTAGAGGGGAAGGGCCATCCCCCCTCAGCCTGCTGGCAGTGCTCTTCCTAATGCAGTCCAGGACACTGCTGGCCTTCTTGGCCCCCAGGACACACTGCTGGCTCATGGACAACTTGGTGTCCCCTAAGACCCCCAGGGCTTTCTTCACAGTGCTGCTTTCCAGCAGGTCACCTCCAGCCTGTGATGGGGTGTGAGGTTATTCCTCCCTAGGTGCTGGAGCCTGCATTTGCCTTTCTTGGATTTCAGAAGGCTCTTCTCTGCCCATTTCTCCAAAGTGCCAAGGCCCCTCTGAAGGGCTGCATAGCACTTTGGGCAATTGGCCACTCCTCCCAGGTTTGTCCCATCAGTGAACTAAAACACCATTCATTCATGCTCTGGTAGCTGAATCCCACCCTAGGCAAAGCATTCAAATCACAAAGGAAAGCTGCATTTAGGAATCTAGACATGAGAGATGGCACCTGGACACCTCAGTCTGGTTTATCAGTCTTGATTTTTCATAGACACTAGTGAACAAGTCTCAGCTATTTACAAGGCATATTTAATGCCTGTATAACTCTATTTTAATGTCTTCCTTTTAAGGCTAAATCCTACCTAAAAAGTCATATACTGCTAGTATTCATCATTTAATATAACATATTACACTCTAGCCACTGAAATGAAAGATTCTGAAAGAAGTGGATAACTATTGTTGAAATCAGGGTTATAGAGAGTAAAAACTTAGGGACAATACTTTAAACATCTATTTGTCTCAGGGGAACTACTTAGTTGCTATGAAATAAACACTGAATATTAAAAGTCAGAGAGCTATATCACATTTGCACCTTCACCCAGATTCATTTGCCAAGTAGGTAAACAAGATTAATTAGTTGGAGAATTATGTTTTGTGTTGTGGAAGTGAAAAAAAAAAGTTTAATCATGTGAATTACTGGTAGTATCTAACAAAAGCCTACTCATTCCTGTGGATAAATCAGGTGATCAAGAGAAACAAAGACCTCTAAGGGACAGGCAGAGTCTTAGCTTCCTGCTTCTTGAATCAGGAGTCTACTATGGGTACAGCAGGGTTTTGCTTCCTTATTTTCCATACTGCCACTTTCTCTTCTCAGAAAAGGAGAAGCAATATCCCCTTCCCACATCCCCAGGAGAAAAGAAAAAAAAAAACAAAAAAACAAACAAAAAAGACGTGTGGTTAATGCACATCTTTCATTTCATTGTTCTATGTTCCATTCTATGGAATGACTCTGGATGATGAAAATAAAAGACAAGACTAAAACCATCCTTTTATTTTCTTATCCTGAACTGTAAACCAGTTGGTGTTTTGATTCAATTTATAATCTTATATAAGGAATGGTAAGAATTCTATAGAAAACCTCAGGTATTTTCCTTGCAGTTTTGCTTCTTCATCTTTTTATTAACTACTCTTTATTTATTGTTAATGAGGAAACTGATATGAAGGGAAATATATTTTGTCTTTTCTCACTTGAAATTTAAATATACATAACCACAACCTGGCTCCAATTCCACAAATAATCTAAAAGATATGATTCAGATACACTACACATCTCTCTGTTTTGAAAATCCGTCAAACAGCTTTATATGTCATTTTTTTCTTCCACAACAGATGATCCAGTAGCTTGGAGAAGGGTGGCAACCATACAGAGTGACTTTCCTAACTTCACAGACATCTTGAAAACATTTGACAATGCCAAGAAAAAGCATAATTTTAAAAAATGACAGAAGGATATGTTAAACAATCTTGATTAATGAATGGATTAAGGTGGTGCTCTTTAATCTAAATCTGAGCATATTCGTGTTCTGAGGACTGCAAGACTATAAACACTGTCTCAAAAATCAGACAAAACAGGTCAGATTATTCTTTCAGTTATACTGTTATGCAGGAAATCTGTATTGAATTCAGTTCAGTTTTGAACTGAGACGGAAACTTGATCACAGAATATTAAAACTCTAGATAATTGTTCTTAGCATATTTTGAGTGCTTATGCATATTAGCAAATATAATATGTACTTAATGTTATTTCTTTTTATATCCATTTCACTTGTACTGTTTATGC
The DNA here is from genome assembly GCA_013399915.1 of Illadopsis cleaveri. NCBI lineage: Eukaryota > Metazoa > Chordata > Aves > Passeriformes > Timaliidae > Illadopsis > Illadopsis cleaveri. The sequence goes on from VXBB01015702.1 coordinate 436,325, forward strand.
TTGGTATAAAAACCTAAAATTCAGCAATGAGAATTACTCCCTAATAGCTATAAACAGCTAGAAAATCTTCAAAAATTATGTCTGCTTTTCTTCAACCTTTTGGGGCTTTGGCCAGGAATGAACAGATGTTCTGGGAAGAAAAAAGAACTAGGATGAAGTATAATGTAAATCTGTGCTATATATTTGCTACTGTTCTGAGTTATCACACAAAAGGTGATTGAGATCAATCAGGTGTTTAAAAAGCACCGTGGTGGAGTGCTGGGAGCCCAACCACACAGTACTGTGGGCACAGGATCTACACTTACAGTTTTGTGGGTCAGAGTAAAAGGTGGTTGTCAACAAGTCAATGACTACTTTTTTTCCAGCTTCACCCCGTATGCAGATCATTTGAAACAGTCTAAACACATATTACGGTGTATTACTGTGTGTCTTCAGGAAAATCTATTGAGAGGACCCAGCAGATAATAAACAAAACCATTGTTGTTATTCATGTGCTGACATGGACTGCAGTTGTGTCCTGTTCTTGGGGTTTTTTTGTATGCTTGAGGAAAAAGTCTTCTTCTCCATTCTCAATAGTTAGCACTAACAGAAGTGAGAAATCCTCATTTCACAGAGAGGAAACAAAGCAATTGCTGAAAAAAATCCTCACTGAACAGTCAGTTAAGTCTAGACCACATATATGAAATAAAACACCTCACAAAAACAGTCATCTTTCAATCAGAAATAAACAATGCGCTTCCACACAATACTACCTGCCAAGTGACAGAAGCAAGTGAGCATGACCTGAAATCTCCTTCAAAGATGAATATGTGAATTTACCACTTATGTTCTTAATACAGGCAAGGACATCATATAATCAGAGAATATGCTGAGTTGGAAGCATATCTGGAATATCAGAGTTGGAAGGGACTCACCAGGATAAATTAGTGCAACTCCTGGCCTTGCACAGGGGCTCCCAGAGTCACACCATGTGCTCTTCCCTGTAGTTCCTCTGTAGAAATTGCAGGATATGCCAGGTAGAAGGAGTATGATTTAGTCTACTCTACATTTTCCTGTGCATTAGCTTTCAATCTATCTCAGATGGACAGTATTCTAGACTTGAATCAAGATAAACATAATTCTCCTGTGCTGCTTTTTTTTAATGTGCAATATGGACAAGTGTTTCCTCTTCTGGACCCAAATATGGTATGCCTCCAAGTTACCCTGATCAAAAGCAGCACACCCAGGATGAACAAAAATCAAATGGAAGTTAATAAACATAATGGTTTAATCACTGTGATTTCCTGAATCCCATGGGTGGCCTATATTTTCTCAAAGATCATTCAGGTTTGAGGTTTCAGGGTGAGTACTTTTCAGTGCTTGCTACTTAGTGGAATTTCCAACCTAGTTTTACATTCCTAGATGTATGAATAGAGTTCATCACCTGAAAAACTAGTGGTCTGGAAAGAGTTTTAATCATTATTTGAATACTGTCCTTGCCTTGATCTCACAGCAGGGAAGACCATCAAAATTTTTCATTGATTCTTCCATTGCACGTTTGAAATTGTACTCTAAAGCCCACTTTTATTTGCTCACAGTTCTAAATATATTGGTGAAATTTTTATATTATAAGTGAGCAGAGGTTTCTGACTTCTAGTGAATTTTAAGTTCTAAGTGTCATCCTCAAGTGATAAATAAATAAATGAATAAATAAATAAAACTCCGCTATGATTTAGATATTTTTTTTTTAACTTACCAATATATCAAAACCAGAGAGACATTGAAAGCCTTCATTTCTATCTCCTCTATTGATCACCCTGAAGCAGTTAAAATGGACTTCAGATTTCTCCCTAAGGAAGAACAAGTGCACTAAAAATCTGTTACTCCAGCTAATAGTTTGCTATGCCAAAGTGAAATCAGAAAACTTAGTGAATTTGTTTGCCCTTTCAAGGACATGTTCCTGCACAGAGCGTGATCTGTGACCTGCAGTAAATCAAGCATGCATAACTGTGAACTAACCTACTGCTTTTGTACGGTGCCTCCCTCTTATTAAACAGATGTATGGTTTGTCTCAGCAAAGACTGTAGGAATTGCCCATCAACCAGGAGTAGCTATCCTTTTTCTTTTAGATAGAAACTTCCTCCTCCTCCAGAAGTTATATTCCTATCCTAAGTAAAATACAATTTTGCATTATTTTCTCCTTACTTATTGCTGCTCTTTAATTGTGCTAAGTTCCAATATGAACATTCATTTAATGTTGCTTTGCTTTCTATAGGTTTTAACTATGGTACATTGCACCTCAAAGCTCCAAAGCATGTCAAAAACTCTATTCTGCATCTTCAGAAGAGAATGGGGGAAAAAGAGAAAACTGTATCTAAAAACTGATGAGCAGAATTTGGGACAAGGAAATAAAGGAAAGTTTTATCCAGGGACCTTAACAGACTTAAATGTCAGGCACATTCTTCACAAGTACTGCTTGCATGTTTGAAGGCCACTGCAGTCAAAATAGGACATTCAAATCTTGTTCTTATTTATATAATACTGGAGTGTATGAACCCTGGATGTATTAGTTCAAGGCCAACAAAGCTCTCAGTGGTTTATACTTGAATTTGATTTATGTATACAAGAAAAAGTTTATTTCTTCTCTAAAAACATGTGAGAGATTTCTCAGAGGGTTTTCCAGGACCAGGGTACTCTAGGCCACTACAGAAACATCTGTAAATACCTGCACTGTAGATGCTGGCTTCAGTCGCATGCACTAGTGCAAAAATAAAACCTTTGCTGAGGTCCAAAAGCAACTTTAAAAAGTTCTCTTAAAAAAATGGAAAAGGATTATGGAATCTGGGGGGTGGATGGAACACACACGGTGATGGTGTAATGAACAATAATCAACAAAATGGGATGGATTTAATTCAGTAGAATTTCCTCCTCAACATCTAAGAAAAAAGAGACAACATTTTACTACATTTAATATTCCTGTTGAGTGAGACAAGGAGATCAGACTTTGGCAGTCCCAGAGCCTAGGTTTAAAGGGCTCCCTTTTTTCTCCATATCCCCTCCCATTTGCCTAGTAGCAGCAGCAATTTGGAGCTTTTCCAGGCTGCTTCTGTTTTCTGGCCTCCCTCACACAAGCAAAGTTATTATTAGCCTCTAAGGAAAGAGAGAAAATGTACCTCACATTGTTCCAGGGCTCTGAGCACATTCCTGGGGCTGTGCTTGGGGCTTGAGTAGCTCTTCCCTTTGTCCCCCAGGAAAGACAGGGGCATCAGATGCTTGCCCCTGCAGCTGCAGGTTGCTAATGGGGCTATGATGAATAGGGTAAAATTCACATTGCACTCCTAAACAGACCTGCAAGGCTGAAGAAAGGAAAAGTGGGCATAAAGTGAGTTGGTATGGCAGGTGTTAGAAAAACAGGATCCATGTCCAGAGAAATTAACCTTAAAAAGGCTTGGCAATGTGAAGGAAAGAGGAGGAATGCCTGCTCCTCTGCACTTTTTCCAGAACTAGAGGGTAAAAGAAAATTAGGGTCAGGAGATAAGCTGGGGAAAGAAAAAGAGTTATTCCTTCAAACTCAGCTCTACAGCTGGCATCAGGCCCAAAACCTGTGAGGCTCCTTGTTTATCTAGGTCTTGTCATCTTGCTGGCAAGTGAAGGGCAGTCAGAGCTGCCACATGTCACAAATAACATATGGCACCTGAGCATCCCTCGTGCCTCCTCATACCCCAGGTAGAAGGTCACTCGCTGCACTCCCACGGAGCACTTTTTGTCTCACAGGAACATGCTGCAGGCCCAAAGTCAGGCAATCACAGGCTCCAGACTCAGTGGACTCTTGTTAATAATTCCTTGTAGTTCACAACCTTTGTAACCAGCCTGGGCTCCATTTCCCTTAGAAACTTGTCAGGCAGCTATTTGGAGATGTGCAAAAACAGAGATAAACCAAATATATTATTAAACAAATAGCCTCACACTTAATAAATGTGGACCTTTCAAGCTTTCAAAGGAACATGCTCAGGTTCACTCTGTGATTCAGGACCTTGTGCAGCCCTGTCTGGTGTGAGGGGTGTGGGGACCAGAGCATGCTGGAACCCCTCCAGCCTCACTCAGAGTTCTGCAGCTGTCAGCTGAGCACAGAAACACCATGGCTTCTCAGAATAAATTGATCCTTACAGGTGAAGCAATCCTGAGAAGATAGCCTCAGCCATCAATGAAACTGAAAATCCTAGAAACCAGAAAAATGCTTACTGTCCTAATCTGTGGCCCATTTGGTTGAGTGAAAGATCAAATCCTTTGGGATTTGTCCTAAAGAACACCATGAAACTCTTTCTCTTCTTAAGAGACTGTAATCTCTTGAGGATAAAAAAGCCAAAAACAATAGGAACCAAGTTGGGTCAGCTTGATTGCTATCTCTGCTCATTCTGTTTTCAGTGAAGTGTGGTGTAGCTGTAACCACTGACCAATAGAATAGAATGAATGTATTAATTGCTAAGCTGTATTAAGAGTTTAAGTAAGTGATAAGTATGGAATTTTCTTTAATGGCTTATTTACTATACTTACAGTAATGTTTTGGATTATGCACTGAACTTTCAGATCTGTCATAAGACTTACTTTGCCTGGAGACACATAACATGTCAGCCTGCTGCCGTGAGCTGTTTCGCTGTGCATTGCTGAGGTTATGTTCACTCTCATGCAAACCAGCACAGACCAAATTGCACTTACAGAACAATTTTGTTTTCAGTAAGCATGAATGAAAGTTTCAGGAAAATAATTCAGGTTTCCTAAAGTGAGAATAGTTTTGCCCTGTGAAGTTTTCTTAATGCCAATGGAAGGCTTAATTTTCCTATTCCTCAAAAAGAACAAGGATGAGTCATGAGATTTGTGGTAATAATTGCAATAGTACTAGTAAAGTAGAATCTATGAATACATAAGGACAAGGTGTATAGAAAACTGATATATTTAGAAAATACAGACAAGATTTTAGACTTCAAAGCACCTTTTCAGAAAGAAGAATGTTCTGACTATTTCACAGTGAGATGTATTTGCTGAACTCTAACACAGGAGGTGATAGAATACAAAGAAATTTCTCTGAAAGCTTCTGCAGACTGACAAGAGTTACATAGGAGATGCTGTTGTCTCAGTCAACTCTCTGGTGGGAGTTTGACTATGATAGAGATAGGGAAATGAATGTGTGACAGCTTTTTGAGCTTTAAATATTTGCTTTTGCTTTGCCCCAGAGTAATTTTTGCATAATAGTCTGTATCTTTTGGACTTCAGGAGAGGTTACAGCAGGGCTTTAGTCAAATAGTAATGCAAGGATGGCACAGCAACTTCGGCAAGAGCAGTTTGTTAACTGAAGTCACCGTGCTCCTCTGACCACTTTGGTAACCAAACAGTCACAAATCCTTTGGTAGTCTCGCTGTACAGCTACATTTAGGGAAACTAAGTTGCCATAAGTGGTGTAGTTTGAGTGTGCTGAGTGGAGCTAACTATTCAGCTCTGTGTGTGGGTATCAAACGTGATAGAGTGCAGCCTTAATTTAGTAGTGACAGACATACTAATTCATCCTAAAACATTTACTAAGTCTACTGTAAAATTAAAATATCTAGAGTAAAGAGAAGTCTCAAAAGAAAAAAAAAGCTGAGGAAGGAACTGTGCCATTCCCTTGTAAACTATTGCTTCAACAAACTTCAAGCTGTTCCAATAAAACAAAATTTGTTTCATCAAAAAAATACCTGTTGGCTAGCTAGGGTAAGAGTAATCTAATCTAACTACAAATGTCTGAAAGTTGGTCATTTCAGTCTGAGATGGTAATTTTTGCTTTTCCTTATAGCAAGAAGTGAGCAACAGGATCATGCATGTGACCTGTCTTTTCATCACTATCTGAAACTGAGACAAATCTGTCTCTGCCTATTTCTCCTCAGTGACTACAAAGAGTTTAGTGAAAATAGTTCAGGGTTAGATGTTTACATTTTAGATTAATTTACATTTAATATAGACATTTAATATTTACATTTAATATAGACTAAATCTTATCCGTTCTCTTTTTCTTCTAATATTAATTTCCTTTCTATATTACTATTGTGTAATAGGACCTCTAATAGGACCTTTAAATTATCAACCCATGCATTAGTAATGATTGGAAAAATACATAATAGTAACTAAGCCTTCTTAGTAGTAGTAGTAGTAGCAGTAGTAGTTTATTAATTAATGCAGTAGTAGTTTATTAATTAATGCAGTAGTATTTTATTAATTTTCTTACCCCATTCTTTGACCCTTGGCTTTAGTATATGGGAGCTTGTTCTGGGCATTAAAGAGGAGCTCAGTTCTCTTGCCTGTTGAATATTTGAGTATTATATTTCATTTGAACTAAAAGCCCAGGCAGTGGCTACTTTGGAAGCATTCAAATAGCATAAAACATGAGCAAGGGAGTATGCATAGCAAATAAAATAATGCATTTTCACACAAGCCACTATGATCTAGAAAATCATTACCAGCGAAATTGTTTCAGAAAATTCCCACTAGCAGCACTTACCAGTCTGCCTGACTTGTGATCTTATTTTACAAATCAAAGCAACACAAAACAGTACAGAGCATGAGCTTCATCGAGCATATTTTCCCCTCTGTTTTTACTGCTATCTTAATATAAAAGCCCAAAGTGCATAGTCAGAAATGTAAAGAGCATACTTCAATTTGACCGATTTTGCTTTTTGGCAATTATGTTAATTTGTTATATGTGAAATACATTGTATTTATTATATGCTTGAGCTGTATAACTTTCCACATTTCTTTACAGCATGTGTTACTGTTAAGATTTGTTAATGACACAGTAATTGTGTTTTTCTGAACTGGATTGTCCTAACCTGTCTGAGCTCTGTGGAGAGGGTGGCTAATATGAGCTCCCATTGGGAAAACAAGGGAAAGAAGACAAAAAGACCTCCAATTTTCAACAATATAAAATTATGATTATCATTCCAAAATTACTTATAATCCATGAAAACCGATAGGAAGCCAGGTTAAAATATTGAATTTTCTGTAGAGAAATTTTTGTTCAATTTTTTTCTATTTCTACTCTGCTTAGCACAGTTCTTAACAAGAACTTCTGCAGACCTTAAACAGGATACAGCAGTTTGCCCTTAGATGTATTAACCTAGAAAGCAATTAAAATGCAGCTCATTTAACTCTGTAATAAAACTGCTGAGAAAGCTGCAGGCAGCTGAGGAATCTGCAGAGTTCTGCAGTGTATTCTCACTAGTTCTGTGCTGAACAGAAGGTGCAGGTTCTGCTTCACAGAAAACTTGGGGGTTTGGAATTTTCAGATTAAAACAATATATTTGGAACACATATTCTCAAAATGTAGTTGTACCAAAACATAGGCCAAAATTTTATTATTCAAAAATCTCACTGAACGCATCTCCAAAAGCTGTTCAGACCCATTAATGGTTCAGCTTAAATGAAATAACACCTCTGAAGAAAAATAAATTTTGTCAAAAACTGCCTGACCAACTCTGCCCTGTGTTTACAGAAGCCATGTAAAAATAAGTTTAAATGTATTTTTAGAATTGTAGATTAGGGGAAATCTATTTACCTGAGAAGTCTAGATCTATAAATAATGCTGAACTTCTATCTTCATCTAGAAATAGCTGGTATTTCTGACAAGTTGTAATTACTATTCAAGGACAAAACTTGCACGTGACTATTCAGGACAAACCCTTCAATTCCTGCTCAGAACTCAGCAAAATTTTCTGTTACTGATGTCTGCTACAGAGCTATCTGTCCTTTGTTGTTTTCTTGAACTACCTGACCTTCTGCAGAAAAAAAATTATAATTCTAACAAACAAGAAATATACTACAAATAGAATAGCTTACAGATCTGCCCTTAAAACACCTCTCTGCTACAAGTTTGTGTCTCTGCTTTTTATTTTTAGTGTCCCTGTTCTCCTCTGCTTACCATCTTCTGTGATAATTAGGTTGTTAGCACTTCCAGAAAAATTCTCCTCTGGACAATATCCTTGTATTTTTACATATCTGCAGACTGACTTGGTCACAGAGAAGATTTGACATAGTCACCAGGATTTTGAACTGGCCTTGCAGAGAAATGGAGCTTGTCTCTGAGGCAAATTTACAAGCAAAATATTTAAAAAATTCAGAGTTGATTTAGATTCTTTTGTGAGATCCCTGTATTCAGGAAAGGGGTTGAAGAGTGAATGGAGAGACACACATTTCTCCCTCTGACAGTACTAACCAGGCAGCTCTACTCTATACATAGTGTTCATTAGGTCACTTGAAAAAAACAGGACCATAAATACCTGTAACAACATTATAAATGTTTCATACTAAGCCATTATCTCACAGTTTAAGATAGATCAGACAAAAAAAAATTATGGATGACCTTTTTAAATATAAGCAATCAGAATATGAAACTACAGTGCTAAGGAGTTCTCTCTAATGTCTGTGGGTGAGAAGATCGTGGAAAAAGAGAATGAGAAGCTCATGTAAGACTGGAGCTAAATTGCCCACTCCATGAACATTCCTTTAAGGTTTCAATCCATGTTTCTGAGCCACTATTAAATAAGATTGCAATTTTCTGCAAGAAAGTAAGTAAGTAAGCACTGTAAGTACTTGTGAGAGATGGTGAAAGAGGCTAATTTTAAGAAATTCATTCTGGTGGGTTAAATAACTCCATCTGAAAATAATTCCACATTTAGAATAATAGGAGTTGAAGAGACTGTCTTCTGAGCCAGTGTGTGTTTGAATTTAGGAAGCCTAAAGCACTATTTGCCATGCTATTATCAGATCTTAAAGGTATTAAAACTACAAAATCCTTCAGATTATTTTTCCCTGTTAAATGGTTTCTTGTTCTGAAGTAGCTGGGAACAGGTGTGGTTTTCAGCCTGTTATCTGTTCAGCCCCCTGTGAAAAATAGACCAGAATCACAGAATCACAGAACGTGTAGGTTGGAAGAGACCTTCAAGATCATCGAGTCCAACCCAGCCCTAACACCTCAACTAGATCATGGTATCAAGTGCCACATCCAGTCTCTTTTTAAACACATCCAGGGATGGTGACTCCACCACCTCCCCGGGCAGACTATTCCAGTGTTTAATCACTCTTTCAGTGAAAAACTTCTTCCTAATATCCAACCTGTATTAGGAGTATTAGAGTGGTGTTTTATATGTTACCATCCACGAGGAGAAGTGTAGGAATGGTCCATAAGGAAATGTCTTTAGGTCTGCCCTCAAAAGCAAATCCCAGGGGAAAGAACCTTCCAGATACACAACAGCCATTGGACTGCCATGGGATTGATGGCACTTCAAACACGCAACACCTGAGCACAAGAAAGAGGGATCGATAACTCAGGCAATGCCAATTTGGAAGTGCTGGAAAGTCTCGTATATAAGGTATTTTGAATGTTTTGGACCTGACATAATAGAAATCCCCAAAACTTTGGTTTCTGCTAAATTTTCAATATATTCTAATTAGAACTATCACCTACTGCTAGGTGATAACTCAAGAGATATTCATGGACGGAGCACACTGTTTGACCTGCATTAATTAATTCAATTGGCAACATAGAAGTAATTAAAAAAAATAATAAATCTACTTTCTCTGACAGACAAGTTCCTACCTCATCACTTTTTTTTTGCAGCCTACACATGAAATTGCAGATGGAAGGTTTTGTGTGCTACCATAGATGTAATTTTCTGAAAGAAAACAAAAGCAAGGTATGCAAACAAAAGGAAGAAAAATCTATATTACAGATAAGTGTACATCATATTTTTCTTTATTTCAATCTGAGAATCTTTAAAAGTGCTTTAGAGTGGTCAATATTTTGTCTCCACTGACCTGTGTTGAGTTGCTCAAAATTAATGATCAGATATAGACTTGTTCAGAATCAATAGTCTGCTGGTCTGAAAGGATTTCCTCAAGCATGTACAGCTGGCTGGCTGCCTGAAGATGCTGAACATTTCTCCTCCCTACAGCAAAGGGCCATGGCAGATTTTATCATAAGGACAATTACTTACGGGGAGATGCAGTTTTCAGGTCTTTTGCACAGTTATATTGCTCTTCATTTTCTCTAATCAGGAAGAAACAGAAAATTGAAATGTCTTAGTAATCTTATTCAATGTAGGGGTCAAATTCCTGTTATAAATTGCTGTAACTCAAGTTTGCTTCAAGTTTGCAGTGGTGATTTACCTCAGCTGAGTATACACAGTTTTCTGTTTCTTTGCTCTTGCTTCTCAGATAATAAGTTGTAGCAAAACAGCAATTTTTATCATATTTTGAATTTGTTGTGGGGTTTAGTATGCATTGAAATATTAATTGTTAGTCTGTATAGTTATTTGCTTATTGATATTCTTTTGCCTATTGATACTCCTTTGCCAAATAAGATTCAGCCGGTGGTCAGAACGGCAGGGATGGGGTGGCCAGGAGGTTTTCAGGTGCAGAAGAGAGCAAGACAGCAGCAGTGCAACAGTGTGAGAGCTCTCCTGTCCTCCAAATATGAATGCTGGCCAGAGAGAAACAAGGTTGGGGTGGCCACCTCCCAGCAATCAGTTTGAAGAACTACAATTAAGAATCTCTGCTGCCTTCATACGAATAAAGCACTTTTCCAGTGACTTGTTTGGGTAAAGAACATTTAGCACCAGCAGTCTATCAGCTGTTTATGATTTCTGAGATTTTCAAAAGTTGTTGGGCACTTAATTTCTGTTGAAATCACATTGCACATTAGTGCTTTTTCGTAACATCTCATTCATTCCTCTCAGTAGATACCTCACTGTGTAAAGCACACTATTTCCAAAAATCCAGACAGAATCTTTTAGAAATCCAGTATCTCCATAAATATACTAACACAGCTGTACTGAGGGAGTGATGAAATACCTACCAGAAGGAAATAAGCCATTAGGAGAAACAATAAAAGGGATAAGCAATGCCTAAAGCTAGAAACAGAGAAGGCAAATTGAAATCCAGGCAATAAGAAAAAAAAATCACTTAATCACTTGATTAAATGATAATCCAATGGGCAAATGAACTTTTTATGGTTTCCTGAGACGGTGTAACATATATGCTGAGTAGGCCTCCTCCAAAGGTAACAAAATGCAGGCCTTGCTTTAATGGAGCAAAACATGGCAGTGACTGTCTGCTTTCCCAGACGTAGTTTCTAATGTATTCACAAAGAGCAACATTTGTCTGGCTCATCCATTTTCAAAGTGTATATCTAGATGAAAACAGTGCAATATTAATGTCCACTAAAGGCATTAACAAGAAATTCAGATATAGAGCAGAGATTTAGGATTCTCTGAATAAATACCCTACTTCAATCAGAAGTGGGTGAGTGTTGGATAACATCTTGCTTCCATGAAAATCAGAAGGAAGAAAGAAATGTGCTCCTTCACCGAGTAACTCTGTCTTATCTTCTCTCATATTTGTACCCTGACACTTTTTTCACTTAATTACTGGCCTAGTTACCACTCTTAACTGATCTTTTCTAAGGCTCAACTTTGTTTCTTTGTGGAAGAAAGTATTATAGGACCACCCAGACGTAGTAGGCCAGTTTTTTGTTCTACCTTCACTGTACAAGGTGAGATGGTGGACTATCTTCCAGTTATTGTTGCTACTTAATAAGGCACAGTAGACTTTCAGATAAGTATTAGGAACTGGCATTGGTTATCTTTTTCTTTAATGTTCTCCCACTTGATAGCTTTTCAGTACTCATCTGTCAGCGTATGTTCTCCATGACCTGCCCTGTTACGTATGAAAGTACACTATAATATCTGCCTCAAACAAAATAGATTGAATTTATCTGGTTTTTAATCACCTTATGTTTCTTCAGTTGAGTTTGTCTTACACACCCACTACGTCAAAACTGGGTTATAATGAAGGGAAGACCAATCATTGCTAATTATCTCAAATTGGGTTTTGTGCAATAAACCACTAAATATTACTGAAAATAACTGTTCTGCTCAGCATTAAATTTTATCAGTTAATGAATAGTTTCTGGTCTTCTCAAGTTTGCTTATTTCTCTAATTTGCAATTCTGTAGACTGGCATGTGATGCTGCATCATTTCACAATTCTTGCATTTCTTGTTCATCTGTGTTTGTATGTGTTGTTTAGTGTGTTAGTAAAATGTTCCTTAGTACTTGCTTTCAGGGAAAATCTTTGTATTTAGAAAAAGGAAAACAAAGAGACATGGAGAGTCTCCTTTCCAGGCTGGGACATTGTTTTCCCAGTGCTCCCTATTTTGTGTTGGGGAAAATCATATTTTCCCCTCACCAGATGGTCTTCTGAATCATGTGTCATCTGCATCACATTTACAGGTGCAAGATATCATGTACTGAGTTCTCACATAGCTACCAGTTACATAAAAAAGCTTTGAGAATTATTAACAAGTTTAATTAACAGCATGTAAATCATGTACTCATGTCTTGTAATTATGACCAGTTATCTGAAATCCTTACCTATGTCACAAACTAACAGCACACAAGAGAACACACTTACGACAAAACAGTTCTGATTTGCAAAAGAAAAAACCTTTCCAGAGCTATAATTATATATTGGTGAGGTATGTTTCCATCATCAGCTAACAACTAGTGCACTGTCCATTCAACTAAAAAGGCATCCATTTAAATGAAAGGCAGCCATACAGTTTATTTACATGGACACTGATGTAGTTCAAATAGATGCTGCACTGAACTCTTGTAAATTGTTTCTGCTGAAAAAGCACAAGCAACTTAGCAGTAATACATAGAGATGAAGGATAATGATGTTATTTTCCTTAAAGGAAAAACCATTAATGGCATCACAGAAATATTTTTTGGAATGTCTGACTAGAAGTGTCTTTTATATCCTATTGTATTCACTTATATAAGGCCTTTTTTTTTTTTTTTTTCCCAAAAAACCTTTTACTGGGATTGATAAAGCAAATTTGACATTTATATATTACAGATTCCAAGAAATCTCTGAATAATACCCTAGGGTATATTATCTCTCCTCCGCTAACTCGTTTGTACTTGTTGCTTGAGCATCTGTTTGAGGAACAGAAATATTCTAGAAAATTTTGGGTGTTACCTCTGTTTATATACATGATTAGGTGTCCTCCAATGGTGCAGGCAAGTGAGAAGTGATGACATGAAATCTATAGACCCCCTCATGCCTTTTTTGTGGGGAGGTCTGTGAGAAAGGGCTCAGGGAGCCTGGGGGTTTCAGCTTTCTGCAGTTTCTCATGTTGGCTCTCACCGATGGGAAGAGGGCTCTGTTGGGCTGAGAACTGCTTCCCCTGCCCTGCTGACCTGGCTGCTCCAGGGAAGGTTAAGCCTGAGTTGTGCAATGGCTTTTCCCTGTGTTTTTTCCAGAGACTTCTCCTTTGCCCCAATTCCATACACTTTATCTTTTCTCCAGAGAGCTGTTCCTTACTCTTTCTGGGCCTGATTCCCAGAAGCACCGGGATGGGGATGACAAGAAATCATGGAAGGGAGTTGCACTAATTTTAGTAAGCTTGGGAACATTTTCTGTGGAAATCAGAGAGAATAAGCCCCCAAAATACCTAAAGAAAATGATGAAAGAGCTACTAATGGAACCCTATTCCTCACTGAACTAAACAGGAATACTTGTTATTAATACAATTTACTTCAATAGTGTTTTGATTTAACTTTATATATTCTAAAGTAATTCTAGCAACAAATGAAATATTTTAGTAAACAGGAAGCATTTTGATTACTTCACCATAAGACATTTTTAAATCTTTTGTGGAGTTGTATTTTTGTCTTTATGCTCCTTCAAGGAATTCAGTCAACGAAAAAAAAAAAAAAATTAAGACTGCGATTCACTAGGATCCAAGAATTATATGATGTTTGTTTAATATTTTCCTTTCCTAGTCTTTGGGTTTTTTACTTTTCCTGGAAGAAATGAATAATTTGATTCCCTGAATCAAATATTATATACTTACTAACAATTCAAAAAGGAAAAATGCATCAGAATAATCTCTTTGATAAGATGGTTTGTGTTACAGTATGTATATAAAAAGATTTAAGTAACTAAAGAATAAAAATCACAATGATAATGTCCTGTTCTTCTCTCAAATGGCACACTCATACACACTCAATACATATGTACACATATTTAGGTATATTTTTTTTCAAATTTGTACCCAAAATGGCTTTGTTATTTGTAGATCACATAAATGAATTTTCAGTGTATGAAGGTTTCACTGAAGTTAAACAGGCCTGCATAAATTGATTTTACTTCTTGCTGTGGATGTTCCTCTCATGGCCAAATTTTCACGCCCAACAAGCCAATTAACTTAAGATTTCCCCTAGCTTAGAGTTGTACCTCATCATTTGGTGGGTCAGAGGATGGAGGTGATTATCCATTAGTCCATTTCACTGTGGCTGGTCAGGTACAGCAACTACCAGGTCAGTTTGACAGTGCTTGTCAGGGCTGATATTCCCAGTCCTGTTGTGTCTATACTGAAACTAAGCTGCTTTCTACCATCCACATCTGTGCCTCCTGGGATACTCATAGGTGAGATCTCCAAAAAAACCCACTGCCTGTATGGTCGGGACTTCTTGTGTCCCCTGGAGTTCAGGAGTTCCTCATGGTGGTGACAAAGCATTGAACTTGTATCTGGTTCATGGGTGAGAAGACTGAAATGATTCTCTATCCAGTAGGTTTTCATGTAGAGGGCAGAGACAAAGGGTGATGCTTTCACAGTAACATCTATTGCTGAGCAGATGAACTGTTGTGTTTTGCACAAGTTGGAGCTGTTTCTGAATGGGTAGGCTTCATTTCTGTGCTTCTAAACACTTGCAGTATTTTATTTGTCCATTTATTGGAACTGGAAGGAAAAAAAAATATGTGTAAATATTTAATAAATATTTGGAAATCTGTGCACGAGACCAATCCAGCTTGGTGGAATACCTTCCCACAAAGGTTTTATTATTTAGCAGTAGCAGATCTCACTCGGCTTTGCTGATGATACTGATCCCTCTGAAATAGAATACCTGCCACCAAAACCACCAATATTATTTTCTCTTTTGTCCCCTCCTCCTGCACTCCATTATGAGACAGATTTGGGACCCAGAAGCAAATAGAAAGGCTTTAACGTTTGAATTTGTGATTATCTCTCCTCCTGATGTTTGATATTATAGACGCAGAAGCAGTTTAAACATAGAATAGGTTAAGGTGGGAGTGGTAACCCCACCAGAGAAGACTGAGTGAGACTTGTGGAGACCTGGTTATCTGAGAGAACACATCTGTTAAAGAAACCAGACCTGGTCAGAATATACAGATTTCCCCAAATCAAATCATATCACAGGAAAATACAGTTTCAGATAGAAAGTGGAGAGGGGGAAGGAAGAGGAGGGCAGAGTTTCTGGTCAGACAGGGAAGACTCACTCCAGAATTGTGCTTGTGGCTACCTGTCCATTCAGCAGGAGAGTGAGAAAACACAGGCTTGAATGTTTATCTCTTTCACCCCAGAGAAATGCTCTTATCATAGACATGCTCCCCCTGCTGAAATGCTTTGAAATGTTTTGGTTTCCTAGTGATATGGAAATGGAACATTTTTGTCATGTCAAATTATTTCAAAGGTCAGACAGTTCGCTCTTAGCTTAGCCTGGTTGTGCTTGTGTTTTATTCAAGTTCTGTCCACTAAAATAATTAATCCAGAAATAATGCACATAGAAAGAGCCAGCAAGCACTATCAGTAATAAGGAAAACAAGCTAACTGCCCTGTCAAATGATGACTTTATTCTTCTACTGAGGAGTGTATAAATAAGCCTTATATAGATAACTCTTATGTACCATCTTTTGTCTTTACAGATGAAGCATTTTGTAAGCAGTAAACTCTAATCCAGGATGTCAATTAAGCACGTTTAAACTACTATTTAGAAAATGGCCTAACTGAAAACTTGTTGAAGTGCTTTTCCAATTAGGGGTTAATTAATGAAACAGCCTGAATTTCCTGTGAAGGGATATTTTTCAGATAGAAAAATGGGAGCCAGACAAGTTGTCTTCCTAAGGACTGCACAGAGAGTTACAGGCAGAGCAAAGATTTGAGCACCTATCACCTCTCTCCAGACAGTACTGTTTTCCCAAAGATCCATGCAGTCTTATTTCAAGCATTTGTACTACATTCACGGGATAACTCGTGCACCACAGACTTTGAAGTCAGGAAGTGTGGTAGACTACAAGGAAACAAGCTGACAACTTTTGAAAAATTCTCTTACGTATCTTTATGGGTCAGGACATAGCAGAACACAAGAGAACCTGGGTGCTGTTTCATTGAAACACTTTTTTTGTAATTCTCAAACCCTGTAAATCACTGAAAAAAAAGAAAAAAAAACCAAACCCACACACACACAAAAAAACCCAAACCAACAAACAAAAAAAACCCCCAAAAACCCACACCCACAACCAAAAAACAAATCCACATTTCTGCAAATCAGAAAAAGAAAAAGGAAGAAGCATTTTATTTGACAGAGGAGGTCAAGGATGTTTTCCTCTTTCATCTACAATTCTGGCAGCCAAGGGAAATCCAGATTCATGAACAAGGAAAATTGCTCTTATGGTCAATTAATCTATTGCTTTAATTCCCCTCAAAGTGATTGCTGTGATCCCCAGGTGTATTTACCCATTGCCTGGTCTGCCTGTCTTAGCCTTTGGTGACAGTCTGACAAATTCCTTATGGACAAATGCTCACATATACGTTTTAATGCATCAGCAACACCACAAAATACTGTTAGGTTAACTAAAAGCCTAACTGTTAACTGTGTGTAAAGGCTAATGCTATAATTCTGTAAATAGGACAGGGTCTTGTTGTAGATGAGTATGAAGAAAATTATACCTTAAAATATTTTCTTAAAAATATTTAATTTGAAGCTTAGTTCTGTCTTTGACAGGAGCAGTCTTTCTGAACAAAGCAGGGAATACTGCATTAAATTTATAGGAACATTTATAAAAACCTAGCAACACTACACTACTAATTTGGGATTCAGCACTTTACTAAATGTGCTAGAAAGTAACAGCAGGAGATGTTCCTAATTTGTGAATGAATTCAGTGCTCAGAGAAGTGAATGAGCCAAGAACAGCCTGGGGAGAGGGAGGTGTGGTTCCTCACCTCTTCTCCACATGACAGTTCTTGCTCAAAATTGGACACATGAATCTTGAGAATTGGTTCCATAAATGAGTCACTTTCTGAGCAAAAATAACTTACATGAAATTAGAGTCTGAAATGGTTAGACTCAAAGGAACACTGGTTTATTCAAATATGTTTGATCAAACACTATCCAGCTGAATATCTAGGACCTGAAAATTCCTGGATCTGCTGTCTTGCATGGTTTGAGTCAGCTTTTTGATTTTGTCCTTTTCTCAGCATCAGAGACAACAAACTTTTCCACTCACTGGCACATTTCCTGGTTCTGTTCTCTCCCAGCTGCTCACCAAGCTTCTTACTTCACCTTTGTACTGCTGTAGCTTTGTGCTCAGCTTTTCCTTACATTTCCCCATGCTTTCTCCCAAGTCCTCTTCTTTCAAAGGACAGTCTCTTTTCTGCTGGTTTTATATTTTATGTTAAATCCACATTTTAACCCTTCCCTTAGTGCAGGTTAGTTTTTCTGCTTGTTTGCTTTTTTGGTTTTGTTGTTGTCTGGTTTTGTGTTTTTCTTAAAAGAGATACACTGAATGGTTAAAAAAGAGTAAGAACATTTTAAAAAAATCACCTTGTTAAAACAATCTCTCTTACCTGGAATTTGCACAAGATCTATTTGAACACAGTCTCCAACAGGGCCAGCTAAGGCTTTCTGCTTTTCATTTCTATCTTGATCTTTCTTTTTTTTTTTTTTTTCTTGTTTCTTTCTTTTTACTCATTTTCACCTCAGCTCCAAAACAGATGAAAACTTGTGATGTAATCCATAGACATAAATTTATGAAAGAAAAGAAAGAAAAAGAAAGAATATTTTTCTTGAAATTGTATTTACTTATGCAGATATTTAGCTGATATTGAACCACAGATAGTAACCACAGAGTGAGCACGTGCTTTGCTTCCTTTCCAGGAGTCCTGTTAATCAAACCCTCTCTTGAATTAACTGGTACAGTTCTGTTAAATCAAAGGTGATGCACTGATTTACTACAGCTGAAATATCTCCAGAAAACATTATCCTCCTCAGGTTGTGTTCTTTGCATTCTCCAGCGGGCATATCACATCAGCAAATCCATAAAATTAATTGCCACACAAGAAAGCAGCATGGTAATAGATCTATTTCTCACCTGGGCATTGAAGAGTGGTTCTTCTGCAGAGAAAATGGGGCCAACATGTTTGTCACTGACACATAGAGAAAAGCTCATGTGCTGACAGAAAAACTCTTGTGATGACAGAGTAATGCAGGGCTGAGAAATCTGTCAGGAAAAAGGCATGGAGAAGTTGTTCTGCTGAGCAGCAGTGTACATAATCCCCATGTATTTGTGCTGCTGGATCACCATCTCATCTACTTTCTTGGATTTGTATATTTAAATTCTTATGCAGGAATCCAAAACTGTACCTTTAATTTTACCCACCTCCTTAAGTCTGCTTCCCTGTCTGTTATAAACATCATGGGTTTTCCTTCACTTAACTTTGGCCTTCTAACAGTTAATTGATCACATCTCCTCCACGGCTGATGGGAAGAGATTCATTCCACACAAAGCTCTCCATATATGTTTCCATGGTTTACTACACAAGCTAGATTAGCTTGCACACTGAAATTATAAATAGCTGGTACTGAGTGAGAGCATTCTAACCATTTGTGGCTATATCTTGTGCAGAGCCAAGCATTTTGAGTATAGAAAGGAAACATCACAAATCAGAGCTAGGATATTTCTGCAATCCACAGATCTCTAACAACATGTTTTCATGGGTACAGACATGTTAATATATAGGTACCTGAAAATCACAGGAATTGTTGTTACAATCCATCTGTTAAACATTAAATATTAAATGGCCTGGCTTCTGTTTGTTCCTTCACTTTCCCAGTGAATGGAGGACAATCTCATCCCAGGCACTTCACAAACCCATTCAAATCCCATCTAAAAATTGAATTTACTTGTAACTTCATGGGTAGTACAAAACAAAATCTGACATCAGACTGTTGAAACTGATTGACATTGGTTGATTTTTTATTCTTTTCCTGAATCCAAACCTCTGTATTTCCACTTTTTAATGTAATGAATTAGATGGAATTTGTTATTTTGTTAAATTTCATACAGTATTTTCTGTACCCTATAAATTTACCAGTGATAGTGAGGGACATGCCTATTTGCAAAGAAAAAACTGCTAAGTCAGGTTTAAATACCAATGGTTTATATGTACATAGGATTTGTTTCTGAGGCTGGTTTTCAATGCTCAGGTGGAAAAGACACATGGTTCCTTATTCTTGAAGATCTGGCCAGGTAGATAAAACACTGGGAGTCCCATCTGTGACAGACTTGATGTTTGGGATATTTGGGGAGTGCCAGAAGTGTCCAATGGATTTGGGTAATCACAGCAGGAATAACACAGTGTAGAAACACTGGGTTCATGTACAGATTACCTTTGCCTTGCAATATTCAGAACATTTTCCCATATTTTTGAAAATCTAGAAACCTGAACTGCTGACTAGCTGTAAACCCAGGGAGGCCGTAGCCAAAACTGTAAGATTCCTTTCCATGGAAAGAGGCAAAGTGCCACACATTGGGATGAAAAAGAAATATCTGAATGAGCAAAGGAAGAGGTATCAGTTCACAGAGAAAGAATCTGGAGATACAGGTGATTCAATGAGATCTTAAGGCAATGTTGCCCTACTTTTGCAAAAAGGTGAAACTTGTTCTGGGTTAGGGGATCATCAAGTCCTATGAAATAATTTTTCTATACCAACGAACATTTGTAAAATCTCAGCTAGATTACAGCACATGGATTGAGATGTAACAGCTCCGAAATAATGGAACGTAACTGAGGAAAAGTTACCAAAAGCCACAATAAATGGTAGAAGATTTAGCACTGTTTATTGCACAGAACACAGAAAATGGAATGTGAAAACAGTTTTCCAGTTCATTTGTTGCAAAGTGGACCTGTGTATTCCCTGTGGTGTCCATTACAGGACAAGAAATGGTGCCTTGCATTTCAAAGTATGGAAATCCCATAGCTCCCAGAGAAGGAGCTTTAATTAAAAGGGTCAAGAGACACGGGAATTGATCATTGGGTAGGAAGATAGAAGGAAGACTCTGGGACTTTTAAAGCAGATTCAAAAGACGTTTCTTATGAATGACACAGTTCACAGATGCTCCTGTCTTGAGGACTGGCCCTTGTGACCTATCCAGCCCCCTCCACAGGGCTTTCCATGAATGTGTGCTAAAGGTGCACTCAGTCATCAAAAGCAACAGAGTCAGCATGTACCTCAAACCCTGCCTGACTTCAGCTGAAGCAATGCTCATGCAAAGGACTCAGAAACTTACGTCAAAATGAATATGGAATCAAGTTAAAAATACCCTGAAATGCCCCATTAACCCCACCAATCTTTGCCCCTCTGCCCCGATACGGGTGGGAGGGCTCGATCTCGGGTCACTGGCTGCTGCCAGACTGTGCCACCATGCAGAAGGGACATCTCCCTTCTGCCCTCACTGCAGGCACAGCCCCACTAAACCCCACTGCTATCTCAGCCCCTTTTTCTTTCTGCATGGACAGATCAGCTGCAGACTGTCCAGCACTAGGTGCAGGCAGCAGTGCCAAGGAGGGCAGAGGACAAAGTGCCTGGCATTTGCTGGTAACAAAGAACACAGTGGGCTTCTGTGGAAATATTATCATACAAGGTTAACTGCTCTTACAATTTTTTTAGAAGCCATACCTAAAGACCCTAACAAACTCTAGAGCTGGTGTCAATACTTTTTATTTTAAAGGCTACAGTTGATAATGTGGCATATACCTCTAATTAGAGAGTACAGGAAATAAAAAGTAAATTAAAAGGCCTGCTCCTTTGGGATTTCATGGTTTTTTTTGTCCTGTGAATGTTTGTGCCCCATTTAATCATTCCAGAGGTATGAATAAAGTAATAAAATTTAAGTTGTTTGGAATTTATTTTTCATGAAAAAAGAATTGATTTCTACCTCCCTTAAATGAGATTTAATAAAACACAAAGAATCTGGAAAAATGTAGCTTTCCCCAATAAAATAAATTATGTTACAAGTATCATTTCCTACAGAGGAACATAAAATGTCCTTGAATCATTTGAGTAGTAGCAAACAAAATTTATTCCTCATGACCTAGTACTTTTGTCCAGAAGTAATAGCCATTAAAAGCGTTCACAGCTTTTAAGTGGTACAAAATCAGTACAGGTGAGGGATTTTGGGCATGTGGCAGGGCATATACTTCAGGAAAGCTTTCATTACAAACAATAGTTTCATTCATACAAAAATATCATCAACAGAAATGTCTCTTATCATCAGAGTCTTTGAGTCTAACCTTGTTCTTCCTGCAACTACTGTTGATTCTTGTGGAGACAAGGCGTGCCTCTGTATTTTTAATATTCAAAACAGACCTTCTATCATGGATGTCTTTCATGTAGAGTAACATGATATGAAAAATTTTTCTCTACTTGCTCTTAATTTGTGTCTTCATACCAGGCTAAGCCCAGCCCTAGCTCAGTGTATACACTGCATTTGATATTAAGGGTGCTGGATGGATAAGGAATGTGACTGACAAGTCCTTAAAAAAAATTTGTCACATGTATTTTAAGCTAAAGAAAGCTCTATGAGAAATATAGTTCATCCTCAATGTTAAGCTTGCTAATATTTTTCCAGCAGCAAGTGGAAATAGGGAGTTATATAAAACATAAATGATCACAGAACAAAAACATTGTTGGCTAATTAACTTGACTGGATCTGACATCATTAACTTATGAGCATCAGGGCAGTTTCTATCAGTATTTTGAGGCTATCTCAGGTCTTGTTTGGTCATAACAGACTCACTTCTTCAGACACAGGATAGACATGCTCTCTCTGAGTGGATGAAACTGGTTTCTCATCTGCATGTGACACATAAGTCCTTAGTTCAAGAGGTTCTTCATTTTTCTTCTCTTTCTTTTCTTAGAAAAAAGGAAAATATTACCATGAAACAAGTGAGCTGAAGGATTGGCTTGACATGCAACACTTAAAGAAGATAGCCAGGCTGTATTTCTTTGCAAAATGTTCTGCCATCCTGCTTCCACCTTGCAGGACCCTCAACATCAGCAGTGTGTACTGTACTACAAGGAAAGAGGGACAGCTGAAGTTACACAGAAAAAGGATTCAACTAAAGAAGCTAAACTGATTTCTGCACCCTTCTTCAGCAGGATCCCACTGTGAACAGGCATTAGGAAGGAATAACTTTGGGCAGCTTGAGGCAGTTTTAAATTTTTGCTGTTTGCAAAATGTGAGAGAGAGCAGTTGGGACTTTTTTTTCCACAGATACCAGCCCAACAGAATCTTTTACTTCGTCCCTCCTGCCAGTATCCTGTCATCTTAAGGTGTGTCTGTGCTCAAAAGGGATAGCTGCACTGCTAGAGCTGATGTTATCCCTCCTCCCTCCAGTGCAGAAACAGCTCATACAAGAGAAGGAGCTCCTTGCCAGTACCACTCTCAGAATAAGCTGCACAGAAAAAAAACTTGTTTTCTTGTTAAATGGAACCTGTTAGGGTTAGGCTTTGGAGAGTTTTTGCATATTTATGTTGGTTAAAGCCCTGAGATATCTTTGCTCCTAATAGACTTAGTTATGCCTGCAAAGATTCAAAATGTGGGCCTGTCTTGGAAGTGTAATTCAATGGCTAATTCAGCAATAGCGAAAATAGTACCTTTGTCTTCTGCTTAACACCTGGAATTTTTCAGTGAAAATACTATATTTTATTAACAGAAAAATTCTCAAGTGGGACATTCCTTAATTCTATGCAGCCTGCAGCTGCAGGGTTTGGGGATTTTTTTTTTGTTTGGTGTTTTTGAGGTTTTTTTGGGGGGGGAGGGAGTTGGGGGTATTTTTGTTTTGTTTTGTTTGTTTCATTTAGTTTTGTTTTGGTTTTTGGTTTCTTTGGGGGTTTTTTTGGTGTCATTATTGAGTAAAGATGTGGATCACCAAAGATATAAGCAAAGTTTCCTTGGCCCTCAGGATTGAAATGNCTGCAGTTGGAGGGTTTGGGGATTTTTTTTTTTTGTTTGGTGTTTTTGAGGTTTTTTTTGGGGGGGAGGGAGTTGGGGGTATTTTTGTTTTGTTTTGTTTGTTTCCTTTAGTTTTGTTTTGGTTTTTGGTTTCTTTGGGGGTTTTTTTGGTGTCATTATTGAGTAAAGATGTGGATCACCAAAGATATAAGCAAAGTTTCCTTGGCCCTCAGGATTGAAATGGCTTCTTTCACCTATTCTAGCCAGCATAATTATGTTAATTTTGTGCACTATTAGAAACATTTTACATGACCTTTGAAAAGTCATATAGTAGTCAATATATAGTCAATAGTTCAGAGCACTAATTTCAGGGGAAGTCAGAATAACTTTTAAGGATGAGCATCTGCTGTACTTCCACCAGCACCATGAGCTGATATAAAGCTCCTCTGGTGCATGTTGTACCCTGGAAGCTCACAGCTCCTTCCCTTCCTGCCCACAAGCACTCTCTCCCTTTCAGTTACATAAGAGTTTGTGCAACTGTATAGTGAACTGGAGCAAGAAAGTCACGAGGGTAAAACTAACTTGCTATGAAAGTGGTTAATTTGAATCTGAATTAACTCCTTGACAGAGTTGACCCCGTGGCTTCCCAGCCCTTAGTGCGGCTGTGATAGGTGGGGAATAAGGCTCCTGCAAGGTGTCTTCTGACAGAGATCCTCACTTGTGCCTGCCTGGTGCTCTGGGAGCTCCAGTGCAGACATGTGCACATGCCACTGTTTCTCCTCCACAATATGAGATAAACAGTTCTTTCTCACATCTTATTGATGCTGTGAAGACAAAATTTTACAGACTCTGATCTTCAGTTTTAACAGGTGTTTTAACATATGTGTTACATAGGTAAATGCAAGTGGTATCTCCAAGAGTAAAACAGAAATATCTGAATATCTTCAGAAATACAACAGGAATACATCTACAGAATTTCAATCCTTTCACTCATTTAAACAACAGGGGAATAATTCAGGGATGATGTGCCTGATCCTGTACCATGCACAAGCATCTCAGGAGTCTCAGTGTAAGCAAAGCCCTTGGACCTGAATGGGAGAACTCATGTTTTCCTGCATTCATCAAATCAGTTTGAATAACTCCACTGGCAAAAACAATGATTTTAGTCTTTACTTATGAGAATAATTCCCAATTATGTTGACACAACCTAATATTGATTTTATGAGAAGAAAAATTTGTCTTGTAGAACATTCTCTTTCCTGAAATACCTGAATCTTTGTGAAGTCTAACATAAACTATCCTTTGGGCAATTGGACAGTCACTGCTTATACATATCAATAAGAGGCTTTTGTAGATACATCCTGTAAAGTAGGCTGAAACGGTAAAAAACTGTTGCTTTTTAATATTTTAATTGATTGTGGAATAGTTCTCAAGAAATGATGCAAATATGCATTTCTGTTAAACATTTATCAGGCTAATATTGAGCTATTCACAATTTAAATGTGTGATTATTAGAAATGTATTATTTATCATTAGGTGTAGAGAGAACACAGGTTTAAAATAAACTTGGTGGATCCCTAAATTCTCTGAGGCTATCCTGTCAGTAATGAACACCAGTTGTTCCACCCTGCTAGTCAAGATCCTAGAGGGTAGAGCATGTATCAGGCATCTGAAAGAGCATTTAACAGCACTTACCAAGTTGCTCAGCTTTTCAGGGATAACACAATTATTCTTACAAATTTCTTCATGAGAGTCTTTTGCAATTAGACTCAGTCAGGAGACAGTCAAAAATTTCTCAGTTGAAATACCCATGTAATGCAAATTTTAGTGGTTGATTTTACCTGAAGATCAAGTGTATGTAACTGGCTGTGTTCAAAATAGCAGTAAAGGTTATTTGCAGTTTTGGAGAAGGCAGTAACCATGATATCAGTTCTGATAGGAAATGATAAAGAACTTGGAATATTTCAGAACATGATGAAACTTTAATCTCAGCACTCTATCATAGGTGGGTCTCCCTTGTTTTGGGAAAAAAAATGGAATTTATTTTAAACATACATAATTTTTCAGTGAATGGCTAGATCAAGTAGGGAAAGTCCCTATTTCTCAGCAGTAAGCAAAAGACTGAAAAATGTTATGAAAGGAAGAAAATCGGGACTACCTTTCATGTAGCTTCAAGTTCATGGCCTATCAGGACATTCCTTCCTCACTGATGTTGGTCTGCAGTGAGTCAGATTCATAGAAGTATCAGAAATTCCTTTTCTGTAAAATCAAGCCAATTGAATCCATACCACTTGGAGTTATTAAAAAGTCTTCCTGTAAAATACATTGTCAGATGAATTGACTGCATTATAATGCATATTGTATATTTTATGAATATTCTCAGGATCTACTGCAGTTCTTGTGTGATAATAGAAAGGATGCTCAAAAATTCCCTTTCCACCTCTTTCTTCTTTAAAATAATGAAGAAATGCAAGTCCATTTGAAGCAATCTTCCATTTTATGTTTTTACTAAGGCTTCATTACAAATCAGCCAAAATAGATAGAAAGACTGTTACTTACTTGAAAGAGTTTTGGATAAGCCATTTGTGTAATAGAATTTCACTTCTATAAAGTCTTTTTCCTCATCTGCAGTGCCTAGGGCTGAATTTTCAGAAGCCTTTGAAACAGCTGGAGGAAGAAATAATCTTAAATGGTAAAATCCAAAAACAATAGCAAGGAATAGATCCATCATCTTGCTCTGAACGAGGCTGAACTAAACTAGGTAACAAACAGGTTTCCTTTCTACAGGAAACCATCATTTGAGCAAATCTGGATGGTGAAGAAATATCTAATGAGCATGAATTTTGTGTCCATGAGGGAACATCTGAGGGAACAAAAAATGTTTGGCTGATGGAGGCATATAAGATAGATAATTTTGTGCCTGCCCATGATCTTCCTGTAAAATACTGTCTTTTAGATTGTTTGTATTAAGCTATCTGCAAACACTGTCAGAAGGTGTTTGCTTCTGGAGGAGCTCTGGATAATCTAGAAATCTTCAAGGACTATGCCAGTATCTTTGAGTTATTACTTTCTTGATATATTAATTTGTATGTGTCTAGACCGATTTCCACAAGATTGGTAGTTGTCTTTGGAGGTGAAAACACAATATTTAAATGATTATTTATTTCTTGAGGATTGAACTACAAAAATATTGGATTTGTTTTCTCATGTTGCTTTTATGGAATGCACTATAAAAATTTGATTCTAGTCTGAAAAGGAACAGATTCTGTTTTCATGTTACTTTATAACTAGTTCCATAGAAATGAAAAATGTAGACTTTGTGAACCTAGAGATCAAGATCTAACCCTATGGTCTTCTGTTGCCATTACAGGATGTTTAATTAAGAAATTGAAATGATAAGGACTGGTTTTTGCCTTTTTTTTTTTTTTTTTT
>VXBB01015702.1:462947-495990 GCA_013399915.1 Illadopsis cleaveri
CATTATTTGTGTAGCATATAAAATACACCTACAAACCACAGGGAAAAGAAATATTAAGCGTCATAATAAAATATAAATTTTAGTTTTTCACTGTCTGCTTCATGTCAACTAATGTGTTTTTAATTTATCACTCAAAATTAATTTCAGAATTCAAACCTAACAATGAAGTCAGCAGTCAATATATTAAACTTATGGTGTCATGTAATATCAGTCCCTATGTTTGTACTACTAAAAAATCTGTATCATGTATTATTGAAGATCTTTAATACACATACATTACAAAGCTCTGTGCTTATTACTGACATGGATTCTAGGGTTTTAAATGATGATGCATATTACATGAAATATACTATAGTTCATCTTTCCAGAGGTCAGTATCTGGCTATGTATTTGTATTTTGATTCTACAATTATTATGTATTTGATTCTACAATTATTATGTATTCTACAATTATTATGTATTTTGATATCTACAATTTTAGTACATATTTACTTTCAAAAATGTGTTACATTCCAATTTTTTTTTAATTAATTGATTTGCTTTTCTAATAGCTCACATATGCTTACAAACAACCTGAATTTGATACATATATTTTGTTCCAACTGATAAAACAAAATGGTCCTTAGGGTTTCTATGAGAAAATAACATGTCTACTAGGAATTGAAAATCCCGATCATTTGATTAGAAAACACTGGTACATCCTCTCCCTCCCCAAAGCATATATTTGTTCATCATGGATGATGAAGCTAATTATACAGTATCTCCTTGCATGCTGACTGAAGCTGGTTTGCATGTTAATGTAGAGAAGAAACAGTATTAAGACTGTCAGTGCTGGACATGCTTCAATGTTGCCTTTTAATTAAAAGTTCAAATTTCTGAGAGAATAGCTGGAAAAGAATGTACCGGAATCTTACACAAGAGCTCGACTTACAAAACACAGCAGTCACATGGGTTTGTTTCCTGTCACACACTGTTAGCATCAATGACACTGCTGCTGCCAAGTTCACTTGATCTATGCATAAAAGAGATGCTTACTTTTCAAGAGTTACTTGCCCAGCAATAATGAAAACATCCCAAATTCCTTCACAGCTAACATGCCCCCACCCCCAGACATTATTAATATGCGGCCATACAGATCAAGAAAAACAAAGTATTGAATTGCTGACCTCAGGACTTTTCCTGTGGGGTGGGAGTTGCTTTGATTTGGGGTGGTTTAAGTTTTCTCATCAAGAGCAAAGTTTTCTTTTAATGGCTGTTGCATGAAAGCACATTTTCTCTACTTACTGGCTTATCTGTAATGTTTTGCATGGATTTCTAGATTGAAGTTCCTCTCATTAATGAAAATTGAGATAGCTGGCAATTCTCTCAAAGTTAGGTTTATGTTCTGAAAGTGTAACAGCCCAAGGAAAATAATGCCCTAAGTTTCTGATTTAAATCATTCATTCCTAACAGTAAGTGAATATCATATTTTTGAAGATAACGTGTCAAAGTTTCCCAGAGATATTCATTCCAATGGCTCATATCTGATTATCTGTTACACTGAGGTAAACACAAAGTAATTTTCCTTGCACAAGAAAATCAGTTTTGTCATCACATAGCTATAAATTTAAGCACAATTGGCCCACCCTTTTTTATTTTGAAGTATAATGGCTCAGCTCAGAACAGCAGTAGAATAATATTTGCACATTTGGTCCATTTTAAAGTCAAATACCATTATTTAAATGATAATTGGAATACTTTCTTTAGTAAAGACAGCATAAACAATACATACATGAATTAATCATCTTTCCTTATGAACTTTACAGTTCAGTGAAGAAGATAATTTAGCCAATAAACAACTACATTGATCAGCATAATATATCTAAAGTTGCACTAGATAAATGAAGAAAATCCTTTTAGTGAAAAGGAGGTCGACCTTGGTGCAATCTTGTAATGTTTGTAATGTTTTTTCAACTTAAAATCCATTTGATTGTTTTAAAAGTAATTTTTTAAGAAACAAATGTCAGATCAGAGGAAAAGGCAGTCTAAACTAATGTCCTCTCTCTGATCATGAGTGAAAGAGGATGCCTAACCAGGCAAAATCATATAGATATGGATAATAATCTCTCAATCTACTGTTCTGAGTTCTTATGCTTGTGTTCTGTGATATGGCTTTTCCAGTGGATATTGAAAGCAGAGGAGGCACTTGAGACACCATGTTTCTGTTAGCCATTCAAACACTTGCTCTGTTTGCTTAAATTTTCCCTTTTTTTCCCCAACACAATTCCATAATTTTTACTTTTGCTCTTTTTCTGAACTTCAGAATGTGTGTACACATTTTCACTGTATTATGAATACATGACAGATTTCCTGACCACATGAAAAAGAAGTATAAGCCAAAGTGACCTTTGGCCTGGTTACCCTTCTAAGATTTTGATCTATGTTCCTTTTCAAGAACACTTATTCTAGACAACTAGATCAGCTCAGAGGCTAGATCCTCCTTGTAAAAGAGCCTCCAAACGTTTACATTTTCTGTTGCTTCATTTTTGATAGCTATCACAAAACTGCACTAATTAGCCAAGGAATAAAACAATAGACAAAACTAGGTCTTCACAGCTGCTCAGGTGTTGCTTTAAAGCGAGGACACTTCACTCCATGAACCTGTTTGAACCTTCTCATTGTGAGGCTTAGATGCTGTGGGCTCTCAACATTTTCAGTTCAGAGGGAGAGACAACCCACGACTGCAGCTCAGACCTTGGGTGACCCAAGTGTCTTCCAAGGGGCAAAACTGCCTGTACTGACTAGTCAGACCAGATGTTCCAGTTGTGAACACATTTTGTCCAAGTGTCTGAACCTGGATAAGTCCAGGCAGCATAGCTGAAAGACAAGTAATGTTAAACAGTTTAACCAATATGTGCTCATGAATTTTATTGAGACTTTTTGGTGTATTATTTATAATTTGTTTTGGGTTTTTTTTCAAATTCATCTCCTACACAAGTTTCAATAGACTTTTTAAGTTGAGATATGTGTTTATGAATAGCAATTTTCAGAGCTTCATGCCCACAGAACACTGGAACGTATTTTACCTGTGCACATCAGAGAGTTGTCACCAGGCACTTTCCCATGCCCAGACAAACATCAGAGCAAAATGATCCCACCTGAGTGATGTGAGTAACCATGTCTACACAGCACAGTCAGATTTTCAATGTCCATGAATGATTATAGCATTAAATGGTTCAAAAAAGCAATTACTAGAAAAGTTGAATAATTGATTGTTTTCTCAAAAGTCTACATAGATACTTGACACAATTTAGATCCTAAATTTATCAAATAAAGCTTTTGTTGTGAATCAGTCACTCCATGACAGCTACAAGCACAAAAAAACATAAACACACATCAAGTATTGCTTTGTGAAATTTGTCACAATTGACAGCCTTCTGTTAAGGTCTCTGACAGAATGCAAATGGGGTTTTTATTATTTGAATAATGTAAAAAAGAAGGATATGTCAAGTCTATTGAATTTATTTAGACTTTATCACTCTAGAGCCTTCAGTTATACTAAAACAGCCAAGTGCTTCCTACAAACATTTTGCCAGAGGCAATATTTTACCTTTATTTAGCAAAAAACAATTAATAACCTTTAAAAATCTGAAAGATCATTTTAACTTTCTTCTAATCTGTTTGTTTTTAAAACCCCAAAATGAAGGTAAAAGATACACTTAAACTTTATTCAGAACATAGTAAAGGAAGATTAGCCGAAAACATTCTCTTTACCCAAAAATAGAGAAACTATTTGACTTTATTTATCTGTTTATTCATGTTCTCACAAAACATGGCAGAGAATTAATAATGTATTTTGCAAATAAGTTATGATCTAAGACATCAGTCTGAGAAACCACATATGCACATGCCTGATCAGGGAAGTACTTAGCCATATGCCCAGAATCAGTAAGACTCAAGCGTATTCAATGGAATCCTTTCCAAAATTAGGGCCTGAGTCAGTGAGATATTGAAGGAGAATATTATCACAAAAAATCATGGAATCGTAGAATCATTTAGGCTGAAAAATACCTCTACGATCATTGAGTCTGCTCATTAACCTGGTTCTGCCAAATCCACCAGTAAATCATGTCCCTAAGTTCCACTGGACTAACTTATCCTGCAAGGTCAGACTGACCAATAAATGAATACATTCAAGGATCTCATTCACAGCACAGGCCCCAAGAAGCCATGATTGCACGACCAGGTTGGGATATGCCAAGGGAAAAGGGTGAGTGGTGTGGGAAGACTGAGAGTTAGTCCTGGGCCTGAAAGATGAAGATGGTACCACCATCACCACCATTGCCACCACCTAGCTGCAGCCTTACACATTCCCTCCAGGATGTGGACGTAGTGAAGGACTTTTCAGAACCTCCACATTCAGATACTGTTTGCTTTGATTTTTTAGGTAACATTTTGCACGTTCATTCATTCTTTGGTTTTCTGGGATGTAGTTTTTGGTTCTTAGGTTTGATTCTCATTCCTGCACTTACATTCTCCATTTATGTTGATTTAAGGAGTATCATGCTCATGATACTGTTTTTTGAAGCATCAAGACTTGTTTTTATTATACAAATGCTTGACTACTCTAAATTAAATTTTCAACTGATCAGTCATAAAATTTTGCTTCAAACCTACTTTTCTTTAATGCAACAGCATTTATGTGGATTCACNAAGCATCAAGACTTGTTTTTATTATACAAATGCTTGATTGCTCTAAATTAAATTTTCAACAGCCATAAAATTTTGCTTCAAACCTACTTTTCTTTAATGCAACAGCATTTATGTGGATTCACCTTTCCTCCCCATTTTTTTGTCACCAAGGATTTTCCTGTGAGAGCTACTTGTTACAATGGTTGACTCTGAAACCCTTTTTTGCAGCTAGTAAAGAAACTGGCTCCATCAGTGATTTGTATTGAAAATAAGCCCAGAAAGCTATAAAATCAAATGTGGAAAGAAAATTACAAGATTTTTGAATTCTGAAGTCAAGCTCAGCCTCATCCTTACAGCAGAATGTTTTGCATGGGGAAATAGCATTTGGGATTCTTGGCTCATTCCTTCCCTTCCTCTCTCGACATATGCTGAAAACTGAAGAAGCACATTAGCAGCCAGACACTCCCTATCCTCAGGGGTCTCATTCCTCAAGCGTACTCAGTATATCTAGGAAAAATGGAGACCTTTTTTTTTGGTGCTCAGAGGAAAATTATTTGTGATTTAGGTATTTGAGAATGTGGTGCTGACAAGTTTGAAAGTGAAAGACGAAAGGTGACGATCTTGACGCTTGATTATTTTTGAATTCTATCTGTGAACTTCAAATTCCTTAATATTTTTCCAGTGTGAGATGCTCCTTTGTGAAAGTTTTGTTTTTTTTTTTAAAGCTATTGTCTGTCATTTGACCCATATTTGTTTCAACTCTAATGCAGCACAAGCAATCCATACTACTTCATACCTCAGGTTACTCATTCGCACTCTTCCATCACTCCTTCATGTTGTCAGTACAACCATTTGCAGGGCTTTGAAGAGAACTTGATTAGATAAGTGACCTGGGTTAAACATAAAGCTTTCACATTCACTCATTTACAGAGCTATTTTTCAGCCATATCAACCCCTGATCCAGATGACCACATCAGCCCTAGTCTGAGGTAGATGTGAGGTGGGGGAAGAAACACATCAGGCACCAGTCAATGCAGTTGGCATTGTGAATGCCTCAAACAAATTGTGAAAATGCACCAAGTCATCTGCTCTTCTCCTCTCTCTATGGCTGTCAAACATGGACCTTTTCCTTTCTACCCTCCAAAAGAGCTATGTCTTTAATTTGGTTTGTTCTTCAGTCTGTTTCACGATGTTGCGGCTGGACAGGTTGAGATGGGACAGAATGTGGGACTGTTTGAAAGATCAGGCAGGATCCTAAATGTTGGGCGGGCCCCAATGCCTGAGCTGGGTGAGCAGCACTGCATAAGCTGCAACAGGTGAAGAAACACATAAAGATCTTACACCTATGGGACAATGTGGGGACTGGTGGTGAGATGAGGATGCAAAGGTGGAGTCAGGGATGGCAAAGAATTAACATCAGTTTTGAACCCTGCTTGATTTTTGAGCTGACCACTCTTTATACAAAAGCCTGAAACCAGATTAAGGCACATAATTCTAGGTGGAATATCTACATTGAAGCTTACTGAAGTTTAGCTCCCCCATTTGAATGTCACGTGTTTCAGTTAATTTATCTTACTTTTCTTGAGAGAGACCATTAAAATAAACCCCAGGAGGCACTGTGTTCTTGGGTCTTGTGCACCGCATGTGATTTCGATGCCAGGTTCATATTATCAGTTTTAGTTTATGCACTGGTCTTCCCCCTTTTGGCAGGCCACTGGCAGCCCTGCTCTACTGCTTGCGAACCAGCTGCCCACAAAAATGCACTGAGAAGTAGGAGAGACACCACAGTTATCAGGCAGCCCTGGGTGTGTGTTGGTTGCTGGGGTAGATGACTCAGAGCAGAGCCACTGGAAGCTGTGATGTCCTGCTGCTGCCCTGAGACACAGAGGTGACAGTCTGTTCTCTAGAACGTCCCCAAGATGCATTCGTCGTGAGGCCCCTGACTCAAATGTACCCCTCTCTGGCCCCACATCTCTGCTGTCACAGTGCAAGGAAAAACCACAATAACAAGTGTAGGAGCATCCGTGGACGGCAGGGAGAGGGAACTCTGCAGACCTGAGATATTCTAGAGAACACATGGGTTTATTGCAAGGGTCGTGGGTAAAAAGGACCTTGCCTTCAGCCACCAGCCTCGGCTGAAGGGAAGTCCCAAAGAGAGAGGGAGGGAGTGAACAAGAGGGCAAGAGAGAAGGGAGCAAGAGAGCCAGAGAGAGATGGCAGGGGTCAGAGCGCAGGGGTAAGAGCAGGGGTAAGAGCACAAGAGAGCAAGAGAGCCGGGGAAAAGAGAAGCAAGAGAGCGAGGTCCTTGTTACAATACATTATATCTCCTTTTGTGTTGAATATTCTAATTTACATCAACCAACCAGTACAAGACACACAATCCTATAGAATCTACATACAGCCTATGGGGACTACTACATTACCATACTGTGTTATATTTTAAACTCTAAAAACTACTCTTTAGACTATTCTCTTTTGCTACATTGACCTTTGGATCCCTTAGCCAGCAGAAGAGTATCGTTCAATCAAAAGGGATTCTCCTTCAGCTGGCTAGGCTATTGTTTTCAGGTTATCTAGTAACTAAGACTTGGTATCCTACAACTCAAAGTAAGCTTTCATTTCTATTTTGCCTATAGGTTTCATATTTTCAGAATCTTTCGCTAAGCAATCATATTTATAAGGTTTCCCTGATTCATCTTCCCCAACAAACAAGAAATTTATTTCTGAGTGGAAGCTGGTAGGTGGAGGAATTCAAACAACTAACAGCTACCCAAGAAAATAAGTTACATATTTTTGAAGAGAATTGAGCTGTGAGCTCTCAAATTTCTATTGGAAATTCTTGTTAGATATGACAACCATGGTTTGAATTTACACTTGATTCATCAAGGATATTCACTCATCATTCACTGACATTTTTTCTCCCAGGATAGCATTTACCAGATGAGTTTTCTTGGGCTTTCTCAACACTTTAAGAAATATTTTCATTAATTTCAGTTTAATTCATTTGTGTCTAATTTAATTAATTTAAATAAATAATTAATTTCAAGATTTTTGAGCCTTTTTAAAATCATCAGCCCATAAATTTACTTACTATATGGGATTTTCAAAACTCTTACAGTTCTAATTAAATCACAAAACCTGTTTGGACATGATCATCACAAGTGTTAAATTAACTTCTTGAGAGCCATTAATGAGACATGATAATGTCAGGTGTTTTTCTTTAAGTGACAGAAGAAATTCGGCTGCTGTGAGCTTGAGCTTAGAAAAACATTAAACTGAAACAATTGCTTTTAAAGGTTCATTTCTTTAACCTTTTGTTCAATAAAAACTCAGAACCAGTTAACTCAACAGCTGAGAACACATTTAATCTTGATTTCTTCATTCTAGCATTACTTAATTTAATTCTTTTATCTTTATCCCTAGCTTTGAAATCTTACCAGCTCTTTCCAAGCCACTGTGATTGATAGTCATATTACTCTCATGTGAATTGTTAGTGAAGGTGATGTTTCTCTGCTTTGAAAGCAATGCCATAAATGAAATTGAAACCGTACTTTTAAAAAGAGAAAGAGTACTTATGATTTGGGTAAAATTATCAACCTTGGTTCCAATACAGAAACTGAAGTATAAGAGTTGCCTCATTTACTCATATCCTACATCTAATTTACATTTTATATCAACCCTTAAGTGCCAATTTTAATGCTAAATGGGCTGTTACTTTGGAAATAGATTATCTGGTTTGATGGAGTGCCAGAAGCTTTGATGTCTAGTTCAGCACAAGGATAGTTGAAGAAAGCCATCTTACATGCAACAATTTTCAAGGACAGTGGGAATATATTGCTCTATTCAGGAAACCCTGTATGCTAGATGCCGCGGTGAGGTCCTCGCCCGACCAGCCCTTGACCTCCCGGACAAACTCCTGGGGCTCTTGGCCCTCGTGCAGCCCACCGTCAGCGCAGGTGGAACAGTGTCGCCAATAACGAGGGGACTCTCCACGGCTCACAACAACTTGGTTTATTGAAGAGTAGGGAGGGGTCTGACAACCCCAAGCCTGAGCCGCAGAGGGACCCAGACTGGAATTTGACAGGAGGTTTTAAGCACAACAGGATCAGAGGGTGGGTACAACAGCAAACCAATGGGGATAGAACCGGGGACGGCTGTACAGATAACTGGCATCAACAGGAACAAATCATCACAACTGGAGAGGGAAATATGCAAATATGAACCAATCCGGGGTAGATTCTAACAGAACTTTCGAGAACTGGGGACAGTGTTAGGGATGACAGGCAGGCAGGGGAAAAGTAACAAGTGGGGATTGACAGGGCTCCAGAGCGGGAAACCCTGACCAATGGGAGGCAGTAACTGGGGAGAAGGGGAGCAGGGAGGCACAACATGTAACAAATGGGTACTAAAAATAGAACTGAGGGGAGAGTGAACAGCATGGGGGAACAAGAAGAAGCAGCAGGGAAGCCATTTTATAAAACAGAGAAACTTGCAAAACCACTTTTAAAACTGAAAACAAAGTCCACCAAAGTCCTGCACCTCCACAGCTAGACACATGCTGTTTATAGCTTATATGGACTGCAAATGGTAAAGCACTTCACAAGCATTTACCCAGTATTTCCATTACTCCGGCAGCCTTGGTATTAGCTTGTCCTAGCATGTGGACCTTTTAAGTTCTTCCAGCTCGACTGATTCAGAGATCTAGTTTTACTACAGTACATTCACAGCAAGAATAGCAAACAAACTGGGAGTCCACACCAAGGTTTAGATTACTGATTTTGTGTCAAGGCTGGCAATAGGACAGCACTGCAGAGCTGAAGTTTCAGAGAGCAACCTGGGCTTCTGTAGAAGTACCTGAAATCAGTTCACTCTGGAGGTCCAAGTCCACCCTCTGCCTGCTTGGGCATGTCCCAGTTTGTACATTTGGGAGCCTACCTTCTGACTAAGCAGTTCAGAGATGTCTAGGAAAGTACCTAAACGTCTCCGAACTTTCCTAGGTGAACCATCAGGCATGTTCAGAATGTGTCTGACACGCTGGACCAGGAAAATCTAAAAGTTATTATTTTCATTCAGAAACAATTGTTCAGCATCCTTGTGGGAGCCAACCAGTTTGATCACCATCCTAGATACTCTCCATTTTGAATGGAATGAGTCTATATCTCCTAGTGGCAAACCACTGTGGTAGACACCAGCTGTAAGGTGGTTTTCCAAAGTGGCTGGGCTATTTCACAGAGGAGCATAAAGGATTTGTGCTACCACAGCTAAAACAAAGGAGGAAAGTGCACCTCTATCTGCCAACGCAAGGAATGATTACCCATAAAGTCTTAGATTCTCCTTGGCTTCCACAGATGCTTGTAGATTTATTCAGTGATTAACTTTTTAATGTGACATTCCTAGATTAAAGACTACGAAGGAAGTCATACTTCTTTACATAATTTGTATTACATTAACATCTAGAGACCCTAACAAGGTTGATCTCTAATAGTCAAGGTATTGTTGAGGGACAGTCCCCCAAGAGTTTACAATTTAATAAAGGAAATACAGCAGTCAGGAGAGGATGGAGGTCTTATGATGCATATGTGTTTAGACTGTTATGGACACTTTTCCATTTGTGTGAATTTCACTTAAATATGTATGGTTTTGTCCCTTCCATTTTTGTGGTGAGCTGAAAGGCTCTGTACACACCAAAATATCCAAAATGTTTCTAATATCTACCATCATGCAGGTATTATTTCTGAAGAGGATTAGAATGACACTCATGACATACTGAAACTATTCTCTGTATCAATATAAACAGACTCTAAATGAGGTGCATAAACTGATCCATGTTACATTCTGCATTTGAAAGATTTACATGCAAACTGGCCTAGATCTGCAAAGAGCACTAAAATATATCCCTTCAAACTGAAATTGTTAACACTTCTGGGAGCTTAAGTTTGATTAATTATATGAAAGGCTGTAAACATTTGGTTTTCAGATTTTGACCTTAAACAATGCATGAGACACTGAAGAACCAGCACTCATTACGTGTAATTTACAGCCCTGTGTTTTTCTGGTCTGTCTTTTCAATAATGCTCAAAGCACTGTCAGATTTAGACCTAACCACTTTTTTTGTTGTTGTTTTTTTAGGTATGAGGCTTTGTAACAAGGAGAGTTGATTTTGATAATTCATAGAAATTAAATCAGTGCTGAAGAAAAGACCTATTAACCTTAGAAGAGGGGATCACAGTAGGCAAGGTGTGAATTGAGGCCTGTTCTGCTTTTAGAGACACAGGGACAGGTTTTCACATTAATAGACATTCTACCTACACTATGCAAACTGTGTTAGTTTGAATTCACTCATACTTCATGCAGCCAAATCAGTGTGCTGCATGTACTGGCCTTGAGATTCACTTGAAATAAAATAATCTTTGTTGATCTGTGCACCTTCCTCATTGTCTTCCTTTATTCTTTGTGCATACTTCAAGCCCTGTGGAAAAATCTTTTGACAAGTAGGCAATCTGTCCCTTTGGTTGTATGCACCTCTCTGGACACAACTTCAAGAACTACTAGAAACAGGTGAATTTTGTTATCAGTGATGCAAAGATTCTTCATATTATTATGTTGTCTGAAATATTCTCTCTATATATAGATAATTTGTTTTTAAAGAAAAAACTAAATAAATTCCCTCGTTCAACTAAAGGTCTTTGTGAGTGAATTGGATGAAAAGCATCATGTCTCCTCTGTGATACCCAAAACCGCACAGAGGATACAAAGTGAGGCTGCAACAGCACTAAATACAGAGGGATAACTACTGCTTTTCACCAGCTGCTTATGCCGTACTTGATGCACCCCAGGATGGGATTTGTTTTCTTGGCTGCCAAAGTGAATGTTGCATATTCGCATATGTATTATTGCACTAAATTTGAATTCAAGCCTTCTAGTTCTTCAAGGATCCAAATAAACTACTATGCAGAAGACTGTTAAGTAAAAACTAGATTGGTCCTGAATCATGCCAAAAAAAGGAATATGTCTAGGAGATATTAACACAAGATTTTGCAGATATTAACTGGACATCACAGTAGACAATGCCAAGTTTCTTGCTTTTTTCAGAAGTTTGATACACTATTAACATTAAGCCAAATTTTGTGGTTACACTGAATGTAGCAGAGCCCAGGATAGGTTAAGATTTAAAAAAAAATAACATATGAAGGTGGGAAAGATAGAGTTGTGGAGTACTTTCTAGGAGTAATATGTAGAGGAGGATCTTGATGGGAGAGGATGAGGATGCTGGGCCAGATCTCTGCCTTTCAGCCCCTGCCCTCCCTGCTTCTGCCTGTGCAGGGGGTTGCCAGGAGCAGTGCTACTGCTGCTGCTTTGCTCACAGCTCTGCACCCTCTTGGCACTTCTCCATCCACCTCTACCCAGCCCATAGAACTGGTTTTCAAACTATAGGTAAGCAGAAATGTGCCACAGTTGTGAGGGAAAAGGCCATGAGAAGGAAAAAAAAAATAGGCTGAGGAGATGAGGGCTTCTCCCATCTTTTATAGTTTGCAGACTGCTTTAATTCTTGTCTGTGAGTAGCTCCCACAGAGCAACTAAAATTACAGTGAACTATGACATAATTGAGAAAAAACCCAGGATCTTGTTTAATGATGACCATATACTCCTGTCTGCCAATAAAATTACACACTCACATTTATTTCTGCTTTCACTGTAACCACTCATCCCTCTTTTCTGCTGCTTTGTTTTTAAAAGTTTAAAGAGTCTGAAATAGTACATTATCTAGTCAGATTTTTTAATGTACTTCAACACTGAAGGTACAAAAGGACTGTTTTGACAATTTGCTGAAAATGCTGTTATAGTTTCTAGCTGTGAAACTGAACTTACATTACCTCAACTGACCGGAGCCGTAGCAGACTCTCAGATGGAATGTATGCATCAGTCTTTGCCAGTTCAGGGTTATTTAATACGGTATGTCTGGAACCAGCCTTTTTGTTGAAATTGTTTTGGCTAAGAAACTATCCAGATGAGTCTATTACAAAACTATGTGCTTTGACTGGGATTTTCAAAGTTGGTCTGGAATCGGTCTGCTCAAAACCAGCAGTGTTAAAGACTATTTCTTTTGGAGAATATCTCTGAAACCAGAGGTTTGGTTTGGTTTTGCTCATTTTTATTTTTTTTATATATAGGATCAGTGTAAGTTGTGTATGCATATATTATTGTGTACAAAACAACTTTACCTTTTTCACTGTCTGTGCTAAAAATATTCAATAAAATATCAGTAGAGATAGTCTGATAAAGACATGGAAGAGCTCTAATTTAGTCATGTGAATGGAAGATATAATTTTTCAGAATTCTATTTAGCCATGAATCATATTACCCAGGAACGGTTAGTTAGTATGTTAATGGAAATAGCTGATGTATTGCAGTAAGTGCTGGCATTTTTCTGCTGTGATAGTTTTCTATTCACACTAATGAGCATTTTTCTTTTAAATTGGTTGCACTGTTTAATTCATTGTGATACCTCTTTGACACTCCAGAACAAATTTTGCCCTCAGTCATAGCAGTGCAAATTTAGGATTGGTTATCTCTTTTTATCAGTGATAGACCTTGACTTGTTCAATGTTTTAAACAAGATTTTAGGCATATTTCCATCACACAATAATAGCTAAGAAGAATCTGAATGGCTGGGCTTGTATTTCTTTATGCTGGTGAAAGAAAGAGACTGGTCTTATGTAGTTAAATGTACTATTTCATACCTGAGTGTACAGTTATGTATATCACAGGCTGTAGTAAGTAATGAGTCTGAGTTATCCTCGAAAACAGCAATCATGGTGAGTGAAATATTAAACCCAAGTCAATAGTCATTGCTGAGAAAGCAGCGCTTGTTAACCTGGGCATGACAGCCCCACTGCTGCTGCTGCTGCTGCTGCTCTTTGAAAGGTGACTGAAAGGCTTCCTACTCTGGCAGGAAAGAGCTGATGAATTAAGCAGAGGTGAGCTCAGGTACAGACTCATCTGCCCCACAGCTGGGACATAGTGAGAGGTGGCAGCTGTGGAATGGGCAGAAAAAATGAGTGTGTCAGCTCCTCCCTCAGACACTGGAGTTCACAATCTGGCATATTAATTTCAGCTGTTTTTCTTGGACAAGATTTGTCTGGATGGTTTTTCAAGTCCTGCGAGGTAGATTGAATTCAATTTTTCATCTTACTCATCATTAAGTGTGTAATGGGCAGTTTCAGGCTTGT
Source organism: Illadopsis cleaveri (assembly GCA_013399915.1). Classification (NCBI taxonomy): domain Eukaryota; kingdom Metazoa; phylum Chordata; class Aves; order Passeriformes; family Timaliidae; genus Illadopsis; species Illadopsis cleaveri. The sequence continues at coordinate 476,849 of VXBB01015702.1, forward strand.
AATGAAACTAGGTCAAACAGTAGCTGGCTTGTATAAGCTCCAAATGTCTGGTTCGCTAGAGTCTGCTGTGTTTTAAATGAGAATAGATGGTATTTTGATGTACCTTAAAAGACATAAAAGGATAAACATACATTAGCCATGAATAGATTTTTCTTATAAAATATGCCGGAAATCAATTACGTCCCAAGTCTAGCATTTCCCTCTTCAGGCCTTTGGGATGTGGTCACCAATGCAATTTCAATGTGCAAAATTCAAGTTATATAGTTTAAATCCTACTAACTGTCACTACACCAATTCTAATCAACATCACAGAAAAGATACTTTGAAATCCAGAATTTAAGTCTATACAGGAATATAATGCAAAGTAGCATAAAATCTTTATATAAACCTACATACACTCATTCAATGTTTCAAGTATTTTGTCCAGCTTGTGATGCAATAGATAATATATCATGCAACTATTTTTAGCTAAGTTAATGCAAAAAAAACCCAACCAAAAACAACAGCCCAAAACAAACAGTTCACCATTCTCATTTTTGAAATTTTAAACAGGTGTTTTGGGACTACAGGTGAAGAAAAACATACAAATTATGATTTGTAAAGTTTTCAAACGTGCATCTTTGTACAATGTTCATAATAAAGGAAATAGAAATGAAGAAATGTATGCTCAACACTGAAATACCAGACTCCAAAGGACAGTCTTGGGGTTCTCATGTCAACATGCCTGCTGAGCCCTCAGCAAGCCACTGAGCCAGGCTCCACCATTTCTCTTCACACCTTTTATTTCTTTTGAGCTTCTCCAGGGCAAAGCTGCTTTTTTCCCTGTGCTTATAAGAGTAGTTGATTTAATCAAGAACTAGATAATGAATTATGGTAATGGCACCTGGTTCTGATAGATAACAGGCCATGACAGATAACAGCATACTCAGTCAGTAGACAAAAGTGTCAAAAACCATGTAAGCATCAACAGTGGCCACCATATTTACAAGTTCTCAGAGAATGTGAATGAGGGAAGTTTTCAGAAAGTGCTGGTTCCCCATCTTCAGAGTCCTAGAGTCCTGTAATATAACCCACTCTTTGAATCAAAATTTATGCTATTAAAAATGAAGACACTGTACCCTTCCTGGACTAAATCCCCATTTGGATCAGCCTTGCTCCAATGCCCTGAGTCTCACTTTCCTCTCTGCTCAGCATCACACCTTTGGTGTCTTCAAGGATAGGGATTAGTCTTCATCTTCAGCTATTCCAGAGCCTTGCAGTAAGAACACCTTCTTAAAAATGGGATCTGCAGATTCAAAACTACCACAGGCCATAAAGAGTCAAAAGCATGGGTTTCCCATATTGTAAATATTAGTCTATTCTGTTAGGGCCTTGTGTGGAAGTCAGTGCATGACCAGCATGTCTAATGGATTGGGCTTCTCTAAGAAGTTAGGGTAGGTTTAGCTGCCTCGTGCCTTTTATCAGCTTGCACTGGGGTGCAGAAGTTTTATACCCTCAGCCAATGCATCTCTGAGTAATTGATATGCCATTCCTTAGGATCTTTGTGCATTTAAACAGAGGAACAAATTGATTTTAAGTACCTTCAAGGCTTAGGCAGGACCTGAGTGTCAGCAGTCTGAGAACTGTGGACATGGTATTGGAGACATGAGGAGTGCAAACGAAACCTCATCAGAGATGTAAGCAGCTGGTGCCTGGGCTTGGGGTAGCAGTACAAATGAATACCTGCACTAGCCATTCACACTCTTGCCTTTTTGTAAGGAAAAAAATATGTGTATTATTTTTTCTACCCTGATCCCACTTATTACTTGAGCTGGGTGAATATTTCACAGTATATATCTTTCCTGACAAACAGAGCTGATTTTTTTTCTTCTTGGGCACGAAACCATCTGCCTGTAGCTATGAATAGATTGCAGTTTCCTCATGTTTCTCTCTTGAAAAAATGCAATGATTTCCACCTCCTCCACTTTCACATCCCCTCTCCCAGTCTTATTATCTCTATGGATTGATCCTGACGTGACCTCTGAACTGTGTTCTGGTCACAGAAGCCATCAGAGTAGTGTCTTTCACCCACAGCATGGAGAGCTCACATATGTTGTTATTTGTTATTGATTAATCTTAGTTTGTTTTGATAGATGCTCTCAAGAAGAACAAGATGCTATGATGAACACTTTTACACATTTCTAATCTATTCAATATACTGAGATCAGGGGGAAGATACAAAAAACAAGTGCAGCATAAAATAAAATTGAAAAAGGTTGGTTAATAGAATAAGCAATTTTCTGAGTAATTTCTAGACCTAAATCTGACATGGAAGTTTGAAGTTAAACATGCTTGAAACCTTATAAATATTACTTTGAAATTAAGTTTTTGCTATTCTTTATTGTAGTAACATTCGCTGGCAAGCAAGTACAGCAGTGACAGGGTGCAGGTTGAACAAACCGTAATAAATATGAATATATTAAAAAACTCCCAAGTATTTTTGGAAGAATTTGTGTTTTATTTGGGATGTATTTTGCTATAGTCATTCCAGCCCTTTTTATGCTTGATTGGTAATTGCTAATTTGTGAACTGACTAAGACAAGGGTTACTTCTCACTGCAAGCATGTGAGTCATCCTGGTGGATCCAAGGCATGTCACTCTGTCTGCTGTAAAATTATATTTTTCTGTCTTTCTAGAAGCCTGTTGTCTATTTCAGCCCTACAGCTGGATCAACAAAACAGCACTGAGTGAATCATTCGCTGTCATCCCTGTAAGCAAGGCTTTTGTACTAACTCTGAGTCAAGTCTGAAACTAAAGCCAAATTTAAAACATGGCCCCATCTAAGATGTTTCTTTACAAGTAAATAGAATGTCTGTAGTTATCTTAAAGGTTTATTTTTATTCTCTGGAAACAAATCTGGGAAAAGAGATGGGAGAGACTTGCTACTGCACTGAAATCATGTGAGCCTCAAGCAGAAAGTCTGATAGTAACAGATATATATTACAAGCTTTTATATCCTTAACGTGCTGGACACGTCAAAGTATATTGACTGCCTTTGGTTCCCTGATCTCAATGGCAGTTTAAAGCATTTTCTGTAGAAGGACATGAGAACTATTTTACAGGATGGAATGTACCAATATGTGAAAGACTGTCAAGTTAATGATGGCATCTTGGGTTCCACATAGAACCTTAATAATTATTTAGGCTACTTAAGTGCACCAATCACTGGCTGTCAAGAGATGGATCAAAGTATTCAGAAATGGCTATTTAATTTCTCAGATTTACATTAGACACTTAAGCATGAAACAAATCCTGATTTTTCAATTACTTAGCTGGATGCACAACCTTTTTTTTTACTTTTTTTTTCTTTTTTTCCCCTTTTTTTTGGTCACAATTATTGCTCCCTTTTTATGAAACATTACAAATTTAAATCATTTTGATAAACATTTCAGTAATAGTTGCTTTCACTCTTGAGATGCTTGAAAACATTGCAGTTCTTTTCTGGTTTTCTGTATTTTAATTAAGATTTATGTTAGTTATAAATGATCACAAGTTATAAGATATTTTCTGATTACCTAATCTAGTAAATTATGGTCAGGAAATTTATCAGAAATGGTATTGACTTGCATTTCTTTGGGATTATTCCAGCACAATGTGATCACATCTGAAAGGATGAAGGGGAGGTAATCTACCTGAAGTCCTTTGTACTGCAGCAAAATTAGAGAGAGCAGCTTGTTATTTCCTGTCTATCAGCTGTCAGTGTATTCCTGATCTATTCTTGTGACAGTTATCTCATGGTCTGTAGTGCTGTACCTTTCTTCCTCTTTAGGAAAAATGGCATGGGATCCAAACTGTGATACAGTCCAGACAGATTTACTGCATTTCTTGATTTGAACATCTGAATTGTCTATATTCTTTGCTAATATCAAGGTACAGTTCTGGTGGTTAGGTTGGCTGGCTTCAGTACTTGTTGGGATTTTTTTTCTGTTTCTGTCTATGAGGACTTTGGTTTGCAATATGCTTTCACTTCTCCTGTGTCTGTGGCAGTTTTAAGATTTGCATAGTCCCTTCTTTCATGCTTCTTATTTTTTGCCCCCTTATATTAGTGCCATGTTAGTAAAGACTCCTTTGTCCTAATATCATTAGGACAATATCAGCATAATAATATCAGCATAACATTGGTCCAGTGCAGTGCAAAGTCCAGCCCAAAGCACACAGATTCTAAGAATCAGCCATTTTTTAGTATTTGAGTCATTCTGGGATCAGGGTCATAACACCTTTGACAGATGTAAGTTGCTTTCACTCTGCAGAGAGACTCCCAGTAGCTCATGTCCTCATCCCCTTTATCAGGGTTTAGCAGCACTTTTCTTACACCAGGATCACAGAGTTATGTGGACATGTAAGAAATCTCTTATATTTTATTTTAAATGTATGTACTCAATTCCTATTTGATATCAAGTCAAGAAGAGCATTTACTGACCTTGCACCTTGACTTAATGAGATCCAACACTATAGTAATTCAGAAGTTAAAAATCCACCAGCTACTCTAACAGAAGTAATTAAGGAGTCACTTGTCAAATACCAGAGTAAAAGACTGAAGCCAAGACAGACCATTTTGGGAAAAGCAGACTTAGTGGTGGAGTGGGAAAATCTTCATTGGAACATGACAATTTTATAGCTAAAATAGGAATTCTAAGTAGACAACAGTCCAAACCTACAAGTAGGATTTCTGCAGCTGCCCAGTTCAGGGTCTCTGGGGTGAGAGCAGAGGAAATTTTTGGACTGAATGTCTGGATGTAAATTCTCTCTATGCTTTCATTTTATTTGAAATCTTTGTGAGAGGAAACAGCCAAATGTGCTGCAGAGAAGGGACATGAGGTTACAGAGAAAATTTCTAATTTGCTTTGCTAGCTGGAAGACTTTGAGATTGACTCATTTTCTGACCTGAGATATTTGGTTACCTCTTCTTAAAACATTTTAGCACCTATGCTTCCCTGTTTGGAAATTTAATGGCTAATACCTGTCAGCAGAGGAATCCTCCTTTCGTTTCTCATCTAAAAGTCTACTATATATATGGTGACATATAACTCTGTAGGAACTGACATACTTTTCTCAGGAGAATCTAAACACAGCCATTCATGTGCATGTTTTTAGTTTGTTGGTTTTCTTTTTTCACAGAAGGTTAAAGTCTAATATATACTTGACCTATGAAATGACAGTATAATTCTGCTGTGTTATCAAAGGCACTTATCCATAGAACAAAACTAAATTATCACAGTCTTTATTTCTTAATTATTTACCAATATAAGTCCTGAAGGACTCTTTGTATAGGAAAACTGCTGCTTGTGAGAAATTTTTTATCTGGAGAAAACATTTTAATTTTTTTAAACATGCAGACATGTAGTCATGCTTAAGAGTTCATGAATTTGGGGACATTTATTTATTTGTTAAGAGTAGAATTAACTAAACATCTGACATAACAAGACACCACCCTATGGAAGGTAGCCCACTGATCAGCATTCTGTAAGAATGGTTCTTCCACTTCTGTGACAAGATATCTGTAAATGTTTACTGGTAAAATAACTGTTCTACATGTGGCTAGAGTGTGGAAAAACTTTAACAAAAATTCTCCCTTAAAATTTGATAAGCAAAAAAAGTGATAAAGCAAATGAAGTAGATGTATCAAAGAGCTTTCCTTTGGCCTTCTATTGTAGAATTAAAACGGATGACTTTAAAGAGTTTATGAGAATAGACTCCCCTCACAATAATAATTTCTATACAAATGGCATCTTAAGTGAAATACGTTTAGTTGGGTGAAAAAATATTTTAAAATATTATAATCAATAATGTGAACAAGGTTAGGTCAATGGTAGGAATTCCTAAAGCATGATCCTTTAAGCTTCCTAATCTCTTCTTGAGAAGATGTCAATATGGGCATCACATTAAAGAAATTTCAGCAATATAATCTTCAGTGGATACAAGGAAATTCATCCCTACCCATTTTAATGGAATCGTCTCTTTATAAATTTTAGAAGTGATTGAAAGTTTGGGTTACTAGAATGGTAGGTTGTATTATTTTCAATTGTACAATTGAAATTTGTACAAAAGTACAATATTCAATAGTAATAGAAAATATCTCTGCCGAGTACAAGGTGAGGTTGTAGTCATTTTGCATGTCTGGATGAGAAAATTATTTTGACATAGAAATTACAAGAAAATGTATGGTTTATTAGTTTAAAAATTTCTTTTGAGTTGTAGGGGTTTTTTTATTATTCACTTATATTATTATTTTATTATTCACTTTATGTTTTTACACCTTTTTTTAAAGCAAGGAATTATAATACAGAAGTTAAAATATTTCTTTAAAAAGAAATGAAATTCTGAAATACTGTAATAAAGCAAAAATGTCTTTTCATCCTTTACCTAGGTCTAGATCAGTTACAAGCTTGTATTTTAAGGGAGAATGATCTCATAAGAGATCACATCCTGATTGAAACCTGAGAGGAAAAAGCAAAAACTCAGTCTACCAGAAGATCCAAAATTAATCTCCAACAAAGCAAGAGATTCACCAAAGTCCAATCTATACATCAGTTTACTTTCAACTTAAAGTTCAAAAGAAATAGCAGCTCTGTGGTTAAGCAATGATTGAAGAGGTTAGTAACAGATCAAAGCAAAGGATAGGAGAGAAATGGGTGAGCATCTGGGAGGGAAAATGGATAACATTTTCCTTGGTCTGGTCTGAGAAAAAAATGAGAATGTGAGGGAGAGAAGGTGAAGGAAAAATAAGGTCAAACTTCTAAGGAGAAACACTTCTGCTAGAATGAATGATGAAAATTTCCAGAGAAAAATTTGAAAGATGCTACTGCTGTACTATAATCCTTCAAAATTATTTCTGCTACTAGTTTGCTCATTTGAAACCTCTTACTTTGTTTCAAGACTCATTACACAATCAAAATGCCCCAAAACTCAAGCCAGAATTATTCTTCCTCCTTACTGCTCTGCTGTGTTGCACTGTATTATGAAGAGATTTTTTTGTTGTTCTTTTTTTTTTTCCTGAGATTTTCCTCTGGAAATGAAAACATATTCTGCATTAGTCTTATAATATTAGGTCTCTATTTCCATAGTATTAATGTAACTTAAGGATATATAGTTCTCTGCTTTTTGTAATATTTGAAAATAATTTTACTCCCATTTTAAATTCAGAAGGCAAAAATAATCTTTGCCGTTTACCACATTAATTTATCTACAGGTCTATAGCATTATTCACTACTAAAAAGGAAATTTCTGAAAATAGTGAAGTTTAATTTCATTAAGCAAACAATTTTTCTGTATATCCCACACCTTTGCAAAACAACTTTCGTTTTGGGATTAAGGTATATATATTTTTGTACTACAGTAAATATTTCTGAAATATTAAAGTCTTGACCTAATTCCATCTTTCTGTTTTATATAGTGGATTTTTATTTATATCCCCATATTTAGTTCCTTTTATTGATAGTGGTCCTGACCTACACATGATAATTTTTGTTGCTCTCTTTGGAAGAAATTTGCCACCTCTTTTGTGTCTGTCAGTAGGGCTGTTTGCGATTTAACACTGTCTCAAACATTTATCTGTATATTATAGATTGGAATCAAACTTAAAGAGAATATTATACGTTTGAGTCTTAAAACATGAAGAAAAGTACTATGTAAATCTTACTAGAAGAACACAGGGTCTTTATAAAGGGGAATATGCTATAGATGCATAATTACAGAGAAGCAAACTTGTTCCCCCCTAGGATCCATAGGAATTTCTCAGGCCATTTGATAGGGATAATGGACGAGATACTCATCATTTCTGTAGAAATATTGTACTTGAGCATTTTTAGGAAATGAGGTACTTTTTCATAGGATGAGGGCTCTAATCTAGTGAAACGCTGAAATTTTCTGGATCAGTTAAAAAACCCCATGTGTCTTCTACTGCGTTTTTTACAGAGCCCTATTCCATGATTATGACTTAAGTCTTGAGAGGTATCAATTGCTCAGTCAGAGCATATACCTCCAGGGTTGGCAGCAGTTGAGCAAAGGGTTTTGAAAGTCACAATTTTGCACTTAGGCAGAATTTAAGTACTAATTTGTGGCATTTGGAAGTTTTCCCAAGATTAGAAGCTGTGGCGTAGCACAGAACAACCAAGTTATCTTGTGTTGCAAACCATAAATACTGGACTCTAGATAGGACTATGAAATAATTTGGCTGTTAAAACACTATTTTAATGGAAAATAAAAAGATTAGGTTGGGTTTACGTGTTTAAAGATCTAGTTGACAATTTTTTCTTTTTATATACTGAGAAAATAGATTATATTCTGACTGTGAATTTTTTAAGCTATTGAGGTAACTACTGTGAGGGGAGGATTACTGTAGTCTCTGTGACAGACCTATCAATGCCCTTTCATAGCTATTATTTAAAATTACATTTTGCAATTAAACAGATGAGGGAAAAGAATTCAGAAAAAACCAACTTCTTAAAGCTAAGCTTGTGGAAAAGAGAGGTGGGAGTAATAGTTTTTTAGAATTCTTTGCCATTATATTAAAATGACAAAAAAGCAAGAATTCATTGAACTTGGGAAGGTGGAAAAAATTGTATTGAATAGATATTTGGAAAAAATTCTGCTCAGCATAAAGAAAGAGTTAGTGCAGGGGGGTGTCTCTGACGTAGGTACCCTAAATTCCCATTCAAGTGCATTGCTATTGCAGAACAAACTAACATCCTACTGCGCTTTGCTACTTAGTCATGATATTCATCATGGATAGAAATGTTATTTGCTGGGAAGGAAGACATGGCTTGGTAAATCAGTCTACATATAAATTATGTAAGGGAAAAGACTCTTACATTGACTTCAGCAAGGGGAAAGATAGAATGTCAGATTTTTAATAACAGGCAGTAATTCAGCATATGTGGATTAGAACCATACTGCTGTAAACTCTCTTCTATAACCCTTTTTATTATCTGTGAGGCTGTATAATCAGAAGCTTTATCAATCTCTCTAAAAGGGAGAATAATTGCATCTTCAGAAGTCACATAGTGGAGACATTATTATTTTGATAAAAAAACAAACACTCACCTTTCCCCCAGTGAGGGATCTTCACATGTGAAAGCACTTAACCAACCTAAAAACATATTCCACAATTAAAGCAAATTAGAAGAACTTAAATAATCAGTGACAGGTTTGAAGTGTGTCTCGTACTGAACGAGGAAGCCAGACTGCAGCTGTCCTTAGCAAAGTGTAGTTTAATGTCAACAAGGAGAACAGGAGATTATTATACCTCCTTTTTCCTATTGCTTCTATATAATAGTTGGCCATGTGATGGTTTAATATTTCTAAAACAAATTCCTCACTTTGATAAGCACTGGAAAATATCTTTTTAATGCTAATTGGCTGCAGTTTCAGTTTAGCTGGAAGACCAAAGGGTTAATAAAACCTTCTCTACTCTTCAAGTGCTAAAGGCCAGGAGTTTTCGCTGCTTTTATTTGTAAGAAGACCCTGATTGAATTTACTTCTGTTTCACTTTTAAAACTTCCTGGCTTTTCATTCACAAATCACACATTTGTCTTCTTCCGGAAAAGCATTGCTTTTGTTTTTGTGACCTACATTTGTAGGGCTCCTAATTAGCAGGCAGCACTGGGATCTGCTGCCCCTCAGTTGCTCTGCTTCGGGATTCTAAGCTAAAAAGAAAACATGTTGCTGAAATCTCAATGAAAATAACGATCCTACTATGGGTCAGCACCTTTATGTGCATGTGTAAAAAAAAATGCATAATAACTGAAAATTTCCCCCTACATTGCATTCATGTCCAAGTCTGGCAGCTGCTGGAGTTAACATCAGAAGGATCAAGCATAAATGTGAGGTGTTTTCATTGTCTTTAAAAGGAAAATGTACCAGCATTTTGTTTGGCAAAAAAATTCTTCTCTGAACTGGTGTTTTCAATCATTTCCTTGATTTTCTCTGGGTTTTTTGTTTGTTTGTTTGCTTGTTTGTTTTTGTTTTGTTTTGTTTTTTGTCTTTCTTTCTTTCTTCGGCTTCTGCAGATAAGCTGACCATTATTTTTACTTTTGTGTTCAAATTATCATTCTGGCTTGTGAGAAAGTGGCACAACATCCTATTTAAATAACGTTAGACCACACAAGAACTAGGTCTTCTCCCTTTCAATTTTCAAAGTAAACAGGAGTTTGACTGGAACTGGAATGCAGCATTTGACTCTGCTTTTTGTATTAAAAAACTTGTTACGTACTATGGTGGAACTAATATGAACTGTTACATTCAAATGCATCAAACATCCAGCTCCTCCCATCAGCAGGGTCTTGTTACTTGCTAGACAACACTTGCAGACTCCTGTCATGTCTGTCCTCAACAGTGTCATGTCAGTAGCTAGTCAGCCTGGCATTTTGTCCTGCAGAATAAGAAATGGCATTACCATTAGAACAAACAAAGTTTCATTTTCTTTGGGTTTACCTTCTGCTTGGCTTCATACTCTGAGTTTACTGTATTTAAAGACATTTTTTCTCTTAGAAACTTGCATATGATGAAGGCTTTTCCTAGATCTCACCAACTACAACGTATTTCAAAATTTATAGGAATGTTAGCTCTGTGGCCACTACTTAAAACCAAGCTAAGCTGAAATTTGACAGTATATTCAAAAGCCGTTGGGAGAAACAAGTGGTGACACAGTGACTGCTGTTAACCTGAGAATTCAGACTAGACAGACTTGTACCTGGAAATTAATACAATTTATTCTTCAGTAACATCTGTGCAATGCAAACCAGACACTTCAAGCTAGAACCATAAGGGCAGGAGAGCTGTATGGAGACAACTATATTCTAAGCAACCTGGAATATGAGATATTCTGTCTTTCCATGTTCCAAGATTTTCTAACAGTACTGCAGAAAATCTGTCTTAGTGACAAGAATAGATTGTTTACAGAAAGTATTTTGGTTGGGGTTTGCCTACTTTGCCCACACTCCATCATCTGTCACAAGAGTAGAAGGAATGTGCTGTATATCAGGTAGCCATTCTATATTCATGCTGCTGTGCTTGCACTTTCTGGGAAGCTTTGGAATTCGTTGTATATGCTCTTTAAATACAGAACTTTCTGCAAAATCTCTAGTCTTCTCTGTCTATCAGGGAGCTTCTTCTTCTCTTGCAAAAGGAAACTTTCTCTATCTGATCAGTAGATCTGAAATACCTACAGGCTGTGTGGCATATTGCACAGGGTCAGAAACAGAGAGGCTGCTGTGTAGGGCCCTCTCCCAAGACTTGTGAGGAGAATCATTTGCAGCCTGGATGCATGTATGTGTGCAGTGACTCATCCAGTCAAAAAGGTTGCACAGTGAAGACTGAGGGGAATTGATGCTCATGCTGAGGAACCTCTGCAGTGCCAAGTGAGACTTGGCCTGGATATCACTCCCAGGGGAAAAAGGAGGAAATGTTCCTCTTTTATTCAGTAGTCAGATGGTTTCAAGAAGGGGAGTTGAAGTTTTATCATTGTTTGAATGGATATTTAAATGTCTTTAGCAATGCAGTAAAATCTCAGTAGCAGAAAATTGAGTACGTTCTCTTCAGAAGTAGTTTTCTCATTCAGATGAACAGTTCAGTACATGAACACAAGTCACCCTTTCTGATATGTTTTCTAACTCTCGGGCTTTTGGCTATAATAGGACGATTAGGCGAATACTGGATCCTCCTGCCCTGCATTTTTCAGTACATTAGATGCACTCCTCCACACACAAGAAAATCATCTCCTAGCTTGGCTGTGGTTGCATTGGCTGCTCAGAATTTTTCAGTTTTAGACCTTTTGATGCCCACTTTCTGGCAGAAACACAGAGCATGTTTATAAATCACAGAGGAGTTAAAGGTCTCCGAAGGGACGTGCCTGTGTTGTGCGTTGCAGTGCCAGGCAGAAATACAAAACCAGAGCTCAGAGCAGCAGCGTAGGGTTACGGTGGCACAGCCGTCACTCTGCTGCACCCTTCTAGAAGGAAAGGCTGGTTGGCTCAGGACCAACACTGCTGAAGTCAGTAAACTGCTTCGGTTTCTTTAAAAGTCTCAGTCACCACTAGCTCCAGGATTTTTGTGCAGTATTTAATTTACATAGGCATGTGCTTGTTTGCACTTTTGCAGTCACTTAGAGCCTTGGACTTTACTGATATTCATCACAAAGCACTTTGCCAGTGCCTGAACGATTTTTTAGCAAATACTGACTGGTGAAAGAGAGCTTCTTCTTGAACTTTGCTTGTTCTGTGGCTCCTCAGAGCATCCGTGTGATGCACATCTTGGATACTATTTGTTTTTCTGTTTGCAAAGCATGCAAGCTCTCACTCTAGTCAATGGAAATAGACTCTGGGGAGTACAAGGAAATATTCAGCTGACCAGTTATAGATATTATTTTAGGTGAACTGATTTGACTCTCCATGTAGAACTTTTAATATGTCAACCTGAAAGTTGTCCCTTCATGCCAATCTGTTCTCTGCGAGCCAAAGTGACAGGTGTCACAGGAGCAATGAGATCTGTGGTTACAAAAATTTCCACTGCACAGAAATGATGCCTTGATGTTAGTTGTTTGCCTCAAAATTATTCTTTACCCTGAAATCACCTTTCATTCAATCCGCATTACAGCAAGAACGAGCAATACTTATCTGTGAAGTCTGAAGTAACACTTGTAGATGTTTAGAAAACCTGATGTATGATACATATAAAATGATCCTCACTGAACTCTTTCCTTCTGTATGTCCAGCAGATGAACTACAGATGCTCTGATTACCAGACTCCATTCTAGGGACTTCTGTACATGAATGTTAGTTTGTATTTTCCTTCTTCTGAAGACTCAGCTATAGATTTAACTGAAATATTATATTCTCCTTTCACATGAATTGTTACTGGGGCTTTTTTACAGGAGAAAAATATAAGCCTTTTTCTTGTCTTCTGTTTATTGGCAATTACTAGCACTTCAGAAATCATAATGTCTCAGTGGAAAAGCTAACATCCCAGTATCCTCTCTCATATAATCCAGAGGGTTCAAAGCTCTTCCTTGCTTTCTTCACTTCCCTCCTCTAAATATCAAGCAATTCTCGTGTGACATTTTCAAACCCTAAATGTTATTTTGACAACCACACAAAATCTAATGCATAAATGGAGTTCTTTGCCATGAAGTCTATTAGTGATTCTTCACTGGGATTAGAGTGAACAGGAAACAACCACTGCAGAATGATAACTGACTTGGCATGGCTCTACCCCAAGCTTATTCTCTGTAATCACACGTCAGCTTTAGGTGATCACTGCAGACTTTAAGCCCTAGAGGCCCCCTGAGTGGAGGTAGCTGCCATTTTAGCAGTGGGACTGGGTGCCCAAATGCATTCATTAAGTTCGGCCCTTCTGCATTGGTCAGAGCAGCTGTGCGTGCTTCTGAACAGAATGCACTTCTTTCCTCACACATTTTTTTATGCCTTGGGATACACAACTGATAACCATGCAGTAAAAAATGCACCCTTTTAAAGTCTGAAAATAAAGTGACTCTCTTTCTCTCATCAAGAGATTAGTAGACACATATATGTGCACACTTGAATGTAATGCTAACTGCAATAACAAGCAGGCAAGTAAAGCCAAATTTTTTAAAAGACTCCCCAAATCAGCAATTTACAGCTGAGTTGGAACTTGCAGGTTGATTTGTACTGTTCCATGTACACTTCTGAGTCAGGAGTTAGTTTAGACTCAGACAGTCCCTTCTCTAAATTACCTTCTGGAAATAATCACATTCAGTAAATGTTCCTGTTCCCTTCTGTCCTCTGGTTCAACTCACAGCACCTACTTGGTAGTGAATGTCAGCCCTCCTAAAACACTGCCTTGGATAATCAGAGAAAAATATCTTTATTTTTTGCTCTTGATTAAATAAGAAAGCCCAATCTTCATGCATTTGAAGGTAAATTTTTTTTCCCATTTTCTGTCAGAAATCTTGTTAACAGCCTGTACTCAAGAGATTTTCCATGCAACCAGCCACACAGAAAGCTTAACTACAGGATAAGAGGCAGTATATGTAAGACTGGTAGTGGCATTGATGAAACCACAATAGCTACGGAAACATACATGTTAATAAACATATTGTGGGATTTTTTTCCTCAGGATTTTCATTTTGAAGTTAAAGAATTCTGAGTTTTTGAGAAAACTTAAAATTTAAGCCTGAAATTTCTTTATACATGTGGCAGTGATAAAGTGCACAACAAAACTCATAATATAGCATGAACTCTCCTACTACAGCAGTAGCAAGTGTTATTTTGTAAATAGACACTTAGTAAAAACCCAACTCCAGCTTGGGGTTACCAAAATCAGCTGTTAAGTGCTTTATGTAGAAGTTTGACAGATATGTAACTCAAAATGCACAGAAACTGTTCTCTGACTTGAATATCCCATTTAGGTTTTATAATTATTATATCTATGTTTGCTGATCATTTTATCATCAAGTGTCTTAATCAGCTTTTAAAACATAAAGTGCATACAGACTTCTTATGCTGAAGTGTCATGGTGAAAGAATACTGGTTTCTTCTTATAGCATGACAAATGAAGGTTAGATTTGGTAAAGACTCACTCTTTTTTTCCATCTTTAGGAACACTGCCATTGTGCTTGGTTTGAAGAGAGAGGAAAGTGTGAAGGGCACAGGGACTGTGAAAAGAATGTATTTTTTCCAAGTACCCTAGGTTTTGTCCTTTCTTTTTACTCCAGAAACACTGTTGTTTAGGTCAGTATTGTATTAAGCATGTTGGTATATCTCCTGTAGGATGAAAACTAGCTCATACTTGCATTCCTAATCCAAAAAGGGCTATACCCTGCACTAACTCTCTAAGTTATGTAAATGGAATTGTGTTCTATCTTATCAGATAAGGAATTTAGTATCCTTAATAATATATCAGATAAGGAATTTAGTATCCTTAATAATATAAAATTACTGTTAAACTGTTTAAGTAATCTTACTGGAAAGAACAAAGGGAAAAAAAAAAAAAAAAAAAAAAAAAAAAAAAAAAAATTTGGCATTTGCCTCCTCTTGAATACTTGTTTTACCAGAAGCCTGGCACTGACAGTAACACCCTTCTGAGTATGAAGCTAAGGTAACCAATATCCAGCCATTCAGCAGATCTAGGCTGCCAGAGTAATGAAATGGATCTACAAAACACCACCAAACCGCTGGAGGGTATCTGTTGTGTGGCCTGGAGCTGCTTTGTCCTGGTGATGGAGTGCGTCTCACTGCTCTGATGACAGACATTTTGCTGCACAGCCTAAATTCCTCAAGTGGTCTCTGTTGCACAAGTCAGACTAAAACAGATTCATGCTGTCACCCTTGTTGATGATATATGATGACTTTGAAGCATGGTGAGGCAGAGACTGAAGCATCAAGCACCTGAATACCTATATGAAAGGATTATGTGAGCTACCACAGCCAAAAGACTAGACTTAAATGCACAAGGACTTCCAGGTTAAGACTATGACAATGTATATATACAACAAAGAAGATTTACCAAAATGTTGGAGCACTGTGTTTCTAACCCGTTGCAGTAATTCTTTTCTTCTATAAAAGTGTTTTATTGTTTAACCTTGTGTATGAGACCAGATGCTCACCTGATGGTTAGATGATTTGGGATGGTTGACACCATCTGTGAATCTGATCTGTAGTTTGCACTGAAGCTGCACTAAGGAAGTCAGCTGGGTTTTGGTCTCTTTATGCCCTTATGTGCAGCCTTTGTTTCTACAGTGCTTTGGCTTTGTAAGAGAATGAGAAGGTTTTACAACCTAACAAAGAAAGCTTTGATAGGGGCCCAGCTAGGAGAGTCCAAAATTAATGTTCTCAACAATGATGCTTTGTTCTCTGAATCTTTTTCAGATGGAAGAAAGCTAAATAAAACCTGGATAGGGTTCTTCTAAAGAACTACATGCCAACATTTGATTAACTACATTTTTGCTTGGTTTTTGTGGAACATGATTTACGCAATCACTCTCTGAAAGTCTGCGCTCAGCCTCTTGGCTGATTTCAACACAGCTTGATAGGGGAAAAACATTTAGAGATAACCACCTTTTCATAAGTTTTGTTCAAATAGGCACTTGCGTAAAGGAAATGGGTCCTGAAGTGTTTGAACACAAGATCACAGAATAGTTCAGACTGGACTGAGCACATGAAATCAGCTAGTCTAATTCCCTGCTCAGAGCACGCCGAATCAAGTCAACTTGTCTAGTTGGGTCTTGAACAATTGCAAAGGTGGAGATGCCATAATGTCTCTGCGTGGTCTGTCCCTGTATTTGGCTACCCCAAGGATTAAAAAAATTAATCTTTATATACAACTGAAAATTCCTGTGCTTTCACTGATGTCCTTCACCTCTGGTCCCATTTGTGCACCTCCAAGAAATGTCTGGCTCTGTCTTCTCTGTACCTCTGACCAGATAATTATGGAATCATCGAGTCATTTAGGATGGAAAGTATCTTTACAATCAAGTCCAGCCATTAACCTAACATGATCAAGTCCCTCATTGGACTACATACCTAAGCACCATGTTTGCACGTCTTTTAAATACCTCCAGGAATGATGATTCCACCACTTTCCTGGGAAGCCTGTTCCAATGCTTGAAGAAACTTTTTCTAGAATCCAATCTAAATCCCTCCTGGTGTAACTTGAGGCCATTGTCCACCATCCTATCCCTTACTTAGGAGGAAAGACCAACTTCTATTTCACGACAACCTGCTTCCAGGTAGTTGTAGAGAGTGATAAGGTCTCCCCTGAACTTCCTTTTGTCCAGACTCAACACCCCCATCTCCCTCAGCTACTCCTCACAGGACTTGTATTCCAGACCCTTCACTAGCTCCATTGCTTTACTTAGAACACTGTAGTGTAAATTCTTTTTTCATATACAATTTGTTTTTTTTTATATACAACTTTTTCTCATATACAATTCAGAGTTAGTACACACTGTTTGAGAAGATAGTAATTTACTGCTTGAGAACTGCTTGAGAACTATAGTAATTTACAAATAAAATCTCTGATATAAATAGTTTTGTTTAGTAGCAAGTGTTTAAAGTTTTAAATAGTAGAACTAACAGATTCTTCAGATTTGTGCTCATGCATCCAGAAATGAATTTTAACATAAATGCAAAAATATATATCTAGAATATTTGCTTTGTTTTGTTGTTTTTTTTTTTTTCCCAAGAGGCTCATGACCTGTAAATATTTGAAGACTATGAACCAACAAACACCAATCATGTACCACTAATGGAGATGATTGAAATAAACAATTCAGTGTTAATCAAATGTGGGACAATTGAAGTCTATATATGAATTATTGCCAGGTTAGAAGGGATTCAGAACTGATTTTTGAATGAACACTATTCAGAACTGAGTGAAAAGATGCAAATGATGTGGCCACTAGACTGAAATGGACAAATAACACTTAAGAGAGGAAGAAATTAGCAAATTTTTCAGCTGTGGTAAATCATTTGGGAAAACCCAAGTGAAATATTTTTACTATGATAAATCCCAAGATGCTTCATGGGTCTTGGATGAGCTCTCCTTGATCTGCACAAGTACTATATATAAGAACCTGAACCAGGTGTTTTAAACTCAGACATTAGAGAATGTTTCAAAATGGACGAAATAAACAACAACTACTAAATGGAATTTATTTTCGTGTAGAAGCAATGCTATCAATAACATAACTAATTTTAAAGACATAAGGTGGATCAGGAAAAGGAAACAGTTCATTACTCAGCAAAAGTACCATTAGCAAAAAAAGTTCAGCAGGCTTTAATCTTCTTTTATTATAGGTATTGTATTGTAATATGATCCAGTTGTTGCTGAAATACAGCTGAACAGGTACAATGCATGCAAGCTCTCAAATATATGTCTTTGTGTAAAGTCATGAAGAGGCAAAGCCAGCTTATGAGTAATTCAAGAGAAACTTCTTTGTTCAGTTTTGTGTTTCTATTTTAATGACGCTTGCAATGGAAATTAGCAAATGTCTGCAGTGGATGTTTTCCATACTATGTTGGAACACTAGAAGACCATTCTCATCCATATGATAGATGATATAAAGGTACTCAAATAATTGCCTTTACAAAACAACTGTTGTCATTTTTACTGCAGGTGATATTTTCATTTCACTGTTTCTTTGTTTATTTTGCTTTTGGCATTCTATTTATTTGGTCGTGAATTTTCCTGAAATTTTGCATGAAGTGCAATTTAGACTCTCACAGTGGAATCTGACATAGTAAGAGTTCAGCAACATATAGGATTTTTACTTTGTTCCTAACTCAGTGCAGTAGTTAATAGTCAAGGTCCAAGTATGCTGAATTCCATAAGTGAAACAAAAGGAGCAGAGGTATTTACAACTTGGTGCACTATTTAAACTTAATTATTGCTGCTTGCTGTCCTATTTAGATGCTTCTCTATGGCTTACAAAATAAAACTTCACAATAGAGTTATATTTCTCTCCCTTTGATTAGCCAAACAAAAGACAAAGAATGAAGAGCTAATGTTTTACTTCAGGCCTCATCAAGATTTAGCTTGCCAAACCTGACTCTGCATTAACTTGACTTCCAGTCATCACTACTGAACACAATGCAAATCAATATTCTGAGCTCTCTTTATCATGATTCTAAGATTTTCTGTGAGAATGAAAGCTCATAAAACATGTCATAGGGCCTGGAAGCCCCTTCTCACCCTCAGTATTCATATTACTTCTTTATTTCTACACCTTGCAAAGAGAGTAATCACTAAGAACTCTGCAGGAGCCTTTTCAACCCCTGCAATGCCTCTTGACACTGCAATCAAAATAAAATTTTTGAGACTAACTTGAAAATAACCTGTATAATTTTCTGTAAAATGTTAATGCTAGTTTTAAGCAGAAAGTGGAGTTAAATTTATATATTACAGTTAATATAAAAATATATATATTTTATATATTAACTAATGCTTGGATAAATCCCACTCCGGTCCACATAAAGGTAAATTTATCAAAGTCATGACCATATGCTATTTAGAGACCGGACAAGCAGGGAGCTGAAGGCCTTCAAGACTGTACAGAGGATAAATAAATAAGGAACATGGTTAATATTCTACATTTTGTATGAAGAATAATTTAAATTATACTTTTTTTT
>VXBB01015702.1:496035-516769 GCA_013399915.1 Illadopsis cleaveri
TTTTTTTTTTTGTGAGCCAGTTCAAAATAAAGATCTGGATATGGAGAAGAGAGAGGAGTAAGCTGAAGCTGAAAATGCATTTCTCTACTCCTGAAGCTCAGTAGCTTTGGGAAATTCTAGAAGATGACCTTCTGCGCAGAGAACTTCTCCTACTAACAATTTTGGAGATGGTATGGAATTTAACTTCTTCAAGTTGGTCTTCAAGGTCTAATCCAGTCAATTTTAACCTCATAGCATTTATCATCAAAGGTGGATTTTCTTGAAAACAGGGAGACTAAAGAGTAGGATTCTGTGCCTCTTTAACTTAAGCAAATACATTTTGCATTGCATTTTGTAAACCATATTATTAAATAAATGTCTTTTGTCTTCAGGAGACCTCTGGAAAATTGTATAGAATCTCACTTCTCTGAAAATTAGCAATCTTTAATTTGAAGTCTAAATATATAATTGAATTAATTGTTTCCAGTTGTTGTTATAAATATCATTTAGTTTAGTAAATTTGACCCACTTGCAGTAAACCTCCTAAGTGTATACAAGGAGATCATGTCAGCTTAGCTGTGTTTTAAGATGAAAAGCTGAAAATATTTTTGCTGCTCTCACAAGAAAGAATTTCCACTCATCATCATAAAGGGCATTCCTTATAGATCTTTCATTCTGAATTTGTGTTTTCTGATTGCTGAGATTTTTATGCAGTACTCCTCAAGCTGGACAAATCCTGATAATGTCAGCAGTTCTTCTGAACTGTGCCACAAATGATCCAGCTTATGGGCTCTGATGTCAACTCTTTTCCAATTGCACAAAGCCAGCAAGTCCCAGAGATTCTCTGGTCAACTAATATACACAAGTACATCCTTTTAAACATTTGTTTTCAAATTTTGAATTCATGGATCATAGCAGAAACTCCAAGTTAATAGTGGCAAGAGTCCAAATTCAACCTGCCTCACAATAAACACCTGCCATCAAAGTGAACTCAGGGGAGTAACTGTTCTTGTTTAAACAAAAATAAATGTTAACTTGAACCACTTAAAAAGATGGCGTAAAGGGAATTTTTCTATAAATTGTTTATGACAAGAGAAATTTTAAATCTTATTTCAGTCTACCATCTAATTTCATGTACTCTGTTTCTAAATGGGACTGCTGAACATGTCCACAAATTGTTAAAAATTGTTCTCCTTGTCTTCTTACTTTATTTTTATTCTGCATAAGCTTTTTCTTTGATTTTTTCACCATGAGATCTTAAAGTAAGAAGTTCACTAATATGTTTTGAGGTCTTTATCATGTTATAGTCTTTTTAATTCTCGACCAAATCTCACTAATTTCCACTAAATTAATTAGGTTGCACTTATTCCATCATTTCATAGTGTGACAATTTTTTTTTTTATTCTCAGCAACATTTTATGTTAATGATGTCTAACAGATGATGACATTTCAATACCTTTGAACTGCTTACAGTCTAATGTTGTTGAAAAAGTCTGTGGGACAGACTAATATTTTCTTTCAAAGAAGGCAGAAAGATTTTTTAAAACGTGATTTTTTAAAAACATTTGAATACCAGGCAAGAAGGATTTGTATTGGTTTGTATAATGTGGTATACCTTTTTGGATTAGCAATACAAGTATGAGCTAGTTATCATCCTACAAGAGATATATCAATATGCTTAATACAGTACTGACCTAAATAACAGTGTTTCTGGAGTAAAAAGAAAGGACAAAACCTTGGAATAAAAGGTACTTGGAAAAAAGATGTTCTTTTCACAGTCCCTGTGCCCTCCACACTCTCCTCACTCTTCAAATCAAACACAATGGCAGTGTTCTTAAAGGTGGAAAAGAAATGTGTGATTCTGTATAAACCTGTTGGAGTCTTTGTATAAACCTTAACCCCTTTGAAGGGCAGTGCAGACCCAGACTGCAGCAAGTCACCTTGCACCTCGCTCTACTGCCTTCTTCTTGCTGCTGCCCTCACACCAACATCATGACCAACATAAAAAGGAAAGAGGGGAGGGTGCAATGATATATTTGAAGTATTTGTTTAAATATTTAAAGGGGCATGGGAGGGAATGGTGAGAATCCACGTTTCTTTTAACAGAAAGGTCCTGGACGGAAATAAGGAGCTACTGAAGAAACTCTCTGGAATACATTTGGAGATGATATGTACTTTGAAGAGAAAAACAAACAAACAAACAAACAAAATGGAGAAACTGATAGTTTAGAGACAGGAGTTCTTAATGCTGCTGGTCACTGATAAAAGTCTTCTGTTTCAGAGTTTTAAAATATTGTCATACTCAGCACCGTTCAATAGCTCTAATTTGGCCATTAAATTCCTGTCACCTTTGCCCTCTCCTAATGATTGTGACAAAATGCTGTGTGCAATCAGTAAGACTCAATCGTTATGGGAATGATTTGAATAAACAATCAAGTCTGCATCTCATCCATCACCTTGACTGATTTCTCTATTCCCTGTTCACCTCTTCATGACATTTGGCAGGTCACTTGATATAAAATATGCAAACAGTGAACTGAAATAGCCCAAGTCTGCTGAAATATGCTGACTGAACCAGTTGTCTTAAAGTAGCCATGAATCTTTGCATGGCAAGCACAGATATTTTCTATAGGTTTTTTTTTCCTTGCCATGTAGGGTGGTGTGGTATTTGTCCCGTTTACACTCACAACACCTGTACTTATAAACCCATCTCATGTGAAGATGGGTATTATCTGGTAAATCTCTTGGATAAGTGCAAAAATAATTTACAAAAAGGAAGGAACAGTTAACAGGAAGAAATGTAGTAGGAGTAGAATCAAAGTACTGATGGAAGCAAATAAAGGAATGAGGTGGGAAATTAGGCCAACAGAAAAATAATATGTAGAGTTTATCTTCTGCTTTAATGAAATTAGTAAAGATATCTTTATTAGGGTTTAATAGGCCTAAAATTAAGTTATATTAAGGTATCTCCAGATGGAATCATCTATTTCCAGGGTTCTTCGGGTACTTACTGACACCCTGCCATCCACCTGCCTCTGCCAGTCTCACTGAGCTGGCAGTACCTGTCAGCAGCCATCACACACCAGTTCCCCTACAGCTGCTGCACAGCTCAGCCTGGTGTGCAAGCACAAGTCTAAATCTGAGTCAGTTCAAAGTGGTATGGGCTGCAAAGGATGGTGCTGAGGCCCAGGCATATGGTCCTTTCTGCCAGCTGTGCTATGTGTGGCAAGAACCTCCCCAAGAAGAGCAGCAAGATATCAACTGCCAATAGTAATCTCCAAAAGAGTCAGAGCTCACCTGGAGACTCCTTAAGACTAATGTCTCAGCATAGCTAAAATGGTCTGAATATCTCCTGGGAGATCTGCAGAAAAGCATCATTTGTTTTTTTTCACCTCATTTTCCTATCTTCTCTTTCCATGGTCTTCATTTTCCTGTGCCAGCATGTTCGCATGCATTTGTGTTTCTTACACACCTATGAAAGAAAAAGAGCTGAAAGAAAGCATCAGGATGTCTTAGTACTTAGTAAAGCTCAGCATCAAATCACTTTATAACTTGGGCTTTTTTCCTTTAGCTTCTGAAGGGAAATATACATAATTAGGGGCAAATTTATCCTACTGTGGAATCAGGAATGATTCTTGGTGTGCACAGGTGCTAGAATACATCAGTGATCACCTGTGAAATACTTGTGTGACTAAAGTTCAAGAACCAGTCTTACCTGTTTTCCTCAAGAAGTCCTGATTCCAGAATTTAAGCTTTGAAGTACAAAGCCAGACTGGTTTGGGGAGGAAATAATTCTAGTTTACATTTCTGGATGTAACTCAAATTAACATTTTTCCTTAATAGCACAGCCCAAATCTGACCCTACCTGCTGATTTCTCCCTTTCCTGTCTGTATTGGTAGGCTCTGTTTGAGATAGTTGCATTATAAACTAAATCTTTTAAAACAAAGGAATTTTAAAATAACCCCATCAAAGGGCGAAGAGGTGCTTGGAAAGTTTTTTTCAGAGGTCATTTCATCTATCAGCACAAGCTCAGCTGTGCCATTAAAGGCAATACTCATGGAGTTGCATCTCCAATAGCAGAAAGAGAGGCACACAGGTCTGCCTCAGCAGTGGGGACTCCTCATCCACACATCACCTCAGCTTCTCATTCCCACCCGCTTGCTACCACCTGCACTTCCAACACATGACAAAATAAAAGGATTTTAAATATTTTACAGCAGAAAAAAAAATTTGTATTCCTCCCACCTCTTCTTTTCCAGGACACTTTCAGCCAGGCAGATGCAGCCCATCCTGTGGCTGCACAACCATCTGCATGTGAAGGAGCTGTGAATTGGGAAGATTTTTTAGACAACCTCTGAAGAAGTGACACAAACAGAAAAGTGGGATGACCTACCCCAACAATGGCTGTATTGTTACCAGGAGTCACCAATGACGGCAAATCTGCTTTGTCTATGTCTAGATTATACTGCAGGTACAGCCTTAAACAGTATGTGAAGTTGTTTGTTAGGTCAATAAAGAAAGATTATATTCTCCTTTTGAATTATTTGACTTTTATTGCTGGATAATAAACCTGAAAAAAATTCATATATCAAAAATATGTAAATACATAAACCAGAAATATTATTCAATAATTTTATACATTATTTAAAGTAAAACTGATTTAAATCTTCAAAGTTTCCATCTCTAGGTATTTCATGATGAATCGTAATAAAAATTGATTAAAAAAAGGAGAAAAAAATCTACTTTTTGTGAAGATGTGTTCACAAAAGCAAAATAATCTAGTGAAGTATGATATATCATGGAACGACTTATACTTTCATAAAAATGACGTTCACTTTTGTTTGACAAATATTTTATTGCATGTCTCACAGCTATTAAATAATTCCCAGTTTAATTTTTGTTGTGTCCTAAACACTCAATAGTAAATACTATATTCCCTTGGTCTCTTATATTTTTATCTATATTCACAAAGAAAACTTCAAGTTTTTCTCTTGTTTTCTCTTTCATTTTATATGCAGAACCCAGTATTACTTTTTACCCTAGGGCTCAGTTCTTAGGATATATGGTGACAAACTTGCAAGCAATCAGATACAATCCTGCATATCTCACCCTCTCTTCCAATCTAGATAACTGGAATGCATGAGGATAAGGGATATCAGTGTGTACACTTAGCTCATTTTCTATCTCTTTCCACTTGCTATGGTGTTTGGGCTCCTTAACCTAGTTCTGGTTCTTATCAACTTCATCCAGAATTGTACATTATCCCTGTAAAGATACCAAAACATGAAGTTTTACCTTGGCATATCACAGGTGGATTAGTCAGACATCAAACTGGAGCTTTGGAGAACCTATCCTGTGATGGCAAAACACAAATTACCTGGGAGACTGGGGATGCTGTAAGCCTTAGAGGTCATTATTAGCGCTTGTCATTGCCCTGCTGGGGCACTCCTTTGCTGTGTGGAAGGGGAATAACCCTTGCAGCTGATACTTTACTATTTTGTGAGTTTTGCACCAGACAATAGACAATCCTGTTGATTGTTCCTGGTGTGCCTGGCTGTGCAGCCACACCTATCTGTGGTCAGTGTGCCAGGGCTGTTTTGAACTTAGGACCCCCCAGCTGGGAACCTGCTTGCCACTTTGCCTCATTTCTGGACCTTGGTCAGATGCAGGCAAAAAATAGAAACACAGCTGCTTACCAGAGAGTCATCCTAGGCATGTACAAAGCATTTGGAGAACTTTCAGGTCAAATTGGGATGCCCCTTAGTATGGTAAGTGACTGAGCAAGGACTTTCCAGACCACAGTGACTTCTGTTCTGGCCATATTTTTCAACACATTAGAAATGCATGTGAATAAACAGAAATAAAACAGCATTGCTGAGGTAAAATTCTGGATTCACTTGATCTCAATAGAGATAAAATGCAATCCTAAATAAGTAACTAAATAGCATAAAACTTGGAAGTCACCTTTGTCTTCAGTGAATTATAAATAGTGGCAAAATGCATGTGGCAAGAAACTGACCCCTTTTTTATTTAATTTTAATATGTCTCTGTAAGCTTTCCTGACCTGATCACCTTTCTCTGGTGTGACATGGCTAAATATCTATTAGATCCATCTGATTACCAGATTTATGTATTAGCACACCACTTCCTAGTATAGGAATAGACTAAAATAAGGCTGGCATGTGCCAGTCTTGCAATTACATTAGGCAAAAGATGCAATATGTCATTTATACTTAAAAATGGAGAATACCTGAAGCAGAAAAAAGTCAGTCAGAATTCAGAATGAAGTCTGAATTGCTAGACTGATCACTAAATCAGAGTTGTAGTGTGGCCATAGTGTTTGCAATCTTGTATTGGAATGCCTTAGAGTGGATTTAATGTATTTTGCACAACCAGCCTCATTTTTTTCCCTGGAGAGAAATAAACGTAGGAGCAAAGGATTTTATTTTGTAAGGGGAGCAAAAAAATGTAATGGCAGGAAGCATCTCAAGAACAGTCAGCAATTTATTCTATAGTTTATGTGTTTGAAGTCTTTCAACATCAGTTTGCAGCTCTGTCATCTTTAATATTTTAGAGCTCAGTCAGGTGCTCCTGGCTTGATACCAGTATCTTTAAATGTTTGCTTTCATAGACTATAATGATGCAGTCTTGAAAGAAGAGAAATGAAAAAGTAATGTTGCAGTTGTCCTAGAAAACAGATGATGGTACACACTCGACGTTCGTATATAATGTCAGTTAGATAATTAAAACTAACACCATTTCTGCTGATAGAGTCCTTTCATTACTCTGTTCCTCTCAATTTCTGTTAAAAGACACCACAAACCTTTTCTTACAGATAGCAAAACTGAGTGTCAAAGAAGCTTAAATGACTTGTTTAGACCAACCCTGTGAGTCAGCATTACTGTCAAGCAGGAAAATTACACCTTTCAAGTTTCCATGGTAGGACATAGCCTACTACAAAACATTAGGACCTAGGTCAATATTGTATAACAGGTTAAAATGCTTCATTTGGTATCTGTTCTCCTTTCCAACGCATCGCACCTGAGTGACCTTGCAAAGCAGTTGTATCTTCAACAGACTTGGGTAGCAAAGTACAGAAGTCATCTTTTCCCACCCAACCAGAAACCAAACCAAACAAATACTCAGTGTACTGAATCTGTACAGCCTGGTAGTCACTGAAGTAAAAGCAATATGCATCTACCCAGCATTTCAATATACAAGTTGTAGCTGAATATGACATTTGAAGGTTAGCTTCTGGGAAAGGGGAAAACCTAAGGAGTGCCACCTATAAATTTACTTAGCTGAGAGATTAGGAAATTTAAATGCAACACCTATTTCCAATAAACACCCGAGATGTGCAGTTTTAGCATGTCCACCCTGGGATTTCTCTTAAAAGTTTACATTAAATAAAGGGCAAGTAAGGAAAAATGAAAATTGCACTATATAATGTGATATTTGCTGGTTACTGTTCAGTTTTCTGTGTAGGAAAGGATACAGTAGATCACAAGATATATTCATTGTCAGCAGAAGTTAACTGACATTTCTGTTATCTTAAATAAACTAGTTGTTAAAAGGTACTGCTGATAGGATTGTCAGCAAGAAGAAATTATTTTATCTCTGTCCCAGTATTGAATTGTTACAAATGGAAAGTACCATAACCTTGGGGACTGAGATGTTTCTTAAACCAGCAATAAAATTCATCAAAAGATGGCTTTGGACAGCCTTTTTAACAGAGTTTTAAATCTGAAGTTAATGTCTTAGTGTCTAAGGTGTAGACATTATGGAGATAGCAGCACCTTGGCTCTGATCATTAAAATCTAAGGAATCAATGCTGTTCAAAAATAGATTCTACTAAAATATCTAAAGATTGGACAGTACAATCACATATATCCAGGCACTTCAGTCACTTTTTAAAAAATTGGTATATAGACTTAAAATTTAACTTTTGACAGCAAAACATTATTATTTCTTTAAGACCAAAAATATTCCAAAATTAAAAATGCTGCTGAACAAAATGAGCAAACCTTATTATATAGAATGTTCTGCCTAAATTTTACACCAATTACTACTAAATTCAGAGTGTCTTATAATCACATATCTGAGAAAATAGCTTTTCCTAGCTGTCTCTTCATGTTTTTCACTGGTACCACCCTTGTTATAAAAACTAAATTATCAAAAACCAATATATAAAATGTATAACATAAATATAAATATAAATGCATTACATAAAGAATATTTTTGTTTCTGATTTATCAGTATATTACAATGTAGAACTAAATTATATGGCCTTAAGAATACTTTTATATATCTATAGAGATACATGGTATATATATATAAAATCAAAAAAATTACAGAAACTTTTGGTCTGTATTTCCCTGTCACTGTCAGTGCACACTGCTCATATTTATCCCAGCCTATAGTCTGATTTTTCCATTCTGTTCTTTTATTGAAACTTGTAACATAGAGAAACCTCTCTACATCTCTTGTTCAGCTTCCCCCTGATTTGTATTGGCTGTCAGCTTCACTTCAGATGTACTCTCCTCATGAAGGAAAAGATGTGGAAAGGACATTCAGAGGTCATCTAGTCCAAGGTGGGACCTAGAAAACTACGTCACTGTTGACATTCTTACAGATAATGGTGATTGTGCATTCTCCCTCACAGTCTACTAGGGCAGTTAACTCTCCCTGAAGACTGAGTTTCTTCCCAGGGCCTGCATTAGATAGATTTGTACTGCTGCAAACCCATTACCTAAAATTTTCTCAACACTGAGCAAGAAGAAAAAAAATTATTTGTTCCTTTCAATATCTTTTTATATTTAAAGATTATTATCACATCCCCCTGAGCCTTTTTGAGCAACCCGGTTTCCTTCAGTGTTCCCTGCAGGCTATATGTTGTAGTGAACCCTGCTGCTCACCTCTGAACTTGCCACAATTCCATCTCAAGTACCTTGGACCAACTATATTCATCCAACTGCTTCTAGCCAGGGCTAAACACAGTGGAAAGACTAATTCAGGCTTTGCAGCCTGTACTCCTGGTTTTCAATCCCGGTATGAAATCTGAGTTTTTCACAATAGCACAGTCTTACTAATTTGTGTTCAGCTTCTGATCTGCCTACCTGGGTCTTTCCTCAAGGAATCAGCACTTCACCACCTGTTCCATGTGTATTATTTGGCAGTTAATAGTCTACCTCATATTAGTGCATATAGAATTGAAGATAGCAAGAATTTCTGGATGAAGGAGACCCTTCCAAAGATCCCAGTTCAATAAGTGCATTTTCCTGTTAGACTGTAGATTAATGTCAACTAAAGTTGTGGTTTGCTTTTTTGCTTTTTTTCTTTTTTTTTTTTTTCCTTGGCACCAGTCTATAGAATTTGACTAGAGACTTGATTTCCCTAACTTGTTAATGACCATGCCACATGAGAATCAAAAGCTATGTTAGAGTCAAGATATATTACATCTTCTGCTTTCTTTCTCTCTACAGAATCTGTTACTTTCTCATAGAAGAAAATTAGATTGATTTGACACAATTTGTACTTGACAAATCCCTGTTGGCTATTGTTCATCTTACTTGTTATCTTCAAGGTGCTTGCAGACAGTTTTATTATTTGTCCCAGTATTTTTCCAGGAACTTAGGTTGAGCTGGTCAGTCTGTAATTTTTGTTTCTGTCTTTCTGTTTCATCTCCTCTTTCTCTGTCTCTCTCTCTTTTACTTTACTCCCCCATTGCCTTCCTATTTATTAAACCAGGCATTATATTTACTGTTTCTAGTATTTTGAGTTCTCATACCTTTCTCTGAGCTCCCAAAGAGAACAGAAAACAACTTGTTTTTCTAAGATGGTTCATAGGGTTATTTGCAATTTCTCCAAAAGAATTAAATACTGAGAGGTAAGGACTCAGGTCTACTCCAGTTCCTCTGTCTTCATACCCAACCATTTCAGTTAGCTAGATGTGAAAGTTCATTTGCATTAAGATGTCAAACCATTAACTGAAGCAGCTGAAGCTGCTTTTTCCTTGTTCCGCTGTTCCTGCTGCAAGGAGAGTGACCTGGAACAGAGGAAGGGACTGACAAGCAGGGGGATTGTTTTATGCTGTTCCTGCCACGCTCATCTGAGTACAGTGTTATGAGCCCTCAGTATCATTAAACCAGTGCTGCACATTAGCAATTTACTGCAGCTAGAGCCTCAACCAAATGGAACAACACAAAACTATTCTTGCCCTTCTGGTGAC
Organism: Illadopsis cleaveri; assembly: GCA_013399915.1. NCBI lineage: Eukaryota > Metazoa > Chordata > Aves > Passeriformes > Timaliidae > Illadopsis > Illadopsis cleaveri. Next base: position 506,244 of record VXBB01015702.1, read on the forward strand.
ATCTGTGACTACAGTTTCCTCCCACTTACCACTGAATCAGCTCTCCAGTAGATTTTCCACATGCTAGTAATGTATTCACAGATTTTTTTGTTTTTCCTCCTTGTGGTCTTTTCTGATTGTACCACACTTCACAGCTTAGCTTTACTAATTTTGTCCATATATATTTACACTGTTCTTTTATCCTTGTGCCTGATATACTGACCTAGTTTCAATTTCTTCATGCTTCCTTTTTGTGTTTGAGGTTAATGAAGAGCAGAAGATTTAGTCAAGCTGATCTCTTGCATAAGAAGAGCTTGTGATTGTGATCTTAATAGTGTTTCTGTGAGGAACTGCCAAATTTCCTTTTTTTTTAGCCTTGTTCCTCAGGAGAACTAACCTAATAATTCTCTGAGGGCAGAGCTTTACTCAGAACCTTTTAATTCCATTTATTCTCCATTACTTTTATTTAAAACAATCTGTCCCGCTTCAGATGAGACAAATGGGACAAGCAGACTAAATAAAAACAGTCAGAACAAGTCCATGAATAAAATTCAGCTGTTGCCTGTGGAATAAATCTTCAACCTAAGTTTCTTCAGGTAGCCTCTGATTTTGAAATGTCCGAGTACATTTTAAAAGTAAATAAGAAATTGTAATTTCTGATGGCTGGACTTCTCAGTTTCACAAGAAGAATGTACAAACACTAACTCTCCCTTTCAGCAAGTTTGGAAACATCAGTATTACGAGAAAGAAAGTGAAATTTCCCTGCTGCAGAAAACAGCTAATGTTCTACATTAAGAAAACAGCTAAGTTCTACATTAAGAAATCACTCTACATTTTATTCTCCCTGAAATGTATGAATTTCTTTGGGTTTTTATGCCTTTACAGCAGCTCTAAGGCTCTAAAGGAGATCACCCCTTAACATTAAACACCATTATGCATCGTGTAAGCTTCTTTGATGTAGGATGTAATTTCAAGTATCCATATGCAGACTCATAGCCTGCAGAAGTCAGCACTACCACTTAGAAGTTATTATCTTGGGGTTTACATTTTGAAAATTTCTTTTAATCTTTGAAGTCTCTCTAGGGAAGTCACTCATGTTTCTCAATGAAAAGTTGAAATAGTAACAATCTTCTGAAAATATTGTATAGACAATTTCAGTATTTTTAATGACATTGATTACTTAAATATATTTCAAGTTCTAATATAAGAGGTTTGAGGTTACAGTAATGGGCTAATAGATTGCCCATAGCAATTAGTTGCTCAATGTGTAACTAACATTTTTTATTGCTGCTCTGAACCCATCCAATCTATAAGGAGAAGAAAAAATGAGAAAAAACAGTTACTGCTCATATACTGTCAAGACCCATAGTCACTCACAGAAGGCTGTATAGCCACTCTTGCATACAGGTACAAGACCTTATTTATTCATCCATCCATCAACTTAAACAGTTGCTATAGTAAGTTTAGAAAGTTACAAATACCTAGAGTATTAAAATCAAATTTTGGAAATTTATGATAAATTATCTAGGATTGAGAATACTTTTTAGAGATGTATAAGAGAAAACACAGCTGACATTATGACTGATCAGAAACTGATTTCCTTTGCTGTAAATATTGCAAAGAATATTGCAACTGTGAACATTCATGAGTGTTCTTGCAAATTTTTTCTAGTGAGATCAAGCCTTAATCACTCAAGTTGGAAGTGTGGAGCATCAAGTATTTGAGAGAACTAACATGGGTCAACACTTGAATTAGTAAAAAGTGACTCTGTTACAAATATACTTTATTGTATAAGAGAGAACTTATCACTTTAATGAATATGTTTTTCTATGAGTTGTGCACATGTAAATAATAATCAGAGATCTATTTTTTGTGAGATCTTTAAATTCTCTTTAAGACAAATTATTGACCAAGGCAAACCTGAGGTCACTGTTTTCTTCAAGAGGCAATTAGTATCTGTGTTCACTGAAATATAGTTAACGAAATGTAAAACTACTACAGGGTAAATGTAATAGGACAATCATTGGCTCTGGAAAATAAAACTACTTCATGGTGTGTTTTTTTTTCTTTCAACCCTACTGACTTTTACAGATAAGGAACAAATAATTGTAATGAAAAGAAAAATATGGAGAATGTTGTTTGTGGGGCATTAATGGACTTGCAAAAATGCATCTTAAAAAATTTTATGGTGTTAAACATCTTCTGTAATGACAAAAAAGCTCTGACTTTATCTGTGCAATCAAGGCCTGGCTTAGTTACCTCTGGTCTCTGCCTGACACTTTGCCCAATCAGCTTTTGAGAGTCCAAAATAGGAAATGACTTACCTTTAATGCCTGCTAGAAACTGCAGTAGTTCAGTGAGCTGCCTCACACGGAGGTTGCTGGAGCCAAGCGTGCCACTCACCATGGAAATATCCATGGGTGCCTCAAACTAAACAGTAAATGTGTTGTCTCAAAGTTGGAAATTGTCATTGTGTTATTTCTTCTGCCTTTAGATGTGGATTTCATTTTTCTAAAACTTTTTCACTCAAATGTGTGAGATTTTTATGAAAGCCTTGGACTCTGATTTTGCTGATGTTCAAAGAGTTTCCAGGTTGGTTCTGCAGGTTCTGAGCTCCCATCAGAGGTGAGGTTTCTAGTCTGAACTCTTACTGAAGTCACCTAGAGCCAGTGTGATGTATATCCATGCAGACAACAATTGGCTTCGGTCCCATGAACTGCACGACAAACACAGAAATATCTCAAATGTTCCCAGACTCTATATTTAGTCAGTCACTGTTTATGGATACATGGTGGTGGTGGAAAGATGAGGTTTGACATTTTTGAGGTAGCAAAATAAAAAATATATTCCTGTTTCCATGAAGTGGAAGATCTAGTTTTATATTCTTGCTTGGTGAGAGAGTGCAGTCTCTAAAATAACTAAGGATATCTTCGAAGAAGTAATGCAGCAATGTTAATACAAATTAAACCAGTCTGATTTTCTATCCCTGAAGACACAGTAGTAAAACTCTCCCTGGGAATATCTCCCACAAAAGATGAAATATTTGAGAGGGAAACTGGAACTCAGCTATCATAAGCCATACCGGGAATTACCATTTCATGAAATCAGTGGGGATGTGGTTTTGAGAAAGGTAAAGCAGTGGAGCTGCTGTTACAAAGATATTCCCTACTGTAGTTCTGGCTGTCTGGAACAGAACTTTCCAGATTCCAGAAGTTCATGCTGGGGCAGGAAGTTCAGAACCCTTAGAAATGTACAGTGTTTACCCTTTCCTGTGAATGTTGTGTGCCTAAGTGAAATAGTTATAACATTGGCCTACTCTAGGGAGTCCAGGGTAGCTGTTTTTAGTTATTATGATAAACATACACAAAATATGTGGAAATCTACAGTAACACATTTGGAGAGGCAGTAAATGAGAAAAATGAAAGCATCACAAGGGACACTGACATGTAGAGATATACTAGGTCAGCAGGTAGAAGCCCCTGACCATGGCAGATTCTTTCAGTGGAGTTCAGAGAAATAATCTTTGCACGAGTTATTGGGAGCAGGGCACAGGCTTCTCCTGCCTTGGTTCCCAGGCCAGAAGCCTGCAAAGCTGAGTGTGTGTGTTTCTCTCACAGACTACCTCCCTATGCAGGTGTTGTATTTTCCTTTGAAAAATCAGAGAAGTCTAGTCTATCATGGTCTTGATATACATACCGTGAGGTTAATTCATTGTTCAGTTAAAGAGTTAAAAATACCATCTGTCTTCCAAAAGGCTTCAGTGGTCATCTACAAGTTCTTAGCAGGTTACCTATCTTCATTTGTCTAAGAAAAAAAACCATAAATACATAAATAATTGCTACGCTCGTTTCTCTCATCAGGCACTGCTAAATTCCTTTTGCAACTAGAACTCTTATTGTACATTTATTTTTTAATATGTTCACAAAGGTATTTAAATCTACATACCCAAATTAACCCTTTAAGATTTATAATCTGATTGTCTCTCTCACATTCAGCTTTTCAAAACTGCAACGTATAGTATGGTTGTCTAGACTTCCTCCTAAGTAATAAAGACAGCTATCTTTGGATGATGCCCTTCTCATCTCATGCTATTGTCAGTGCCTAAAATAGTTGAAATTATTTATCATCTGAGGACATTTCCATTTACTCACTACAGGGAGACCCTAGACAATAGCATAACATCATCAAACTACATATTGTCTTCAGTTTGAAAACTGACTTTAAAAAACCCTGTCCATCACTGTCCACTCCAGCCACACATCTATTTCCATGTAAAATTGCCAGAGCTATAGAGATAAGAACTGCTCTGGGTCAAACATAGTTGTTCAATGGGTGAAAGACTGTTCAATGCTAGCTCTTTTGCAGTAATATTATAGCTCCAATAGCAACTATTCTGTCAATACAGAGACAGGGCTAGAGGGGAGTAGAATCACCTTAAGTTAGAGCCACAATTAATTTTAACAAACTTGTTTGTAAGAATGTATCTTTTAGTTGGTTGAAATGAAATAACATTCACATTGCTGAGTGTACCGTTGCCATGGTTTAGGATTAATAGTTCCCAATTCAGTGTCCCCACTGAGACTCTCCCAAACCAGATGCTCTCTCAAGCTCCTTTCCCCTACCTGCTATCCCTTCCTGCTCTTAAGACGGAGTTGAGAATTGGAGGCTCAAAAGCTGCAAATCATGGGACAAAATAAGAACAATTTACTGGAAACCAGAATAAGATGAGAAAACTAACTGTAACTGCAACAATATTAATAACAAAAAGTATAAGACAAAGAAACTATTTACGTGGAAAATGGGGACAGATACTGACAAACTCTTCCCCACCATGGCACCCACCAGGAGGGAAAGTCCTTCTTCCCCCATCCCAGCAATGATGTAAGGTGGTGTTGAGTAACATTATTAACTTGGCCATGCCCCATCCCACTGATTTGGGCTGAAACCAGGACAATAGGGCATATAATTTAATAACTTTCTAAAATATATCATCTGTTTTTAAACTAAAGATTGAAAAGTTAGCAGCATTTTAAAAATTGTTAAGAAATCCTTTTGGGTTTTTTCCTTCCTTAACACCTTAAATTTTTATGACTTTTCACATATGTTGATGTAGCAACTTCAGAATTCTGTAAGATAAATGCTAATATAATCAGCAGGACCAAAAGAAATGAAGAGCAGAAGCTTTCAAGTTACAGAGGAGGAGAGGAGAAGAGGACAGGGATCAAAGAGCAATAATTTTTATTGGATTAGCAAATAAATTATAATACAAAAGCTTTTTAGAACTGACAATTGAAAGAGAAACTGCAGAAGTCTGTAAAGTTATAATTGGTTCATCAAATTAAATCAGATAGTAAAATATTAGGTGTCACAACCTCTTCTAAAGACTTGCTCTTAAACAGCCATTTTTATAGAATTCATTTTCTGATGAGATGAGATTCATTTCACCTAACTTTAAATATCTACTTTGTAGCATTCTACATCTGAGATAGTCTCTCTAACATTCTTTTATATTATTTATAAAAATGGCAAATTAGAGTCCAATTAATTTGATATATTTTGGTTGCCTACTTTGACATGAGATGAATAACATACAAGAAGAATATTTTTTTCTTCACAGATTAAAAAAAGTCTGTGGGAGAACAAGGTCATATATTTATATATTTTATATTACATTGTGGAGCTCCGAGTTTGGATAAGTTCATTTACATGGTTCACAGAATATCATCTTTATAAACCTTATTTATTTCAGCTATTGGAATCACTTAGGTGAAAAATGTCTTGTCTGGAGGTAAATGACGTAATATTTGGAGGTAAAGGGTAATATCTGAAAGAAAAGGGTGAATGGACATGAAAAGCTTTTGACTGAGTTTGTTGCTCGCTTTTCAAGATAATTTTCTAAGAGGATTTAAAATATTTCTGCTCTTATTCAAAATTAATTGCAAAAACTCTCTGTCACTAAAAGTCTATGAATTTATTCACCAGTCTTCATTTCCTGGATAAAGTGAACAGATTCCATACATGAGGGAGGTAATCCTAGCAAAGTGGTGTCAGACTTTCAAAAAGCAACGAGAGCCGCAAGAAGACAAGTTGTGGGATGACATCTTCTTTTAGATAATGTAATGTAGCTGGAAAGAACAGACAGAGTTCCAGCACATCATCTTATCTAATACCTGCCTTTTACTCTTTGTGATGTTTCATCTCTGCTAGATGGCAAGGTCTCAAGTAAGACCTTGAGATATTGAGCATATGATTGCTTTCAATTGATTACGCAGAGAAAACAATTGTGATCACAGAGTAGCAGAACTTTTCTTGTGAACAATATTTTGGGCACCCTCCATTTATGCATGTGAGGGACTTATGTATTTTTGAGGTGAGCATTTGCGTGTCTTTTGTTTCACACATTGAGCAGCTGTCTCTTTGGGCTTTGGAGTAAAACAGCTTAGTGCTTTACCAAACATAATTTGGACATCAGAATCACACAGATTTCAAAACTTCCTCCTACAGTATGCTTTTTTAACCTTGTGGCTCCCTCAGACAATTCAAGTATGTAACTTATTGATATAAATATCTACATGTCATGGCAAAGTGCTCTAGGAATTTTATATAATCACACTGACAAACCACATCTAACCTCAGAAAATAACAGTAGCTGCAATGAACTATCGGAAGGAAGATTGTACTGAGAGTTTCTACATTTTTTTCAAAGGGTGTTGAGTTTTATTTGTATTCTTTGATATATGTTTAATTCAGTTTCTTCACAAAGAAAAAATCCTAAGGTTCTTTTCCAAGGAAACCAATGGGACTTGGCTGCCTGTTTGCTGCACAAGTCAATGCTGCACAGAATTTCGTAGTGCCAGAATCAATCCATAGGTTTTTGGGCCCTTGTGGATGGTCACAGAATGATGCACCTCATTGCTGCAGCTCCCAGTGACGTTTTCTGATTCTGGCCTCCTGATTCTCTCATTAAAAATCTGCCCGATGGCTGCTTCACCTCTTTGGTCACCACATATGGGATCTCGTGTGCAATCATACCCTGCCACTCCCACATTCCTCTCGGGATGGTGAGGTTTTTCCCTTGCCTAGGGACCTGACTCTTCTGTGCAGCCTTGAGAGGGAAACTCTGAGGAGAACTCCTAGTGCCAGTGGTAATTCTTAATGCAGATTGCTTTTGTGGTGTTTCCTTCCCTCCTGCTCTTAACTCTGAAATTCCAGTTGGATCAGGATATTAACTTGAATGTGGTTCTTCTTTTTTTACTAATCTTTGGTATTTTTAGGATTGGTACATTGCTGTTGGAGCTTTTCTCCATCTGTACTTTATGTCTCAATTAAAGTGTACTTTTTCTTGAGCCTGGTATGAAATACCTGAAATTTTCTAAAACAGACATTAAAAATTAAGCTATTAATATTCACAGCAAAGGAAAAACAAGTTTTTTATTGCCTATTCTTCAATTATAAAAAAAGTCTAAATCACGTTCAGTCTTCTTCCTTTTCTACTCAGATGCAATAGAATATTCCTTTTCATTTCTGTACATACAGCATGAGCAAATCTTTCTATTGATTGTTTCAAGATCTTTAATCACTTTCAAAAAGATAGCTGGGAGAAAATTTTATTCCTTTTACATTTATTCCCTAAGTTTATTAAAATAATTCATTTCCAGTAGAATGAACAGAACTCTGTAAAATCACTTCTTCAGTATCAGTGACTTCTCGGATTAGCACCTAGTAACAATAAAAGGACTTGTCAGTGCAAAACTAGCAGGAGCTCCCAGTCCCTAGAGTGGCGATTCACAGATGGTAAGAGTGGAAGCTGGCTTGAAAGAGAGGGAATAACAAAAAATTGTTCAGATACACTAAGATAGTCAGTAAAGATCAGAACAAAGCAAATATGCATTATCTAATTTTCTAGAGAAAGGGAGAAAAAACAGTGTGCTCTGAATATTTGTTGGTTATATATATAAAGTTTAAATTCTAAAGGTACAAGAAAAAAGAGCATCTGTAAATAGGTCACTCAAAAAAAATATTTTCATCATGTTAAAATATTATATCTCTATTTTAGAAAATAGGCTAGAAAATAAAGGGTTCTCATAATTTCTGAGTCTCAAAGTAATATTTCCACGGCAAAAAAAATTCAGAGGAAATTTAGGGGTGGATTCTTATGAAGCTTAAGTTTAGTTAAGTAGTAGGAGAAACATCTTGCAACTTTGATGAAGAAAGACAATTTATTCTTTTGATGTGGGACATAAAATCTTTCATCAAAATAACTCATTTCAAATGAAAAAAAGACCAAACAAAAACTTCAGCTGCTATTCTTATAAGAAAATTTCAGGCCAGATATATTTAGTCTCCCTTAAAAAGAAAGCAAATCAAGTGTTTCATAAAAGTAAATAAAGTAACAGTAGTGAAAATATGTGTTTTTTCTGCAGATCAAATAATATTGAAAAGTGATGTATTAGTAATTAGATGTATTTATTACATAGAGTAAAAAAACTTCAGTTTAGTCGATCTAGTGATTCCTGCAAAAAGAACCATGTAACCAAATATACTCAACAGTTTGTTTGGAAATATGAATTTATTATTCAGAGTATTGTGCTCTCATTCACCAGCGGAAATTTTTCTCCATGTTTGTAGGAGCCTTTATGTGGTGATATTTACCACACCTAGTGTTTACTGTGATTCCAGTACTTAGGGAGGAAATTCTGGTAAATGTTTTAGGAGTGATAAACACAGAGTGCACCTGCTGTTCCTTCTTAAATCTGACTTTCTAGACTTTTGATACAGGCATAAAAAAGAAGAGACTGCTATGGTAGCAGGAGCTATTCTTAGCTAGTCAGCACTATCTGCAGAAACAGACTGATTCACTTTGATTGCCACTCAGCAGGACTTAAGGTAGAAGTCATATGTAAATAGATGGGCTAGAAATGGATGCCTGTATTCATTAATCTTTCATTAGATCCAATCTCAAAATTACCCAAAGGTTTTACAAGGACTTTTTAAACTCTAATTTGGCCCCTGGCCTTTAAACAAAATGAAAGCTATCGATTGATGTTCTGGCCAGGATGCAAATGAGTCCATCATTTCCTGAATCAGACTTTATTGGTTTAGATGCACTTTCATATATCTGAACAGGAAAGCTGCTTGAAGATGAAAAATTTTATAAAGCTTCATAGTAAGGTTAATGTTGTGTTAAATTATCTAATTAAGTCTTAGTAAAAGCAAAGACTTCTATTATTTCCAGAAATTTACAAAAAATTTACTTTGCTATCCTTTAAAATGAGAAAAAGCACAACAGAAGTTTAAAGACAGGAAAATACATATTTTCCAAATTACATTTTAAAATACTACTTCTCTGTGTTACCCAAGCTTGAAAAGCACAGCTATCTGGATATAGATTTTAAATTCATATTCCTTATGGAATGATCCATACTCCTAAAGTGATTTTTGCTGTGCCCTCTACTATAAGAGAAGGAAGTGTCTTCATATTTGAAGCAGCAATATATTATCTAGCTATTTTCTGTGTTGAAGTGTTAGATTTTTTTTTTTTTCCCTGGGAAGACTTAGTGTTCCTTTTTCTTTGCTCCATTTTAATAGCCTGGCAGTAAAAAGAGCACAAGAATCAGACCTGCATTCCCAGTTCCTTTCAGTATGAGTAGGTCTAACTCTCCTTTTCTAGGGACAACCCAGCCACCAGTCTCCAGAGCAATCTCATCAACAATCCATTACAGTGGAGAGAGGAGTGCAAGAGAAACAAGTAAAAGAGAGTTTTACCTCCAGCTAAAAGAAAAGTCAAACTACCTGACATTTATTTATCAACATTTGACGGAAGGTGACAGAAATGCTCATAAACATGGATATTACAACCTTTACATCTTTGGTCTCATTTGAATATCCCGGACATCAAGAAGAGCTAAACAGCCCCTGGGTGAATGTTCTTTCCCATACTGTGACTCTCAGGATCTTGGCTGCACAGGGACTCAGCCAGGGAAGGGAAGGTGAGTTTAGGAAAATTCAGTATCGAAGGTCATACCTGGAAAAGCTGTTTCAGTAACGCTTAATTCAGATATTCACATCTTGAGTGAATGTACTAATACTTCAGATGGTAATAATGAGGACCATGACCACCTTTCAGGTATTCTCAGCATCTTCCTTTGCACAGAACAGTTCAATTGGATTATGGGGAAGCTGGAGGTTGACTCAATATGTGTGTCAATAAGTTTTGAGAAATTATGCGAATTAGTGCCGTGCCTGCTGGAGAGAATTAGAGAGAGCATGATTTTGCTCGTGGGAAAACCTTCTGCAGGGAGAAAGTACTGCTAGTACTTGTTGCAGGCACTGCCTGTGTTAGATCCAGTGATTTACTGATGTGGCACTCCAGAAAAGCCTGGTTCCTGTCAGAATTTACAACACTGGTCAAAGACACGGCCTTCAGAGGCAGCCAATGTTACCATTAAGTCCTGCAAGAACACAATGAATCCATGTGTGCTGGTTTAGCACAGATGGTGAAGTGCAATAGGTGAATTCCTTTAAACTGACAACCAAAATAGCCAATT
>VXBB01015702.1:517429-551960 GCA_013399915.1 Illadopsis cleaveri
TTTTTTTTTTTCTTATTGTGTGTTAATAAACTATCTTTTTATTTCTAAATTGAGCCTGTTTCGCCTTTTTTTCCTCCCCAAATCCTATCTCTCAATCAGCAAACATAAAACCACCACACCATGAAATAAAAAAAGATGTTGAATGAAAAAGCAGGAAAAGCAAAGCTAAAGACATCCATAATGGGCATTTTTAAGTCACAGACATATCATTGGGCCAGCTCTTGACAGGTCAAACTCAACCATATTAAGCATCTGTTAAAGGCTGAACATATTATACCTCTGGTCCAAAAAAAGGATATTTACCCTTGACTGAAATGCGTTTTCACATGCCCACCTTACAGAAGCCATATGCATTCAGTTGATACCACACAGCTTTCTCCAGCCAGGAACCCCAAGTGTCTCTTCTGTCCTGTGTCAAGAGGTACTGATTATTTAGGAATCACAGACAAGCTAACCACAAGTGAGATTTTTTAATAAGTCTTCTAAAAGAAAGAAGTAGAATATGAATTTGTGAAAAGAACCAATAGGTAATAAAACAAATTCAACAAGGGATAGTGCAAGTCTCAGTCTCTGGGAAGGCATACCAATTTCAATGACACAGATTGGGGATTGATGACTGGGAAGCAGAGCTGCAAAAAACAGACCTGGGGTTCCTGGTGGGAAGCGAGGTGAGTATGAAAAAGCAGTGACTTGGCATAAGAAGGCCTCCCAGCCTATTTTAATAGAAGCAGAGCCAGTACACTGAGAAAAGGGATTATCCTTCTATTCAGCATTCTCTTGAGTATCATGTCCATCTTTGGCTCCCCCTATAAAAAGCAGTTACTGAGAAACTGAACCATTCAACATGAGGTTGTGAAGATGCTGAGGTGCTGGAGCCTTTGTCCTGTGAAAAGAGGCGAAGGAAGCTGGGTTTGTCCATATAGAAAAAGAGATGGCTTTGACTAGACCAAAGAGCAGACTCCAACTCCTAACAACACGTCACCAGGAAAATGGTGTGAGGCCTACTGGGACATGGCAGGAAGACAGAAGACCATCAGCATATATTGAAGCAAGAGCTGTTCAGAGCAGATGTAAATTTTTTCCCATGAGGATGGTCTAACACTTGAAGAAGTTCAGCCTTGCAGATGTTGAAAACACAACTAGACAAAAACCTTAAGCATCTGTGTTTGACCTCAAGATGACCCTGCTTTAAATCTTTAAGGACTAGAGACCTCCTGTAGTCCCATCCAACCTGATCTATCCTGTAATCATAAAATCACAGAGGAGAGAGGACAACAAGATAAGAAAAGCTATCTTAAAAGTGGTTTTACTTTGTTATAAATGTAGAAAGTACAACTTTGCCTCCAGTAATTAGAGAATAAGTTGTTGTACTGACCATCCCAAGGCCAGTGAGAGTGTCAGACATTATCCACAGTAATTTTTTTGCAAAATAACATACAGCTTGGGACATTTAAATCTAAAGGGAGAGAAGAAAAAATGAGAAGGAACAAGCGACATAATTTTTTTATATAAAGAAAACTTAGTAAGTTCTAATTATATCTTCAAGGAAAAATACTATCAATAACTTGCTACACTATCTGTGTCAATGAGGCTTCAACTTTTATCTGATAGACTACTTCGTTTTGGGGTAAGAAAATACAGAATATTTCCCACAGAAATAAGAGTTCATTCTGACCAGTTTTAGGCAGCTTTCATTGGAAGTGTTGATATGTTTCCCAAAGTAGAAAGTAGAAATTAAATACAAAGACCTTTGTATGAGAATGGCCTAGTTATCATTTGGAAGGCAACCCCAAATCAGATCAGGGAATAAGGAGCAACATATTGTCAGGATGGGGGGATGTCCCTGTGACCCCAATCCCATTTTGGCTGGGTTGCACATGGCCAATAAATGAGATGGGTATGATGGATAGCCCAGAGATAAGATTGAATGCATCTGACCACAGGCAGCATCCAAAGACCAGGGATGTGGTTGCCCTGGCTTTTTATAGGGTTTTACCTGGGGGCAGGTGTCCCAACTTGGTTACAGAGCTGGGGCTTGACCTTATACGTCTAAGGTCTTGAACAAACGGGGCTCACTCTACTAGCATCTTCCTAATGTCCCACCTCCCAAGGTCTCAGGTTTCCACAACATATGTTTTATCTAATACAGTAGCTTACCCCAGTTTACTTTGGGTCAATGTTTTTATATTTTTCCTCAAAAAAAGAATGTTTTACTTTTCAGAGGTAAGTTGTTTAAAATAAAGTTAGCTGAAACTAGTCAGTGTTTTGCAAGAACAGCTTTTATTGAAACCAGTCTTCTGCTGAAAAATGTCTGATTGAAAACTTCAGCTAATTCTTTAAACACCTGGTTGAGACTTTGGATCCTTCTAAAGCTCCAAGAATGTGGTACATGTAGGCAACAAAACTTCAGTGTGGTTTAACTTAGCTCTCTATTATATTTTTAAATCTACACAGTTCAGTAAAAAACAGTATTTTCAAAACTAACACAGAATCAAGAAAAATGTTGATTCAGTGCTTCAAATGGATTTTTGCTTGAAAATACTGAGAAAACTGCAGAGATGGAGTACTATACATCAGAGCAATTATTCCTACTGCCATTCCAAAAGAATACACACTTAGAATGACTGTAATTTAGTTCATAAAACATACACTAGAGGATACAGAGGAGCACAAAATAAAATAATGGCTGATAACATATTGCTGGGGGTATTAAAATGCTTGTAATATTCTGTTCTCAATGCTGAAAATAAAGGAGTTCACAACGAATAACAAAAAAGCACCAAAGTTTGTGACATGTTAACAATAACATTGGACTTAAGTCTCTTTGTGTGTATTAAAATAACTAAGTGGAAAATACCTTAATGACATGATATCCTTTTTTTTTTTGCCATGGATATGTTTGCTATCCAGGGATCACTTGCCCATTCTTTTGATCTCAGTAGGGTATTACTTAACAGACAACTTATCTGAAGTTAGATGGATTTGAAATTTTTTGTCACATGACTTTAATTTCCTTTGGATGAAAAAATGTTCTGCTGAGCAACTAAAAACATCAGAGTGGCAGTATGAATCTGACCGAGATCTAAACTTCTGCCATGACCTTCAGAGATGGAAAAAGCCTAAAGAGACATATTTAATGCTTATTAGACTTTTTCCTTTAGTCTTTAACCCTCAGGTCTTGCAATGGAAAATCACATCCAGGGACATTGACTGTTGGTCATTGCAGTCATGAGATTTTTTCAGAAAGGTGACAGAAGTTGGTGGAGTTGGTCCCTGTCCTGTACCTGTCCTGTGGATAGCTTTGGGTTGCAGAGCTGTCAAGCTGGCGTCCTTCCACAGTACTCAAAATTCATTTTGGCTCCTGGATGTGTTTTTCTGTTAGTCAGCTGCCAATCCATTGTATAAGTCTTTCCAGATTATTTTTTAAAAGTTTCCAGTCTAGCAAAGCAAGGCTCTATAGGCTATTTCCAGATTTGCTGTCTCAGTTGTGTTGGCAGGATCCCATGCTCTGGACATGGAGTGGCAGAAAGCCTGCCCAGAAAAGGAAGGTGGGGGGAAGAGGAGGGGAAAACTGAAATGTGAGTGCAGAAGAAGGAGCTAAATTCAAAGAAGTTGTCATAACCTTGAAAACGGTAAGACCATGTGGAAATAGGATGGAGCAAAGGAGTTTGGGATAGTCAGTAGCCAAGGAAGGATTTTGCAAGCTGATAGTTCACCCTTCACCCTCAGTGGTATCCCAAGGAGAAAGTGGTAATGCCATCATCTCCTTTAGCTCTGGATGCTAATACTTCCTAATTCCAGAGAGACAAGCAAAAGGGAGCTAAGAGACCATTGCTTCCAGTGACAGAACACCTAGCAATCTGTTGGATAGATATGTGAAATTCTTGTGCAAAATACACTACTGAGACTGAGGCAATAAATTCTTGCTTAAATAACTCTATTAAAAAGATTGTTATAGGGGTCTAAAATGGCCATCCCTAAAAGTATAGGGTGACAGACAGACAGCTGCCACTCACCCTTGCATCTTTTGGACTTTGTATTATTAACAGGTTAGTGTGGTTTTTTTGTTTGAGCTGAGGGTAATGAAATGGATCCTTCTCCTTTTAAGAATCAGAGGGCACATTCTCTCACACATACCTGCACATGCATGTGTACATCTGTTCCTTAGGAACAGAAACTGCATATACAGAGACTGCATATACCACAGAATATAAAACTTGGATTAATTAGGCAAAGCCATATTCTGAATGTGCCTCACAGGTCTAATTGTTAATACAATAGGATTTGTTATTTTTCATGTTCACATAATAAAAAAGATAATTTCAAACTTTCTGTAAAAAAGAATCACTTTAAAGCTAGGACAGAATTTGCGATATTTCAGGTTTTAAACAGGCCTGCAGTGTGTGCAGTGGCATGTCAGGCAAGGGGAGGTGCAGAGAGATCACAGCAGGAAGCGTAACTCCACATTAGTGCACTTAGAGTTTAGAGATTTGTCAAGAGATCTCTGTCTAGTTCAAACAAACCTGCATTTACACGCATAAAGGTCCCACATTTTGTTTGGGGAGGTCTTTGCATATGACCTTACAGCTATTGGTTTGAGTTTTTCTTTTACACAACTAAATCGAAGAAGATCCACCACATGTTATGCTTAAAGCAAAAGCAAAAGTATGATATTCAATATTGCAAAAGGAAACTTTGCACAGACTGGAGAGCTTTTCTAAATGAAGGAAAAGGAAACCTCTTATAATTGCGTTTCATTTGTAACATGAGAGGTGTACTCTCAGTGATAGTGAATACCACCAATAGGACATCAATTAGTTAGACAAATTAATGTGTTCAACAGAATTCAAGATCTTTTTCCAACACACATTAATTATCCCTGCTTCTTTCTGTAGCAAATGTTTAAATATTTAATGTATATATTATTTTGAAGATTTTGTTGTTATTATTTGGCACATATTTTTGGTAGGGTTCTATCTAAATAGTGTCTACTATAGTCTTCTATCTACTCTCTGGGTAGCAGTGCAGTTTCATTTGACTGATCCTAATACGGCTGATTTTCATCTGCCACATTTGAGGAAATCTCAGTAGCAGTTGTGTTCAGTCAGAGATGCCAACTGAAAAGTAATGTTTTGATCTGTGACTGAAGTGGAACAAAGTCATGTCCTGTGTCCTGTGAGGAGTGGCTGAGGGAGCTGAGGGTCTTCAGCCTGGAGAAGAGGAGCCCCAGGGGAGATTTTATCACACTCTACAACTGCCTGAAAGCAGGTCCAGCCTCATCTCCCAGGTACCAAGTGACAGGACAAGAGGACACAGCCTCAAGCTACACCAGGGGAGGTTTAGGACATCAGGAAGAAATCCATCACAAAAAGATTGATTAGATATTGGAATGGGCTGCCCAGGGAGGTTTTATAGTCACTGTCCCTGGTGGTGTTTAAGGAAAGGCTGGACATGGCACTCAGTGCATGCTTTGTTGTCATGGTGGTGTTAAGTGGGACTTGATGATCTCAGAGGTCTTTTCCAATCTAATTGATTCAATGATTGTGTGAAAAAATAAAAGTTGGGACCAATTTTTTTTTTTCTTTTTTCAGTATACTCATAAGAGAACTGAGAAACTTTAATTTTTTAATTACTTGAAAAATAGTCAGGAACTAACTAATCAAAATTCTTTTGTGAATATCAATATTCAAAAATTCTATATTTTTTGTTATTTACACAACTCACATATTAATGTCTTTTGTGATGGATTGATCTGTATAATCAAGCATCAAAAATTAAGGCGTAGAAATGAATAGAAATAATAAGTTTCAGCAAATATTTTAGCTTGTCTTTTTTTTTCAAATCTTCCATTTTAGAAAGCTTGATATCTTTATTTTAATTTTTTTTAAATGAGCGTAAAAGGATGTAAACACAGCTGAAGTGACATTTTCCTGACTCAGTATTTGCAGGATACAGCAAACACTCACAGAATTGATGACGCTGTGAATGACTCTGCCAGCAAAACACATTTCATTGTCTTCTCAAAAGCTATGTGTGTTTTGACACCAGCTAAACAACAAAGTTCCCTTTACAGTGGGCTAAATTCACAAGACAGAAACATGCCTTATAAATAGTTCTTCTTTTGGCTGGGATAGAGTTAATTTTGTTCCTAGTGGCTAGTACAGTGCTGTGACTTGGATTTGGTATGAGAATAATGATAACACACTGATATTGGTATTTTGGCTGTTGCTGAGTAGTGCTGACCCTAAGTCAAGGACTTTTCAGTGTCCTATGCTCTGTCAGTGAGGAGCTGCACAGGAAGCTGGGAGGGAGGACAGCTGGGACAGCTGACCTAAACTGGTCAAATTGTATATTCCACATCATAGAATGTCATACCCAGGATTTAAACTGGGGGCAGTTGGCCAGGAGGGGTCAATAGATGCTCAAGGCTAGGCTGGGTATTAGTCAGGTGGTGAGCAGTTGCTCATATTGGGCATCACTTGCTTCCCTTGGGTTTTATTCCTCTCTGGTTTTGATGTCCCACTTTTATTTGCTAGTATTTTTATTTATTATTATAATTATAATAGTTATTTAAATTATTAAACTATTTCAATTAATAAATTATTATCTCAACCCATGTCTTTTACCTTTTTTTCCCAGTTGTCCTCCCCATCCCACCAAGATGGGAAGGGGGCAGGGAGGAGTGAGCTGCTGCACGGTGCTCAGTCACTGAGTGGGATTAAACCATATGAATTCACATTAGCTAGGGAAGAACATTCTGATTTCAACAATTTGAAAGAAATTAATTTAAATATCTTGGCTTATAAGACGGGCTGGATTAGACATGAGGGCATGTCTACAACTTAAAAATCACACCTTAAAATTATGGTACATTGAGGGGAAAATAAAATCATGCAACATGCCAGAGAACAGCCCACTAATTTCATTGCAGCTATGAGGTGTGCAACTCCTGCATTGCTGTGGCTTTCAACGTGAGAACAGGTACTATTTCACTAGTTGTTTTCATTTGGAAGTTTAATATACCTAGACCCTTGTAGTTTTTACATTGTTCAGTGGGTATATCCCAGTTGAGGCAGTCTTAAGGAGGATTTAGTGCTGACTTAAGCACTTATACATTGACTTCTGTATCTCTTGAAGATGCCGCTCAGAAAATTGTTCACTTATTTTTTTGCTACATCTCTCAAAAAAGTGTACAACTTGGACACTTTATTTCTTGCATTATGTTCTGAATACTTTTGCATAGTATTATTTCATGAAGGAATTTTACTGAGTAGGTTTGTATACTACCACATATTGCTCGATTAAAATGTGGAGGTAAATTTAATTTGCATCTCTATCACTATTGAAAACATTTTCGGTTCATTCTTATTTCTATTCTGAGTTTGTGTTTACATGGGTTTCCTGTGCTTTTGAAGTGTGTCAAAGCTGCTTCATTTCCTCCTGAGCTGTAGAACTGGGAATTGACTTGAAATATCTGTCATTCTGTAGTGGCACCAAGGATCTTGGCCTTGAAAACTCTGCTCTTCATTCTTTCTAAAGGAGAATATGCATTTTTTTGTAAAGAACATACAGAGCTTTTAAAAAGTAAGTAGGACCAGAGCCCAAATAAACTGTGTTTCTTTTGCTTCAGCATTACAGTCTGCTGCCATGAATTTAAATGTCTACTGAACACCCAAGACTGCAAAGAATGCAGAGTTTCACATCACATGTCCCTGTTTTTGGCTTCAAGTAGAACTCGGTATTAATTAAAGATTCTTGTCATGATCCTTAGTACAGGGAAAAAAAAATATTTTGTAGCAGTTTAGTAAGAAGTGAATGGATAGAAACAGTAATAAATGTAGGAAATACAGAACATACAGAAAAATATTACTCAATTAATAATATTACTATTATTATCTCCAAGTGTATCATGGAACACATGCCCCTGAGTTTTAAGGACTGATCACTGAGTAGTTATGTTGGTGTCCTGAGCTACTTCACCAGCTAGCTGTAGCTCTTTGACCAGCATAAAAGGAAGGTTTGGTGGGTTTGAATCTCAGGCTGGAGCATGGTCGGAGGCGTGGAAGAAAGAGCGGACTCCTTATGTGGTTTTCACCAGGTTTTATTCCAGGGAACTCCAGGTGCAGAAGTGCACTCTGGCCCTCTGTTCTCCCCCTAAATACTCAGGGCGTACCCTGAGCATGGGAGAGCTTAGAACCAATGAAGGAGACGGAAAAGTGTGACTCAGGACAGGGGTACTTAACAGAACAATGAAAAGGGTGGGTACTTGAGTACCTGGTCGAATAGAAGGGCATCTTCCCAGAATTTCCCAGATCTTCCCAGGGTGATTAACAATGTCTTTCACCAGGGAGATACCAAGGGGTTTTGGGGTAGCGGTATCGAAATGAACCATTATGAACAAATAACAAAAACATACAGAACTTTGAAAAATCCTAAATGCACACTGCTACAAGTAGTAATAACTTTTTCCATCATGTCATGAGAGCAGTTTGGAGTAGGTGGTTCTGCTTGCTAGATCAACATAGGGAAAATGCAAGAGACATGAGTTCAAATGTCAGCAGCAAACCAAACAGTAGATATTGAAGCTATATGTATAATCTTTCTTTCCTCAGGTCACTTCTACATGTCTGAATTGATCTGCTTGCACGGTTTCTGATTGCTCATTAGGAACAAAAAAAATAAATGCTGGCTAGGCACAATTTTCTCCTCCCAAAGGAAGATGATTATGAATATATCAAGCAAATGTTGGTGATGCAGCTACCATTCCCTACCAGTTCTTGCTCTGAGAAAGACGGAATTTCCGGAGCTATAGGAAAAAGACAATGCATCAGATTAGTAAAATAAATCAGTGGGTCAAGAATTTAAAATAACTGTGTGACCATCATGAGGTTAATGCTGACTTCCCCTCATATCTAACAAAGCAAGCATTTGTTACCTGCCATTGATCATAGAAATGTGGATGGTGAGTAATCCCTTTCTGTTAGCAGTTTGTAGGCAGTCAATTTGGATTTAGAATATCTGTGGCTGGATCTGTTTTTTGAGAGTTCAATGTCATAAAGAATTTTTCACATCATACTACCCATCAATCACACAATTTCTATGCCATTGATGACTTTGTACTTCCTATCAGGATGGCTTGGCACTTAAAGGCTGTACATTTATATCAGGGCTTTTCAGAGCATACATATACCCATACTGTGCATGGAGATTTGTTGAAATAATACATCATGATAAAAGATTTTTTTTTTCCTGAATTGTGCATAACTTGCATACTACCAAGGCCACTTAATGTCCCTCAGCTGTAGCTTACCAGGTCAAATGTATGACTCAAAACTTCTACAACAACTCTGTGGATGCAGAAAGAAAGTATATTAATTTCTAACTTTTTCCTATGCAGCTAAACAGCTTGTTATTCTTATCAGGATCTGGTGAATTGTTCATTCCTTTATAGCTAATGAAGCTGAGAGAATTTATCCATCAGCCAGTTGAACAGCTGCAGTATGGTGACAGAGTGTATATCTGGCTGAAGGAAGCTATCTAGCAACTTCTTTGCCATTTACCGAATTACACACTTTTTCAACCTTATCATATGGTTCACATTAGAGTGTCTGTAAGAGCTCATTGGTGCTGTGTATGAGTATTGGGAGACAAAAAGATGATACTAAACCTGTAAGCTTCATTTGAATAGTGAAGTCATGTGAGACATCGAGAAGAGTTAACATATCCCAGGTGAAGGAATCTGACCTGCATGTTCTCTATCTGCCTTCTCTGCCTGAATACTGAGCAGAGCACCTGACCCTCCCATAGAAATGTACACATGGATCTAGCTCAAAGTGTTATACTCCCTAGAAGGAGATTTGTGTTTGCTTAAATCCTAAAAGCACAGAAATTAAGAACAACTTCCAAACTTGAGACTTTGATATCTGCACCTAAAGTTCAGCAGCAGCTTTTGAATAGTGGTTCATTTTTACAGAATCGGCAGCAGAGAAGGATGTGCGTGAGACTGGGATCTTAGATTTTGACCCAGTGATAATTAGGTTGCTAGCAACAACTCTTTTCTGACTCTCCTGATGCTATTGTATTAGACAAAATGCTAGAAATTAATATAAATGGCCAAGAAGCTGTGTGGCTCATAAAAGCCTGAGATCTGGACCAAAGAGGAACAGAAACAAGCTAATAGAAAATGGGGCCATGTAATACAAACAGAGGTATCACCATAAAGCAGGAACCAACAGACTTAATCCTTGAGAAGTCACATCACAAGCAAGTAAAAAACCATAATCTTTACAAAGCACCACTTGTTATCTGTTTCCTTCTTGCTTATTAATTTATTTAAATTAATTTCTAATAATTAATTAGACAAAGCACATGTGGGCAAAATATTTTCATCAGTAAAACCCCAAACTTCAGGGTTTAAAAAACTGAACTGGCCCTGACCTGATGAAGGTGTGAAATAGACTTTCTGACTTGCTTTCATCTAGTGAAAGTGAAGGATACCACTAAAATCCTCCTGTTTGTGAAGTAGGAAGAGCTGGAAATCTGTGTTCATATAGACAATGAGATCAAACTCCTGATCAGATTAACTAGAAAGATCATATTAATTTTTACACAATTTTAAGAATATTATCCCTTAAACAATCCAGATTCTGGTATGGCTATCTACCTTTGTTCAACATAGCATTATTTTCACCTGAAAAAAATGAGCTCCAGTTCAGACTGCAGTGGATTTACCATGTTCCATCTTCTGGTTTACAGACTTTTCCTATTTTTGGACGTTTACTTTTCTGTTATACTGGAGTGATGAAAACGGTCACAAACATGGTTTGAAGGCCACTTAGTGACTGGAGAGCCAGAAGCATTCAAGAACTTGGCATTCATAAGAAAATCATTAAGTAGCACCTTAGACGTTGTGCAATGATAGTTCTAACACCCAACACCTGTACAGTGGGACAGCTGTAGGATAAAGGGAAGGGTAGCATTCTTCTCCAGCTCTGGATAAACCCCTACTTTTTCCAAAGAAAAACAAACAATCCACCTAAAAATAATGATAAAAGGTAATATGAAAATTAGGTATAAAGCTGATAATGAGGAGACTACACCATATGGTATAAGTAGACAGAAGTAAATACATTAAAAGCAACAGTCATTCTGATTTCATCTTGTTATTACATTGGGTCAAGGAGCCAAATATATGGTGACTGCATGGTCTATGTCAAGAACCAGTTACCATTTTTGGAAGATTTAATTTGGAAACACAGTTGTGGTTCTCAACCAAGTAACAGACTACATTTAGAATTATTGATCACGTTTTGGAGAAATAGATGCAATTAAATCTTTTTTTAATATATATATAATGAAAAGGCAGATAAGAAGTAATATTAAACCACAGACGATGTTAGTTGAAGGGAACATCAGTGGTTTGGACAGAAGCTAAATGTGATTAATAGACTAAGTTCTGTTTTTAGAGATAATGACAATCATCTCATTAAGAGAATTTTATTGCAAGTATAAATTAAATATCCAAAACAAAGATTTTTAGAAATTTTGATTTTCTTTTTTTAATCCAAGGTGTCCACACAAATGGAAAAAAACACAAAAGTAGCATAATTCTGCAATTCTCTAGTGCCCAAATGCAAAATTGCCTCTCTCACAATTTTTCTGCTCTATCTACTAGCTATATCAGGTCAGAAACCTCAGGTTCTCTTTTTGACAAAGGCTTTGTTTACACTATCATTTGCACATATATTTTGGTATACTTTAATCTCTATATCTGACTGAAATATTATTACAGTTTTTAAGTCTGGGTATGAAATTCTAGTACAAACAATTTTGTGTATGCAATTTTGGATACAGGAGCAAAAACATATGAAGCCTGGGTAAACAATTTCTTTATACATTTGACTGAGTTAAGCAGGTGCTCTTTTCCACATTTGAAGAAACATAAGATTTGTGACAGTTGCAGAATATTTTATCTTCGAGTACTACAAACACAAATACTTCCTAGATTATTGATCTGTAAGGGTAATGTTAATTCATGCATCTGCCACATTTTTAATTACAATTTTATTTTCCTACAGTCTCTAGTTACTCCATGGGCTGGTTTGGGCTGGGATAGAGTCAATTTTCTTAACATAAGCCTGTCATGGAGCTATGTTTTGGATTTTTGCTGGAAACTATGTTGATTGCAAAGAGATGTTTTAGCTACTGCTTAGTGATGGTTACATAGAGTCAAAGATTTTTCTGCTTCTCACATTACCTTACCAGCAAAGAGGCTGGGAAGGCACAGGAAGTTGGGAAGGGACACAGTCAGGACAGCTGATGGCAAATGACCCAAGGCATATTCCAAACCATATGGCATCATGCCCAGTATACAAATCCTGGGGAAGAAGAAGGAGGAGGGGGATGTCTCAAGTGGTTGCATTTGTTTTCCCAAGTTACTGCCACATGTGATGGAGCCCTGCTTTCCTGGAGGTAGCTAAACACCTGCCTGCCCATGAGAAGTGGTGAATGAATTCCTTATTTTGCTTTATTTGTTTGCATGGCTTTTGCTATCCCTATTGAACTGCCTTTTTCTCAATCCATGAGTTTTCTCATTTTTATTTTTCTGACTCTCTCCCCTATGCCACCAGGGGGAAATGAGCAGGTTTGGTGTGGGGCTTGGTTCATGACTAGGGTTAAACCATGACATCCAGGGAGGTTATTCAGGGCTGCAGAAAAGTTGCCTTCTCCCTTCATGCAGAAATACCAGAGAGGAATAAATTCTTTGTGTCATAGAGCTACCTCACTACCTGGTGCTTCTTTTAGGCCAAAGATTCACTAATAAGAATATAGTGAGCACCAAATAAAAGAGTGGAATAAAAGAGTAAATAAATTCATTTTTCTACTTTCTCTTCTGATAAAAACATGTAGATATATCATATGTAGTATAGTATGTTGTATTTTTGTGCTGTTTTAAAAATTACTTTATTTTTACTTTTGTATATTATTTTGTTTATTCTGAATGTGTTAAAATGAAAGTAAAAGAATCCTCCCATGTAATTTTAATACATATTAAAAGTTATAAATGAAAAGCAAAATCAGAAATTATTAACAATTTATTAAAACAATCCCATAACCAATTAGGAAAAAGCCACAATAAAAGAACCAACACCGGTGTGGGTGGTAGAGGGACAGCCCCCGAGAGACTGGTCCGCCCTATCCACACTGTACAGTCTCCAGGGTCTGGTTTTTATAGGGTTTTTTGTGTCCTCAGGCAAGTTCATTGTGTGTTTCAGTGTAGTGTTCATATGTAAGTTTGATCTGCCACCCTTCATTCAAGTTCTGAGAGGATTTCCTCGCAAGGCTCAAGCCGCAGAATAGGTTTCCTGGAACTCCTGATTGCCGTGTTCCTTGGCTCCAGATTCATATCAGGTGCTGATGGCCGGTAGGAGGCGGTGATCATGGGCCATCTCCCGTTCAGCTACTTCTTTTTTGGTGTAAATGTTCCTTGGCCAAGCTTATTGTTTCACGAAGAATGGGTCTGATAAGTAAGTTTCTGTGCAGGACACACCTGTGCTTTCTGGAGTAGTCACAGTCAAGTTACTGGTTTCTTTATTCATTTTACACAATATATATATTTCCAATACATGATTTTTTCTAAATCATATATCATATATGACATTAAATAAGAAAAAAAGACAAACTTACTTTTAACAATCTCTTGAAAATCACCTTTAAGAGCATTTGGCTCTTGTATTTTAAACTCTTTTAGTTACTTTTATGATAGCCACTGGTGTATGTACATCCAGAAAAATATGTTCTAATAGAAGTAATAAATTCTTGCCTTAATGTAGACAAGTGACAGAGCAAACAAAACACTGTCTTTACTCCTGCCTGATAAATGCCACTAGAATATTGCTATTTATTCTCAAAGAAGAAATTTGCCTCCTGCATGAGTTTTCTTTTCCACTTGTGGTCCTTTTGTAGGTTTCATGGACATCTTGCTGGTGCAAGGACATTGACAATGACTTTCATCAAGGAAAATTAAATTAAGAACTTATATTTCTCACATAAAAAAATTAAATAAACCTTCTAAGGCTCTTTTAATGTGTCTTATGAAGGAACAGTAGATAATATAAATGTATGTTTCATTTGTGGTTTATAGCTATATAACTGCTCTCACTGAGCTAAAGGGTAATTAAGCTGGGCTCAAGTAAAATCTTTACTAAAGGTCAGACTGTCCGGGCTGGTATTGTTGGTCAATAGTGTTTACATCACAAAATTATGGAGCCAAGTGAGAAAACATGTAATAGTGAGGAAAATTATATCATGTGTATGCCTTTGTAACACATTAAAAAGGCATTGTTGTTTTAGGTTGTTGGAAAGGTCATCTGTGCTCCTCTCAAACATGTGTCTTACTAGAAAAAAGATGATCTAGTTTTAGGTTTTAATGTTGGGAGTGTAAGTAACCTGCTTCATTTTTTGGGGAAGGCAATGTGTTTTTTCTTCAAAAAAGTCTTGTTTGGATTCTCCTTTTATTTCTCTGTAGTAATTCTGCTGTTACATAAGTAAAGTGTTTGGATTTAATTATATCTCGTATTGCTGAAATGAGCAGGGTGTGTTTTAAATAAAGAGCCTTACACAATAACAATGGCATGTGATTCAATTTACCTTTAAAAATGTTATTTGTTGTTTCTGGTATAAATCTCAGTTTGCTCTAGGGAAGAATTGTGGATTATTCAAGGAGTATCTTATCTTGGGAAAAAACCCAAATTCACACCGGAAAAATCAATTCTTTATAAAGACACTAACAGCAAAATACATTATTAATTACTTTTTTATTGTGACAGCAGGGGTAAATAAGATAAAATAAATTCGTGCTTCAGACTAATGTAGTATATGTTATAAAGTAAAATTGTGTTTCAAACAGGTTTTCAAAACTGTAGAAATTTTCAGGCTGCAACTAATTTGCAACTGTAAGAATGTTCGGACAAGGACAGGTGTAGTCGGAATTTACAGGATAAAAGATGCAGCTTGAGCAGGACATTCCCCATCCATCAGAGTGGGCCGACTACTCCCCAGCAATCAACACCCGATATGGATCTGAGATAAGGAGAACCAGCAATGACGCTATCAACATCCCAGTGTCCAGTTCCCAAAACCGAATTCAGACTCTGGGAATCCCATTCAGACTCTGGGCTTTGTCTGGAAAAAGTTAGTGAAAAGACAGCAAGGAGAGGAAGAAAAGGACATGAATATGTGTACTGAACACAGACTAACAAAAAACTTTGCCGCCAGGAAAATAAACCCTATAAGAACTGCTCCTCAGACCACGGAGTTTGTGAACGGGAGGTGTACAGTGCGAGAGAGACCGACTCTGTCTGTTCACCCGACCTCGATCCCAGGAATCAAAGTTGTTTTCTTTTATTGTGGCATTTTTCCGATATCGTGTTTTGCGAAATAAAATTTGCTTTATATTAAATTGGCTATGGATCCTCTATAACACAGCTCTCTTCAGAAAAAAAACCCCAAACCCTCACACACCTAAGATTCTGGGATTCATATATTTTAAATTTTCTTGTAGATCAAAAACATGATTAGATGCAGCTCTTGAAGACTCATTCAGTGCTGGGTGCTGGTGCACTGTCACTGTCTAGGCACAGCCCCTGCGAGGAGCTGGGAATCACTTCCCTGAGCAGAGCACATGTGGGGATGCTGCTGCCACTCCAAACCCTGGCCTCCTTCTCTCCTAAATGCTCTGTGGCCTCTCAGCCTAATTGTACTTAAAGCAGTGAAACTGATGTGTTCCATGTGACATGTGAAAGGAACTAACTGAAATTTTTGGATGAAATTTCTCTAAGTACCGAACAGATATTCAGGGATTTATTTTCTTCTTTCTTTGTAACACTTAAAAACATGTAACCATATGGTCATTTTTCTTGGTGAAAAGAACAGGGTCTAGGCCTTTATTAATTTTCAGCTCTTTATTAAAAAGATCAGCTATGAGGGGAGTCGTCTGCTGATTGTCTTGAAGATCGGCAGCATCGGCAGCAGGAATAGGTGAGGAGAGACTGTCCAGCAGGATTTCGCAACACCACGCCGGGTTGCTCAGCAGTCAGCAGCTCCGTCACCTCAGGGGATACTCCCTGGAATCGTTGCCCCGCCTCTAAACCCGGCCGGGGATCCTACTTGCCGGGTCTCCCGAAGCCATGGCGACAGGGCAGAAATCCCCAAACCAGGGCCAGGGGATGCTTTCACTCCTTCCCGGGTTGGGGTCGCCGTCCAATTTTTCTTCTGTGGGTTTTAGTCTTTTTATTTGAGGAGTTTTTTCTTTCTACATATGCTCCCGTCATGCTCCAGAGCCTGGGGGGGGCCTCTGTTTTGCATGGTTCAGCTTTTGTGGTGTCGCCGGGGAGTCATTTGTAAAACAATGAAAAAAAACCTGGGCGCAGCCCTGGGTCATTAGGACTCTATTAGCATTCAAATGCCTGATCCTAGCTCACCTGGGGCAAGATGGGGCCACGGAGCCGAGGCAGGCCACAGCCTCCCCAGCGGGCCCGAATGGGGGGGTCAACTCCCGAAGGGGGCCAACTCCTGAAGGGGTCACCTCCCCTGCGGCTCCAGCCGCCCGCATGTCTCAGGTGGAAAAAAATATACCAGGAGTTCGTTCCTAACATTGGGTTTGAGTATCTAATGATCAAATTCCACTGCTGCTATTTGGCTAACAGCTAAAAAGTCTGAAAAAAATGTGTGACCTTGACATTCAGAGACTTACTGCAAATGCAGACAAAAAGGCTGGAATAATATATCCCAAAACTTTTTTTTTTTTCTTCCCAATAATACAGAGATGGTTTCTATTGACTGAGAGTCAGAAAGAGATGACATTTTTCCTCTCCAGGTTTCTACAATAACTTTTAATAAGTAAAGGCAGCAGAAGTAACAAGTGTAACACTATTAAGAAGAGGAAAAAGGAGATTATTTTCTAAAATTGCACTGATTGTTAAAATCACCCTCTCCATTGCTAGTATTATGCATTTTGGCAAGCACCATAACTGCTTGTCAGCTGTTTAAACCCAGTTAGAAATACAGCTCAAATAGTACTCAAACTAGTTTAAAAAAAAAACTAAAAAGGAATTTTATGTGATTTTGTTTGTAGGGGGCAGGCAGTAAAGGAAACAGACACTGAGACAGAAAGGGTATTTGGGTAGAGTTGTCCCATATTTTCCCAAGCAGTAAGAGGAATTCAGGAGGCAAAAGGATGAGACAGGACAAGGTGGGGATGGCATGGAAAAGGGAAATCTGGGACAGACCTTCAAAGCCAAATGCATGCTAGGAGTGAAATATGTGTGTGTGCGTGTGCGTGTAGTATCTGTCTTCCTTCATGAAAACAAGGGCAATAAAAGTCCTTGCCTCTCCAGCTGTCTCATGGATTCTCTACATACTTTCCCAAGGAAAGTGGGAATCTTTGCATACCTTTCTTTTGCTGGAAGCAAGATCTGATGGATCCCCTTGCCAGTGCAGGCATCCAAAATTCTCTCCCTTCTCCTTGTCTGATCTCAGTGGCCAGTGGTTTAGTGGCCCTTCTCTATCAGGCAAAGATGCATGTGGGGAAGGAAGAGAGAAGGAAAAGGGATGACTGAACATTTCCATTGACCTGTGGGTGTTCTCAGGCAGCAGAGGCTGCAGGGTCTAGGGTCTCTGGTACACTAAAATTGTCTGAGTCCTTCTCTCTGTTACCATCCTAATGATAGCTATGACATAACTACATGAGGTAAACAACCACAAAGCCTCACTGTGTCAGCTACTAGCAACTGACAGGATCACAGACAAACCCCAGGCAGGGAGGATGAGGACTCCCCAGAGGGAATGAAGCCATTTACACCCCTCAGCATCGCATTGTTTTCTTCCCCTGCTTATCCCCATGAGGTGTTTTCATTAATGAAAATCTTCGAAGAGGATGGGAGCACTTAACACCTACTGAAGAAGTTCTCTTAAAGTGTTGATTTCCTCCAGAGTGACTAGATGTTTTGCAGTAGTACAAAAGTACTTTAGTTACCTTAAAAATGTATGACTCCGCAAGGTGCTGGAGAGAAGATCGAGTTACTGTAACCTCCTCCCTCTCATTTTCACCGGTTGGAGCCTTGCTTATCTTAACTGTCTGGAAAGGCTCAAGATCCAATGATGTAAATGAAATCTGTGTTAACAAAATCATTTACCACTGAGCACACAGGATAAAGGGATCTTTGGCCTTGGCAGTTTAGCAAGTAGTGAATCTTTTGAGGAAAATTACAGCTTGTTGATGTTGTTAAGGTCAAAGTACTTTATTTCCATATGTCTTCACATTTGCACCTGAGCAGGAGCTGATTTAACGACAGCCTAGGAGCCCTATTTCGTTAATATCACAGGGAAAAAAAAAATAAATCGAAGGACTTTATCTAATCCCCTGAAACCTGTCTAATCTAGGACAATCTGTCCTTGGTCTCCCAAGTCTAGACAGAACTTCAGATAGTGATATTATGTGCTATTAGTGCTCAAAATCTTTGCAGTACTGATCCTTAAACCCATGATGAATGGACTTTTCCAAGACGTCATCCTTCTGCATTGTCTCCACATCAATGTTCCTCACCCTGTGTCCACTATCATCACCAAGAGCATGATTCATTTGATTCCCACTCACCTTCTTAGCTTTTCTGCTGTTGGTCACTCTTTCCTTTCTTCGAGGAACAGAGGCAGATATAATCTTTCTTTTGAAATGTCTCAGAGCAGAAAGGTTCCAATCAAACTTTAGATCTCCCTCAGCCCCAGCAGCTCATGAAGTTAACACAGTTAAGGCAGACATCTACCTTTTCTTTGCTTCTGCATATGCCCACTTGGTAGTTTTCTATTTGCCATTTCATAGGCCTTCCCAAGCCCTTTAGAGATGATCCAAAGCACATCTGGGAAGACTCTTGCTCTGATGTGCTCATGTTGAATACAACAAATAGTTATTCCTACATTCCCTTAACTTGTCTGATTTCAGTCCAAATGGATGTAACTACTTGCCTCCAGCTCACTGATTTTTCTGAAAGTCAAGTTTGCTTTCATTATTGTTGTAAAGGATCCATAGCCAATTTAATATAAAGCAATTTTTATTTCGCAAAAAAGCGATCTCGGAACAGCCACAATAAAAGAAACAACTCCGATCCCCAGGTATCGAGGTTGGGTGAACGTAAGGACAGCCTCCAAGGACCGCTCCTCTCCCGTTCACAAACTCCGTGATCTGGGGAGCAGTTTTTATACAGTTTATTTTCCTTGAGGCAAAGTTCTTTGTTAGCTTTTGCTCAGTAAATGTATTCATGTGTTCTTCTTTCTTTCGTTGCTGGCTTTTCACAAACTTTCTGGACAAAGCTGAGGGTCTGAATTGGATTCTGGGAATTAGACATTGGGATATTGATAGTGACATTGCAAGTTCTCCTTATCTAAGATCCATATTGGGTGTTGATTGCTGAGGGAGTAGCTGACCCATCCTGATGGACGGTGCATATCCTGCGAGCTACATCTTTCATTTTGTAAATCTGGACTATGCCTGCCGCTGTTCGATGTCTTCACAGTTGCAAATTAGCTTCTCCCTTCTGCAGCCTGAAAATTTCTACTGTTTTTGGAAACCTCAGTTCGAAACACAAATTTACTTTATAAGGTATACCACATTAGTTTGAAGCACGAATTTATTTTATACATCTACCACAATTATGTTAACACTTCACTCAATGACAACATTAATTTCCAGAGTAAAGATAAGCAAGACCTGAGATCTTTCTTTCTCTCCAGTTTAGCAAGATAACTGCTGTCAAAGTGAAGACATACTGATAACAGTGAAAACAGCAATGGGTAAAGAGATGGAGGGGAAACCTGACAATGGTTTGATTTTCATTTTAAGAAGGGCAGATATAGGCAAAAACCCCACAGAATTCATACGCATGAGCAGTAATAGTTTTTGTAAGGTTTTTGAATAACTCTTAAACCTTTTGTTCCAACAGGAACATGTAGGCTTCATAGGCACCTATGTATATGGTAGATGAGATTTTGCTACTTGTGATACTCGAGTATTAACGTAATGAAGCTGGAAACACTAAGTTAGGCAGAGAAAGATCTCCCTCAGCAGCACCATTCTGCCAGGGAAGTCCACTTGTGTAGCTTGAAAGAAAGGCCTACCTTACACACCTACTTTTATCAATGTTTTCTGTTTTGGTGTGTCTTCTGTTTTAGCAAACCAACTGTGGCTTGCAGTTTCCCGTTAGAAGTGATATGGTTCCTCTGACTAGATTTCTTTTTATTTTGGTTGATGAAGAGGAGATGAGATCAGCTATCAACTATGACTAAGTCTCATTGCTGTCAAGGGCTAAAAATAGAGTAATGTGCACATACCTAAGAAGTAAAAATGAGCCCATGTGTGTGACAAAGGTGGCCTGGTTCCATTGGCTGCTCTTGTCCAAGGTTATCCTATGTTATAAGTTAATGCAGATGGTTATTGAACAGACTGGGGCCATCCAGCAACACCTAGCAATATCTAGCAACATCTAGCATCTGTTCACCTAGCAATGTCAGATAAGAGGGCAGTTGCCTTTAAAAGTCACTTACATATTAATCCACTCAACAGTTTTCTGCTTGTATATCTGGGACTGAGGCAGGATCAGACTCTAGCCATGACCTCACATAATCCTCCTTCTGTAGTGACACCCTTGCATAATACAGAAGAATATTTGCAGTGTCAGGGTCATATGTCACAGCAGTACAAGGAGTCACAAGTGGCATGACTGTGTCAAGGAGTTTTTAAACAAAAGTGACTGGCATGGAGCCTTACACATATCTGTCATATGGCCTTGTAGAGATAGATTTGGGAAGCCCTAAGCAAGGCTGTTCCCAGATGTAAGGTCACTATCACACAACAATAGTGTCCCTGTAAGGTGCTCCAAGAGACAATCATCACATTTGACCATTAGATTATCAAAATGGATATTGTAACAACATAGTGTTGAGTTTGAAAGGAAATTATTTTCATATCTGAGCCAAGAAAAATTTTCCAGTAACAGCAGGAAGATCCAACTTGGATGCCTACAAAGTTGTGTGAGTTAATAATGGCCAGGCAGAGGGCCAGTAAAAATAGACAGTATTGTTTTAAAAAATATATATTCATCCCTTTCCCCTTATATTTTGCCTGCTGTTTGCCTTTCTGGATTGCAAGTGCTTCAGAGCAAAGCTGTGTTTATTGCCAGAGATTGGTCATATTACTTACTTAATCAATGGCTGCTAATGATAAATAGGAATAATATAAAACATTAATGGCTTTTTACCCGTGTCTGCATCTGGCTCTCAGTGAGGTACTGCACTTGTTACTGCTGCATCTGACCATATGTTCCCAGAGCAATCCCTCTAAAGTCTTCACAGCAGCAATACACCTGGGACACAAAAGCTGTTGGCAAATCCCTGATGTCGGGGCTGGAGGCAAGAGACAGAGAAACCAAGAAAGTAAAGAGTTTTATGAAACTAAAGGGTGTGGTGTAAAAATGGTAAAGAATAGTGAAGAGATAAGAAATCCAGGTAGCTAAAGATGAACCCTGGGGCAAGGAGCAGGCAGGAACAGAGCAAAACTTGTCAAGCTTGATAACAGTAGATCCTACAAAACACAACAAGCAGTGGACACAGTGATGAGATTGGTTTCACAAGCCAGCTCTTAATACCAGTTTTGGCCAAATGACTGACTGCAGTTCAGTCATCTTGATGGATAGAGCAGCGTCTACCACACTCTGGCAAGAACTGGGGGCTGATATGAAATTCTTCCCAGAAAACAGTAATAAGATATGCACCTCTTACATGTTCCTACATAATGATTATGTAGTGAGATGCTGATGTATTAAAAAGCCATTGAAAACAAGCAAAGTTTTGCAAATCTTTGCACCTCACCGTAATAATAAACCGTGATTGGTCATTGTCATTTTCCCATATTTTTCCTTCTGAATCTTTTGAGGAATCTTACACCAGAGCTTTCAGGTCTCATTAGCTTCCAACAAGCTTCTGTAGTCACTTCCCCGAAAATGGCAAATTTACAAAAAATCACTTTTTTTTGTTTTATTTTTTTATTATAAGGATTTAGACAGGAATAATTGTACAAAATTCTAGTGCCCATGTCATTCACAAGACCAGACTACCACAATGAATCCCAAAATCTGCAAAGCAACTTTTTTTCCTCATTATTCTTCACTTTCTAGTTTTAATCCCACTCAATTTCATTAGTATTCTTCACTGTGTTGTCAGTCTGCATTATGGTGGGGGTTTTGAAGACCTTCAACAAAAGAATTCTTGCCTGTGCTACAACCCTCACCCTTTGTACCTTCATTCAGTGTCTAGTAGAACGAATTTCTATACGCCTGCATGTTGCAGAAAACCAACCCTTAATGAATCTTAGGATGCAAATCTAAACAGATGACAATACTTTCCAATCTGCTACGGAAACAATATGTTTTAATTAAGTTTAGGTTTAATAAAATTTTCACTCTTTGTACAAAAATGAATGGTGATTAACAGACGGTTGACAAGACAACTCTAATAATTTCTGATT
This sequence comes from Illadopsis cleaveri, assembly GCA_013399915.1. Lineage (NCBI taxonomy): Eukaryota > Metazoa > Chordata > Aves > Passeriformes > Timaliidae > Illadopsis > Illadopsis cleaveri. The sequence continues at coordinate 540,003 of VXBB01015702.1, forward strand.
AAATTCTTTTGTTTAGTATTTTCAGTCACTCTCTACAGGGAATTAATTACTGAAAATGAAAAAAATGATGGTTCATGCCAATTAATATCCTTGAGAAAGTGGAAGGTAATCAACTGTATAAATTACAGTGGCATATGCAGGCCAGCCTGTGATCAAAATTTGTACAACATACCCCAGCCGGTTTTTGGGATGGTTAGACTGAAATGCATGTGCAGGGTAAATCTGTTGCAAGTAGCTGTTCCATAGTTTTAGGTAATCGGTGAGCAGCTGTATCCAGACGAAGATGCCATTGCAACTTTTCTTCACTTTGTGATTTTTTAAATGACATTTAACTCTTTAAATTGACCACTACTGTAGTTGCAAAGCATATGTTTACATAACCCTTTCATACCCCATATTGCTCTTTAAATAAGCAAATCATCTTCTAAGGCAAATATACATGGAAATATATGTGAGAACCAGACATCAGACTGTTGTAAGTACGGATCTACCCACCCAGACCAGGGTTTCAGTTATCCCCACTGAAACCATTCCAGCTAAATTGGGGTAATAGATACTCCAACAAATGTTCTCAAACAGGTTTTATATAAAACTAGTGAAAAAGGAGAAAATGAACCACGTTTTATTTTCCGTAGTTCTCAAAGAAATGCTAGTTCAAATATTTACCTAGAAAAATTCACTTGCAGTAAGTTTGATTTGACAATCTCTTAGCTGAAGTCTGTGGTTCTGGAGTTTTTGCTCCTCTGAGTTGATTGCATTAACTCGAGTCAGTTAACAGCATTGTAAATGTTAATGTAGATATGCCAAGATACATTCATTTCAACAAAATGTTTACATTTTTTTCCAGGTCTAAGCCAATTGGCAATCAATTGTCTTGAATTTTAGCAGCCAGAGTGCAGAAGTACAGTACTTGAGAACAAATATATGCCCTCTGTGCGAGGTGATCTTTCCCTGCAGAAAACCAGCACCAAGCCATTTGATGCCTTATCACTATGCTATTTGAAGCATCTTCCATTCCAGTTTGTCACCAATGCCAGGCAAGCTTTGTACTGGCCACCTGCAAGACCTGGGAGAACTTCATGTGCACTTCTGATAATCTGGTGTTTCTCCAGGGATTCTTTATAATTTTTTAATATTGCCTCGATGACCACCATTTGTGGTGCTCAGTTTGTCAGTGAGCTTCAACTGAACTAATCTGTTCATTAGAGAGGACCTACTATAGGAGTTTGAAATATTATATATATATAGTAATATATATGAACTTGTGTCATTCAAAATTTCCATAAAAGAAATTCAACATTTTCCAAGAAAACAGAAGAATTGGTCAGAAAGAGCAAATAATTTCAGGTCTGTTAATAACTTGGCTAAATATTTAGTGTTGTCAACTATATTACTTTGTTCTGGAATTCAGAAAGTTGTACTGTGAGATGGCAGTAAGACAGACAAAAGCTGTTATAATATATATGTTCATAATCAGTGAATGAAGTCTCTAAAGGACTGTGAAAACTATCAGGGTAAAAAAGAACCATTGGCACTAGCGCAGTTTGTGCCATGATGGTATTAGTTTTAAAATAATATGAAATAATAAGAGCGTAACTTTGCAAAGAATATGAAAGTGTGTATTGTTTGTTCTGAAACTGTGACTCATGCGTGTTCCCCTCATCACCTGTATCAGTAGGAGTTTGTCGCAGGCCATAAAAGGAGTTGGATGGTGCTGTTAGTTGGTGACACAGAAAGTCTGTTCAGCAGTGGAAAAGCAAAGTACAAATTATGATCAACATCGTTATGAACCCTTTTTCACACCAACAGGCAGTTACATGGGGAAAAAGACCTGGTGTTGTTAGCATGCTAATAACAATTGAGCTAATCTCAGGGGTGAGTAACTGCTCTTTGTGGCATTAACAAAAATGCCACCGAGGATGCAGGATTTGAGACAATTTTTATGTTCTACTTTTCTTTCAAGTTATCGTGCCCTTGCTTCCCAAATAACATTTGTTGTATTACAGAGAGGTGCAGCTATGACTTATGAAAGACAGAAGGGCTTCTTTCTCCTTTTTCTACTGCTTTTCAGCATTGCAGGAGAGGTTTTCTTTACAACTTCAGGCTTTCTTATTTATTTTCTCTCAAGGGCAGACATTATTTTGTCACAAGTTAAGGGATAGCTGTGTAGTCATCCGACAGACAAAATCTCCCTTGAAATTGTGGAGCTTTTGGACAAGAACTGCAGAATTGGTCCTATATCACCAAGAGTATTTTGGCTAGGAGTTGTCAGGGAATTGTGATCCTTGGCTATCAGAGCTACTTGAGTGCATCACCGCAACAAGCACTAAACTGGGAGCAGTGTCTCTTTAAAATGCACTCAAAATTCATGGTTTACATATGGACTGACCAAGATTTTCAAGATCAGTTGCTGAAGTTTTAAGTATATTGGAATCCTACATATTAAACTGTGAGTACTGGCTAAAACATCCTAGAGAGAACAATGGAGGTCATGCCTGCTGAAGAGACTCAAAATGACAGAGAAATAGGACAATCACAGAGCTTGAGATAAAACAATAAATGCAGTTATGTTATATCAATGCATTTGCATTACCTTTTCTCACTGCAACTTATCTTTTCTTCATGAATAACTGTAAATTGATTAACAATTCTGAAATGTTTAAGGTATTTTCTCATTTGCAAATGTACCTGTGAAACTGGTTAAAAAGTAGGGCATACTTTTGAGATATATAAATATAGTCGTGAAAGAAATTTTGACCTGTGTAGGATTCTGAGTGACCTTAGTTCCCTCACTTTATCAGTACTTGAGGTACTGTATACCATGTAAACAAATGCTCAGCACCTGATTTGAAGAAAAGACACTTAAAATAATTTGAATGTCAGGTTAAAAATAGCAAGATTTGTCATATTTTTTACAAATTCCTTGTTGCAGAAGTTATCAAAGAGAAACTAGAGGGTATGCTTGACGGTACCAACTAGAGAAAATTTTGTTATTACATATATCCTTTCTTCAGCAGTATCATCTCTCTTCCATTACATTCCAGCCCCAAGCGGGTGTGCATATTCCCTCACTTATACTGGGCTGCTATCACAGAGATCAGTTTATAGATCTTAATATCAGTGCACCAGCAAAAGGAAGGGATAGTGGGAGGAACAATTTAGCTGATGCTAGCTATGGGAAAAGGTCAGTAGCCCCATAGCCTCACCATAATGAGAAAATCTGTCACTACTTCTATTGATTAGGTCAAATCTGCATTAAAAAGTTTTGGTTTTGCCAGTAGTAAAACCAGCACTGTCAATAAATTCTACATTGGTTCAAGAAGCAGATGAATGTTGTGACTGAAATCTGTCTTTGTAATTCAAGATCATTAGGCTGATGAAATTCAAAGTAATTTTAAAAATAGCTGTAATTTCTAGATGATTTATGAAAAATGCTTGTTTCTAAAAATATTGATTTACTATACTCCACAGTTTTTTACTCTGGTGTTCAGCTAGCCTTATAGATATAAAACTCTTCCTTACCACAACTTAATCTGCCCTCCTGTGGATTAAGTTTTTTATCTATTTATATCTGCCCAGACAATAGACAAATTTCCCTCTGCAAAGCAGTGATCTCTTACATTTTACTATGCTGATGTAAATCTTTATATTTTAAAGCTTTTGATACTACTTAGACATTATAAACAAACTAAGCTCCTCTTCCCCTCCCCTCTTTCCACCCCAAAATCTTTGCATGAAGTCTGAACATAGGAGTATTTCCTCACAGGTAATGGACATCTTTCCTTAGGATAATCTTGAAAGAGAGTGTTCCCTTTCATGACTCTATTAGGCTTGGAAAATTCTGGAAAATAAATTACAGGGAATCACCACTCCAAGCCTTTATAACATATGCTTGTTAACATATTTATACACTTTAATTCAAATAGACTGATATTTGATGCTTATATTTTCCTATCCTAAAAGAACGGAAGCAGAAAAGGGGTGAGAGAGAAACTTCAACCATGAAACCAGGCCATTCATACTTACCAGAGTAAGTGTCTCAAGCAAAACTTTTTTTATTTCTACAAAAGAGCATATTTTTCAGTAGGACTAACATACAGACAAAAAAAAATCCCCACCTAGCTATTACACAGACAATTATTAATTATTCATAAAATAATAAAACATTTGCTTCAGGATTCTGTACATAATAGAGCAAAATACCAATACTTCAGTTTTTAGTATAATTTCCTGTAATCGTTCTGTACTCCTAATTGGAGACTGAAAGTGACTGCTGAGTCAATAATAGCAAACAAAGAATCATATTGAGCCACAATTTACTTTTCTGACTATGACTTAATTCTAATTTTGATGTTTAATACAGACTTACCTGAGAAACAGTGCAAGTCAAAGTATGCATCTCACTAATTCTCTTAGTGGACTAGTATAAGCAGCTTTTTACATAATGGTTTGTGTAGTCAATTAGTAGAGTATTAGCTATAATAGATAACGTTCTTACTAAGACCATATTAATTAGAGCTTAAACACAGCTAATCTGAGACCTATATTGAATTTATATTATTATGTAAGCAGAATGTTTCCGTAGGCAAGTAATTTCCTTCACAGCATTTTAAGGAAAAGGAAATCCAAGCATCTGAGATATAAACATGCCGATTTTATCAGAGTATTGCAAACCACTTAATGTTTCTTAAAACTTAAGTGTGCCAGGCTGTATTACAAATAATAATTATGAGCAGTAAAGGACACAAAGATTGAATGCCTTTTAAATTTATTGGAAGAGAAGGGGTGGAATTGCAAGCTAAGAAAATGTCTGCAAGAATTTAATGGATGTATGTTTCTGCTCCTCATTTTGCCTTGAGTTACACCACAGCTCTGGAGTTCTCTAGTCACTTCTCTTCATCAGAAAAAGAGCTGGTATGTCAATGTGGATACATTTTTTTAGCGATAAAATGAATTCACCAGTTATGAGACAAACTTTCTCTGAAAATAATTAAGAATCCTGTCTTATACAGATTTAAATTTATTTTTAGTTGCATGGATTTGTGGCCTCCTTATCATTTTGTTCGGCAGTTCTCCAATATAACCAGAGCTTAATATGTCTCTGGTAAACCAACTACCTGAAGGAATGCTGTAGGCAAAAACATATTAAATTTTTAAATCACAGATAACCATGAAACTAAGTAATTGCAAATTTACAAGCAGAGAAAATTTTGGGACAGTATCAAAAACTGTATTGCAATGAAACTAAAACTACTCCATCTTGACTTCTGCTACAAATTGTAGCATCACTGCTGTTAGTAGAAAAAAACATACACTAATAATAGGCCAATAGAGTCACAACATTCTGTTGTCTAGTTACACCACTGAGAATTACTGCCCATCTGCATGCCAGAAGACAAGTGCTTATCATGGTTACTGAAATGAAGTGGAAGAATGAGGGCTAATATGATCACAAATTCTCATGCCAAGAGTTGTGTAGGTGACTGGAGGCACACTAGGCAGGTTAGCACTATAACATCAGATGTAGGTTTGACAACCTTTTGAATACATATTCCTCTCTCCCATTTTTATTGAGAAGTTATTTTCACATTTGTAGTAATTTAAAATTTTTAATTTTTAGTGAAATATCCCTTCAAGCATTATGGGATAATTAAGTATCAGCCATACTCACTCATATCTAAAAATATCATCCAGAAATGCTTTAAAATCTCCCCAATTTATGCATCATTATTTTTGGAACGTGTACTTTAACTTCACCAACAGAGGTCACTAAACTACTGAGAGAGAGCCATAAGTTTGGTGGGAACACACCCTAGTCAATCTTCCTAACATCCTTTCATAGTTATTTTCAAAGGGCTCTTGTTCAGCTGCTTCAGTAAATATAAGCTTAGTTAACAAAGAGAAAAAAAAAAAAAAGAGAGCGTATGCTTATGCACTCAGGCAAATTAGATTTACTAGGGATATAAATTACACAAAACACTACATTGTTAAAGATATTTCAATATTACAATATATTTAAAATATCTATTATGAAGCCAGTAGCGTACATACATGCATAGGTATGAGTATTGCTAAATCGATTTTTCAAGGTTAAAACAGGCCCTGATTTAAACGATCATGTTTTGAATAACCTGCTGACTTTTATTTTTCAACCTTTGTGCTGTTGAAAACCAACCTAGTGGGGAGAGTACGAAGAGGAGGATCCCAGAGAAATAACATTTAATGATATTAATACCAGATAGAAGCACAGGAGAAACCAAGAGCTGCCACTGACTTGCTCATTTTGGCAGAAACACTCAGCTAATGGAACTATATTAACTCATCATTTTCCAGCTTTCAACTGTAATGAAAAGCTATTTTTACAAATCACTACTTTCAGTATAGGGTGTTTCAGCCACATGGCTTCTATTAGTGTACAGGGGAGTTTCACAACCAAAGCTGCCTGTGCAGCACTGAAAGTGCACCTTCTGTGTTGAGCTAATCCCAGAGGGGAGTCAGCACTTGGGCCTGTGTCCTTTTGACCTTTATCCTTTTAATGCATTTTGCCTCAGTAGCAAAAGGTGAAAACCTAGTTTTTATGTTTCAAAACAGAGCATTTCAACGCTGATTCTCAGTGAAGCTAAGGAAAGTAACGTCAGCTCTTGTTGAAATGTTGAAAGTCCCTAGCTCAGCAATCAACAATAGCTTTACAAATGTGTTTTTAGAATCGCTTTTCTGGTAGCCCCTTGAAGCTCACCCATACAGCCCTGCTGCCATCCCTCTGAACAGCTGTGAACATGTGAAGTCACTGGAGTGGAAGATGTTAATTACTGTCAGCTACTGGAATTTCTCCAGGGACCTCTTGTGGTTAGAAACATGTTTCCCTAAAGAAGTGCACGAGGTGCTGGGATCATTTCTCCTGTAGCATACCTGAATCCTCCCTTCCTAAGCAAAAGAAATTTCTCAGTCCAAAGCAAAACTCTAAATATTCACTTTTAAGTGTTTTTCCCATAGGACATAGTAATTTTTCTAAACAATCTTAACTGTAGAATCTTTCATTTCTGTGAATAGAGTTCCAACAACAGGGAACTGAGTTTTTCAGGGACTAGGTTTAGCAGGTATACAGATTTTCATTAAAAACTGGGGAAACAAGTTTAAAATAAAAAAGGAACAAAATCAGAAAACATAGAAAACAAATTGATGGGCAGAGCTGTTAGGGCTTTTTTTCCCTGACTAGAGTAGTTTGAGGGGTTTTTTTTACGGCCAAGAAAAGGCTACACATCTTCCCTTCGTGCCATCAGAAAAGTGCACAGACCAAAAATGGTCTTTTTTCTTCAGATTTACCTCCTGCTATTTTGAGTCTAAACTAGTAAGCATCAGGAGCTTGATGTGATGCCAGCAAGGTATTACCCACAGGGAACCAAAATAATAGCAGATGAGCTGGCAGAAAGATCCCCAGAAAGGGAAATAACATAAAACCAAGATTCTAAGCCTAGCCCTTTACTGTGACAAGTACAAAGCATCTTTAATGACTGAACACATCCTTAAATATACCTTGTAGATCCCTCTGCAGTAGTTAAACCTTGTAATCACTACCACCCCCACAACAAGACCAAGTCAGGTCAGTCTCTGACTACAGAGAAACAAGGATGAAATCGTTAATCCGCAGGACTGGACTCCCAACGTGTGAAGATGAATGCTGAGGACTTTTCTCTTGTCCTTTACTGTGGGTGAGAATGGCACACGTTCCCCTGTATCACAGTCAAGTGACAGACACAGCAGTCTGATTAGCTAAGGGAGTTGAAGGAAACAGTCGCCCTGATCTCCCAGAATGCTGTCCCTTTCCCATGCCTTTCCCGTAAGGGCACAGAAATCCTCATCCACTCCTAGAAGGAAGGTGTAAGTGGGAAGAAGGAAACTGAATGTAATGGAAAGCAAACATATCAACTGTGAAAACTACAGTAACCACCAGCAGCTACAGAATTCCTTCCTTGTTATACTTAAGGACAAGTACACTGATATTCAGTGTTTACAGAGGTAAAAGTCCCACAATTACAGGGCCAATTCCTTTTTATGTAGGCCATTAGTGCTGTTGTACTGTACTCCTGCCCCAGGCCAACATCAAACATGGTGATTGAGGAGTAGATAGAGCTCAGGTGAGGGATTGCTTAATTCTTTCAAAATGGTCAATACTTAATGGCATAGACCATCTCCTAACTCTGGCTCAGCTGCTGCAGGCCTTTAACAAGGCTTGAGATGGTAACAAGAGTGCGCTCTCCAGCTCATGAGAAGTAACAGTAAAGATAAAAGTAAGTACACCAACTCAGAACTGTTATATACAAAAAGTTTAATTGAAATACCTGTATAAAAAATATGATCTCCATACATTTCACACCGTTAAACAGAAGAAAAAATCCAAATCCAAGCTGCATAAATGCAACCAGATCACAGAAACACAGCTATTAAAATAAATTAAGGTTTATGACTCTGCCACTCTACCTTTCCAGAGCCAATGCACGGAGACTGTACAATGTCAATAATTTAAAACCCTTCCAAACAGCATTACTTTACACTTCTGGTACAATAATACCAGACAAAAGGCATACTGACTAACTTTAAAAAGTCATTCTATTTCCCTTAAATTAGACTTTGTACAACAATTTCCTATCTTCCAGAAAAAAACTGGTAAGGTCAGAATTTTTTACATTATTTTTTTGTAACCAAAAGTTGACAGGAATGCAGAAAAAAAGTGCCATGGGTAAACCACTAGAATTCCCATGGGGAGAAGGAGGGGAAAGCACAGTGTTGAATAACTCTAACCAAATAAATTTACCATATAAATAGCCGCAGTTGAAAACTGTGGGAGGTCTTCTAAATTCCAAACAATAAATAACTGTATAGTACACGGGAAAAACCAAGTTTACATAAACACATTATACAGGTATGGAAAAAAAAAGTAGAAGTCCTTGAATATTGCATTGATTGTGCATTCAACATGCCCATACATACTTTAAGACTCGCAGGGTGACAAAAGGCTGGGGGGAGTTGAGAAAGGGGCTTCTCATGCCCAATGGTAGAGATGATAAAAGGAAACATGAATAAATGTTTCTGATAAAGAAGCCGATATACCTGTTCATATTTCTGTGCAGGCTATAGGAAATATTTTGAGCAGCAGAGGTGGGTTGGATTTGTAAAGGGCAGGGGGGCAGGAGTGAAATGTCTGTGTTCAAGTATTCCATCACCAGTGGATGGGACTACTTCATTCAATCACCGAACAGGTTCTCCAATGCATCATAGGAGCTGCTTCCTCCAGCACTGAGTCTAAAGGGAGCAAATTCCTATAATGAACTGGATCTTCTTTGGACATAGACAGCTCAAAAAAGAAAGTCCCACTGAAGCAGCTTTCAAAAAGGCACTCAAAAGCAAATAAAATCTAGTCCAGGCTCTATGAGAGCAAAAAAGTTTACCATGTATTCAAGAGGTCACTGCTTTCTTAATAAGGTCAGTCTTTGACTAAGTACTGGCCTGCAACTCCCAAACATCAGCGTTTCCAAAGGAAATCTCTCATTCCAAAGCAGAAACCAGCAAAGGGGGAAAACAAAATCAAGTCCCTCAGACAAAGATTCAACTACAGAATAATGAATGCATTTTTCTAGCCCCTCCTCTATGTATTGGCAGCAGCACTGTGGTCTTTCTGCTTGAAGCTCCCCCTCCCAGTGCGAGGTCCTTAGTAATTCACAGACTCTCATTACTTGAACTTGTGCTAGATACATCAGTATCAAGGGTCCGTAGCCTTATGTCACAGTCCTCAGACTTCACTACTTCAGACTTGTGCATCCATTGATGGTCAAAAATCTGCTCAAGTGTTGGTCTGTCTGAAGGCCTCAGTGAAAGGCACCATTTGATCAGCTGTTGACATTCTGTAACAAAACAAAAGGGCATATTAGACTAAAAAAGTAAAAAAAAGAAAATCCTCAGTAACAAAAGTCCACCCACACAAGCTCATGTGTACAAGACCATTAGAAAACCCCCCAAAACCAGAAAATTCATTTGACTTCTATAAAACTTACCAGGTGAAATTCTTCTCCTGAAGTATAATCGCCCCCTCAAGATTTCTTCATCTTGCTCAAAAGGGATATCTCCACAAACCATGTCATACAGCAGAACTCCCAGAGACCATACTGTTGCTGACCTCCCATGGTATCTGTGGTATCTGATCCACTCTGGAGGGCTGTATACTCTCGTTCCTGAAAGCAAAAAATAACCCTCAATTAGAGCAAAGGTTTAAAGTGTTTCCCCATTGTTCAGCTCCTTCTGACAAGAGCTAAATTAAATTCAAAAACTTGACATGTAGGAATTAAAAAAAAAACAAAACAAAACAACAACAACAACAAAAAAAGACCCAGAAAACTAAACAGCTTTAAATTTTTCACAAGCCAAAACCATTAGCAGTGTAATTTCAGGTCATCTGCAGGGTTACACCATCAACAGACTTGGCCCATCCGGTTGTTCTATTTTGTTGCAAGGAATAACACAGCCCCATCAGCTGACTGTTTACTGAGGCAAGCTCCCTTTCACTGACCACGTGGCGTCTGCAGCATCACACCAAAAATAGACACAAAAGGACAAAGGGGGCTGGCAGGAGGGAGGAGAGGGTGATAAGAAGGTGAAACTCAGGTCTGCCCGCATTACACGGGGCTAATCTGCTTTATCCAATTCCACAGGGCAATAAACAAAATAGGGCCGCTTACGATTTCCATGTTTTTAAGGCCTCCCCCCGGGGCTTCTATGCGGCAGCTCTTCCGAACCCGCCTCCCTCCCCTCCCTCCAGTGCCCGAGGGCTCCTTGGATACCAAACAAAACGGGGAATTCGTGATGCTGAGGGTCACGTGCCGCGGGGCTTCGGGTTTCACAACAAACAGATGTGAGTGCGGCAGCTGGGGGCGGGGGGGGGGCGGGGGGCGAGACCCCGGGGTTCCATCAGGCATACTCCNAGCGAGACCCCGGTGTTCCATCAGTCATACTCCAAGGACTGGGGGAAATGCTCGCTCTGGTCACATGCTGGCTTATGTTCAGCTTTCCCACCGCTAAAGCATCGACCCCAGCCGCTATAGCAACTCATTTCGAGGGAGTGTATTTGTCCCCATAGTTTTAAAATCTGCAATGCAGGATTTTCAGGACACAGGCAGAATGGGAGCGGGGGAGGCACCACTCCGAGTTAAAAAAAACCACCGCATATAAAAACTGCATATCCACACACGGAAACATCCGACACTGGCAAAACCTCCATGTAAACAGATCGCCCTCTAGGAAAAAAACCCCGCTTTTTCCAAGACAGAGAAACATAAACTGCTGCGTCACTGCCTGGAATCGCTTCTTTCCTGCGCAACTGAACACCCTTAAGCAGCTTCGGGTCCACAGGTTTCCATTACCAATAGACCTGATCTGAACCCCCGTGTCAGGGGCTCTGCTTGCTGTGACTGGTCACTGGAAAGGGGCTAAGCGGCAGCTCTAGGGAGGGCATCACGCCGGGAGGAGCACGGGAAGGGTGGGGGGCACGTACCGTCGAAATCGGTATAGACTGTATCCTTGAGGAGGGCCCCCGAGCCAAAATCAATGAGTTTCAGCTCGCCCGTGCGGAGGTCAACCAGCAGGTTCTCGTCCTTGATGTCCCGGTGCACCACGCCGCAGCCATAGCAGTGGCGCACCGCCTCCAGCACCTGGCGGAAGAACCCGCGGGCCGTCTCCTCGTCCAGGGCACCTTTCTCTGTGATGAAGTCGAACAGGTCCTTCACCAGCTCGGGCCGCTCCATGATGATCAGGTACCCGTCGGGCCGCTCGTACCAGTCCAGCAGCTTGATGACCCCTCTGAAGCCGGAGCCCACCTTCTTGAGAAGGACGATCTCCAGGGGCACCATGATGCCGCTCTGGGCAGAAAAAAGGGCATGGGTCAGCGGGGGGGGTGGCGCGGCCCGGGGC
>VXBB01015704.1:0-64959 GCA_013399915.1 Illadopsis cleaveri
ATGCGGGGCAGCCGCCAGGCAACGCGCTGGGATGCTGAGCCTTCTCCCCGCCTCTACTCCCTTCCCTCCTCTGGCCCCTCTGGTTCCTCCCGCGCTGCGGGAGCTGGGGAGGGGGACGCAGGAATAGATGGCCGTGATGTGTCCCTCGCGTTTCCGCCGTTCCCTATCCAGGGAGTTCACGTGGAGGAGAAAGTTGTCGGGCCTGGGCGGCGGGATCGCCCCTCGAAAGCTCCCTAGAAAGGATGAGATGAGCGCCGGGCAGGCCTCAGCATCTGTGGGTACCCCCGAGACCTCTTCATCCGGGAGATGGGGTAGAACCGGGATGCCCCAATTTCAGGTCTTTCATATTCTCGTATTCAAACTTGGATGTTGAATATCTCCTCAGGCTGACCTGGTTAGGTCAAAATTATTAGATCTGTTGTAGATGGAGCACCTAAGCTGATGGTTTCTGTAACCATCGAGGCAAGGAGGAAGAGTCTCAGAAAAAGGAGGTTTTTTTGAGGCAGTGATCCCCCACCCCGCCAAAGAACCCCTTGACAGATCTGACTGTTCACAGACCGCTGTGTGTGGAGAGTTTATGTAGGGAAAGTTTTATGTGCATTGGCATTTCTCAGCACAGCAGTACGTGCCTGAAAGAGGGGAAGAAAGTGTCTGTACTTCTGGAGTCACTGTGCAGCCATGCACAGTGTGCTGGAGAAAGGAGGTTTTTTTACCACACACTGAGTGTTTACGTGTTGCAGCTTCTTTGGATTTGAGCTTGCTGTGCACAGAGCTTCAGTGATAAAATGTAGTGACGATACAGAAATAATAACTGTTGTCCCTCTTTGGATATAACAATAGAACGGTGTTCATTAAAGGCTGAACCTTATAGGATTAGTTTATCTATCACATGATGAATTAAGAGGAAAAGATTTCAAATACACTTAAGCTTAAAAGAGTTTAGAACTAATATTGCAATGTTTGTAGGAATGTTTTTTTTTATTTTATTTCTAAATCCTTGTTTCAATTGCTGACCTATGCTGTGCAGTCTATGTTAATTACAATTTTTGCTTGGACTGGACATGCTATGGTGATCACCCAGTATTAAGCATGCTGAATACAGATTTTCAATTTTACTGCCTTAAAAACATGCATCCCTGTTGTAATTTTGAATAGTGAATATGGTAGTTAATATTTTAAATATCACTTTACATGTTTGTCAACATCTGAAAAATAAATTTATCGGTAAACTGAATCTCTGACTGAATTAAAAAAGCATTCCACGGATTTTCATTTGTAGTCTGAGTAAAATTTTCTCTCTTTGTATTAAAAGATGTCTTTGAGGGGGTGAAACAGTATGGGTAATGTGTTAGGCACTCTACTGATGTGTAACCTCTTAAAATTGTTAGTATAGACACTCCTAGTTGGAATCCCTTAGACAACCATAGCAATTAGAGTGTGAAGCTGATTCTGTTTTCATAGCTGCAGCTGCAGAGAGAGGTAAGGGATGGGAACTCCTGTGAGCATAAAGGAACAGCTGGAGGAGCAGAGCACTCAGAGCAGCCAGTAAGCTTTCCACAGTCAAGGGATGTGAAAATGAGATGAGGAAGTGATTTGGAGATGGCAAGTAATTGAGACCTGTGACGTATGAAAACCTCAAGTCTGAGGCAGTTTTTGCTTGACAGAAGTATTCACTTTCACAGCAGTTCTTGAGAGAGGATGTGGCTTCTTGCCAAGGCCTTGCTCACAGCTCAAACCACTGAGGCTAACAGCTTATTTCAAAATCTGTGCACTCATGACAATGCCAGAATCAGTAATGTGCTTTCAGGTTTCTCTATCAGAAAATATTTACATTAATCTACAAATAGATTAAGTCCAAAGTAGTTCTAACTGTGGTTTATATAGGTGTTTTCAGGTACACAGTATTGTCAGAAGTGGAACTAAAAATCTTCTAGAAATAGAACTCTAGCTTTTACTTTCAGAAGTCAAATACTAGAAGCTGTCAAATCAATCCTAACTAAAAAAAAAAAGAAATAAACAACTTCATTTTAGCTTTGTAGTGCTACTTATTTTTTTGAAAATTGCATTTAGAGGATTGTATGACTAGACCAATGATTTTATTTAGAATACAGAAGTGGAAACCAGGGAAAAATGTGACAGTTTGGGGATACTTGGAGAGGGAAACATGTTTGTTATTATCTTTACTGGAAAATTTGTCTGCTTGTTACTACCCTGCAGAATCCATTGTAAAGGTGTGGCCTCTTAAAAGGAAGAATATCAGTTTTAAAGACTAGATGAAGTAATAGATACTTGCTGCATTGTTACTTGAAGCATCATGAGATGAGGGATGGTTTTGTTACAGAAACAAATGCATAACATAACACCTGGTCATGAATCAACTCCCTCAGATTTCATGAGATATGAAATGTGGAAAAGTCTTGAGCATTGGCAGGTACCTGTGGAGAGGCCTTCTAGCAAGACTGAGGATCAGCAGCCCAGCTAACTTTTCAAATATGGATGGCTGAAAAAATATGGATTGTTTTGTAAATTCTGCTTACCTATAGAAGTCCAGATCATCAGGCAACTGTCATTATGCTGCTGTGTGGGTGTATTGTGTCGTACAGTATGTAAGTGACTTACTTAAACATAAGTTTTATTGAAGATAAGTTGTGCAGTAGTTGTTTTCTTTGCATCTCTCATGTTGAGTGGGAGACTTCTCCATTAAGGTAGGCACCATACAAACCACACATTTCCAACACAAGGCATTGTCTGTATTTACAGACAACTGCGTTTTATATTAAAAAACTCATAGTCCTATCTCAGTTGTGAGGCTGGGTTGCTTTCAGTCTCTATGATGTCAAAGAACTCTAACTTCGCTTTGGTAAATTTTCTTTACTCTCTACAATAATGACTGAGGATCTTCTGACATCCCCTACGTTTCTCTGCGAGATCCCAGGAGATGGTAATTTTCTCATTCTGCTGTTTTAACTATGTGGTTTCCTTACATATGTGAATGTGTTGCCATGTTTTTATTTCTTTCGCTCATCCTTTGGATCCTCTAGTGCCCCTTGCTGTAATTCTTTGATTAATTTTTGGTGTTTCAACTTTCTTCAGATTTGTTTGGGGCTTTTTTTGGTGTATGTTCAAGGTGACCCAATGTACTTATCCAAATGTAACTTTTATTACCATTACAACTTTTTTTTTTCGTTCACTGTATCACTTCTAGAAAGAAGTTGTGCCTGTTAATTTGCAAGAATTCCACTTTTGTTGAAAACACTGAACTTCACATCAGTACTTCCAGTGCTTAAAGTGGGATTGCCCATCCATTCTATGGTGTTTCTCAGCTACCCAGCTGTGCTATGGTATAACATGTCATTTTCTTCCATTGTGGATTCTATTTAAATATGATGATTTTATCTATCAAAAAATGTGGTCTCTCTAATTTCTGACCTCAGCTGCTGTCCAGTGTGCTTGTTTATGCTCTTTGCAATTGTATAGTGTGTCATCTGATCTCTTGTATTACAGTCTATCCATTATTTCCTTCTTCATGCTAATTGAAATCCTTAGGAAGAAGGGTGTTAAGGTGTTGGAGGTCATAAGTGAGACGTAAATTTGGGATGCTCTGTGAGGCTTCACAAATATTTTGACTTGTCAAACTGTTTGCTGACCAAAAGTGACCAAAGTCCAAGCGTTTGCTGAACTGAAAAGAATTCTTATGATTCAGTTAGTGTGCTGCTCCGTGCTTTGATTTGGCTTTCTAAAATCAATGTCAAAATGTTTTCTTGTAATATTATTGGTCTTCAGAAAAATACAGCAAATGGTTATTGCTGTGTTAGAGTTTCTGTAGGTCTATTGTGGACAAATGAGAAATACTTTGTGTCTCACTGGTGGAAACTTTGTCTACTGTTGAAGAAATTCTGCAGTGATTTCTTTTGGATATTTATCCTATTGCTTAGTAGTTGCCTACAACTGTTTGAAGATCTTGTATTTTTATCATTAATGCCAGATGCTAATACAAATAGCAAAACCATGGAAATATAGACAGCTCTTTATAATTCATCTCTCTGCCTTGGGTCTTATTCAGGGTGGTCTTTCTGGAAGACATTTTAAAGTATTGTAAAATAATCTGCCAAATTAAAAAATTGTAGCAACAGTAATGGTCCAAACATCTGTAATTTGCATGGTACATTGCAGCAGTGCCACTGGTGAGATTACTACATTTGCTAATTCTTCTCCATTCTTCTCTATTTTCTTTTTTTTTTCCCCTTTTATTTTTAAAATGTCTTGTACAAAACTGGAGGCAGTAACTCTTCAAACAAGTCAGTTTTCTTGTCTCTGATTCAATGAAAGAGATATTAAAAACAATCTTAAAATGGTTACAGGTATTTCTCAGCTAACTTGAGCAGATTTTCATTGAAATAGTGAATCCTCAATAGACTTTTGATTCATTTGTCTAATACTAAAGTGGAGTGAGCTCTAGAAAGATAACCCTTAAGGTTTATCTGACTGAAACTTTCTCTACAGGTGCAGTAACTAATTGCCAAAGTTACTCTGGAAGTAGAAACAATCAATTTGAACACAGTGTATGCTTTTATTCTTTTTTTGTTTTTCCCATGTTGCCGTGTATTTGTATTTTCCTTCATTTGTTTTTTCTCAAGGATGTATTATTTTGGGTTTTAAGATTGTATTTATGTCCATCCTGCTACACTTAAGTATCAAAGAGCCTGATACATTCCACTCTCTCTCAGTTCTTTTTCTCTTGAAGAATTCTGAAGCACTGAAAGAGTCCTCTCCAAACTTCCAGAGATGCTACCACTTGAAGAAGACATCAAAGTTCTCATGCCTCTTTTGATCCAGTGTGGCCTTAAATCTTGGGCCTGCTCTGTGTTTTCTAATGGAACTTACCTGTATGCAGGAAGTCTTTGTGGGCTAAAAAAAATAATTTCTGGTTTCAAATATGGACAAAGGTTGCAGTTCATGGCTGCAAGGATTTTTGCTTCAATATACTTTTTGAGCATTTAAATGATAACCTTTTCAATAGCCTTTTGAGGATAGGGCTTGTTTAAAATGCTAGGTGGAAAACCTAAAGTATCTCTGGTATCAGTGAGACAGGAAGCTGGAGTATGTGTTCTCACATTTTGGCAATTACTCTGAGAATGCACATGAGGATTCCCCATCAGAGGTCATAGCTACTCAGTGGTCAGACACCAAGGATGTACATCATGTAGATCATATTGGGGGATTAAGAAGTTTTTTTTTTTAACAGTTTAACCTGCAGGTCTGCAGTCAGCTTAGTCTAGTTTGAGGTTGGTCTGCAGTCTTCCTCTTTTGAATACCCCTTCCCTGTGCCTGAATTATTGGCAGGTGCAGGTGCAGGTGTGAGGTGAACCACACAGGGAACTGATAAGCAGTAAGATGATTTTTTTTTTATTTCCCCCCTAGACTGGCTCAATGCATGGCTTTATGGAAGGTCATTTGGGGAGGAGGGAAGAGATAAAAATGTGTGTGTGGGCATTAGAGGAGGGTGAGGTTAAATCCAGAGTTTTATGTTCGATCCTGTAATTATGGAGCCGTGGTGTGAACACTGAAAGGTGACTGGTTTTGTTGTCTATGCTAATGTAATAGCTGGAGGGCTATTACAAGGGCTGGAGGGCTAATGTAAGGGCTTCAGTAAAGATAACAAAATTTACTAGCAGTGGAAGGCCTCTGTGTCAAGATTATTTCTAATTACAGAGTGCATAAAGAAGTGACATTTCAATAATGCTGTGTCTTTAAACTGAAAACCCCTTATCTGATCACCTATATGAAAAGAAAGGGTTCATTTTCAGCTGGAATCACTTTGAAAATATAATAAGAATTCCTGTGCTAATTTGTATGTTGAATTCTTTATTGTAGAGAACTTGAGCAAGGAAGTTCTGATTTTCCCCAAGCAATTCTTTCCTGATGAAGATCACAATCTGGTAATCTGTGTGACAGCCTGCAGCAATCTTTTTCCTAACTGCATCTGTGGGATAGCTCTTTGCATGGAAAAGTTTTGAGCTATGCTTTGAAGTGGTACTCATAGTATTATGTGTCTTGAAACGTGTTGGAAATTAAGTATGCAGATAACTATGTACTGAGTTTGAACATACTGCAGTATGTGTGGTTCAACTTTGTTAGAACTTTAAAAATTAAACCAATTGTAGTTTTCTTCATGTGGAGTTGCACTCTTACTATGCATGTACTTAACCTGACGTAACAAATACTACCAAGTTGTTTGTTTGAAGGCTTTCTTTACAAAACATCTAATAGCTGGGGGGAGTTGTAACTATTCAGTCTTGGTTTTCTGGTTTTGCAGTTTTATTTCCTGAGGTTCTGTTTGTTAATTGAGGGTTAATTACTAATGCAACATATCTCACTTTCTCATTCCTCACGCTGGTGTTTTTCAAATTTAAAAATTCCTAAAGGAAGTTCACATAGCAGTTTGTAGCTGTAGTCCTTTTTCTTTCTTTAGTAGCTAGAGGACACATAGTGACTAAAAGACACAGATATATCTTTTGAAGCCAGAAAATTCTTTAAACAGCAATTTCTCTGCAACTGAGATCTCCTAAAAACATATTTTAGTAGTGTGTGAGACACCTGAAACCACTTTTGTACTTCATAAGAATTACAGGTGCATAGCACCCCCATGGACAAACACCTAATTAAATTGGCTTAGTATCAGACTTGAAACTCTGATAAGTTTTTGGCATCTCAAGCATTTTAATGTGTTCTTTCTTTCCATGACCAGAAACCTGTGAAAAGCAGAGTTGTAGGTGCTTGCATGGCAACTGGAGTTTTTCTATTTGTACTCCCTCAAAGCATGAGAAAAATTTAAAGAACTAAACCAACATAGTCTGTTTTCTTTGTTTTGTGGCTTAATTAGGACTTGTTGCTAAAACAAATTGATGTGACCCACATTACAGGATAGGAAAATGGAACAAGGAAAAAATACCCTTAAATTAATGCCAGCATGTTATGTATGGAGATGAGGATTTTCAAGCTTATGTAATAGAATCTTTTTTAAAGGTCACCACCAGCAAAATTTTCATGTTCTAGGCCCAAGTATTTCTTGTATTTCCTCTCCACATTTACCTTCCCTGAACTCTGCTTCGTCCTAAATACCATCAACTATTTAATTAACCTAGTAATTATGTAGGACTGTTGGCTACATTAAATCATCCAAATGCAAGGTAGGTAGATGGTATAATTTTAGATCTTATTTCCAAATGTTCAGTGGGAGAGAGCTGGTTAATCAAAACAGCAACTATTAAAAATCTTTAAGTAATTTGTGCTGTTAAAATCAGTATTTTGTCTATTCATTGGTGTTACAGAGATATTGTTCCCACAGCAGGCAGCAAACTAAAATTTCGTTTGAGCTTGTGGTCTTAACCTTGAACCTCTTGGCTTGATGTTTGAGTAAGCTTACAAGAGGCATGTTCTACATTGTTTTGGCCTTTAATTCTATTTTGTGCTTGTATACACATAAAAACAAAACTAGAGAAAATTGACAGAAGTGTTTGGGAAAAATATGTACTTTTCTGTACAAATCTGTTTCGATTAGGTAAGTGTATAACAAAATATTTTTGTTCTGTCTTTACAGGACTCCTGTTTTTGGGGATTTTTTTCCTCCAATGCTAATTGTCTAAGCCTCTTATAGTACTGTCTTTAAGTTTGTGGAGAAAAGGGATTTTTTAAAGAAAAGTAATGCAAAATATTCAGATAGTGATGGATGCATTAAATATTGATTAAATATATTCCTGTTGATAGTATTCATTATAAAACTCAAGTTCTAAGCCAAGTAGTTTTTAGTCATTTAGGCTGTGTGCACATCTGTGTGTATTTCTTCTTTGTAATAAATTCTACTTGAGGAACTACCCAAAAATAGTCATCCAAATAAACAAAAACTAAAATAAAAAGCCAAAACATGGCTTGGACAAAATTTGACTAGGCTTTGGAAGTGATCATGTTTCTATCACATTTAGAAAAGAAACAAGTGCAGATTCAGGATTTTCTCTTATGAATATACATCTCTGTCTTCTTTTCTCCTTCTCTGGCTTGAGTAGTGATGCTTATGTAAACAAGACTCACTTTTTTAGATAAAGCAGAGGAAGAGTGANTTTCATTTGTGGCTGTTTTTCTCGTAGAGACAAATCCTTAGGGTTTTAAAAAAACCTCAAACAACCAACAACCCTGAAGCTAGTCATTATTGTGATGGGTTTTCTGAGTAAATATCTTGGGAATAAATTTTATTAATTTGTTGTGTATGTCTTAAAAGAATCATGTAAATGGAAAGCAATAGAATTTGTTTATAGTCGGAAAAAACATAACTACTGAAAAATAATAAATAAGTGTAAAAACCCCACCCTGAGGATGACACTTAACTTCAGTCAGCCAGATGATAATCTTATTCTTTTGGATTTTTTTTTTTGTCTGAAGAATAAATAATTCTGACTTAGTAACACATCATCTTAGCTTGTAATTAAAAAACTCTTCTAAATATTGAAGAGTAAAATATCTGGCTCCCTGTGAGTCAGAAAGGTATCTCGAGGCTTAAAAGTATTTTGAAATATAACAGCTTATATTCAGAAATGAAGTTATTGACCATCTCTTTATGAACTGAATATAAACCAGCTAAAAACCTATATGTGTCTCTTGTACTTAAAGCATATTTTCAGATAATAGGATCTCATATCTGATCCATGAGGGACTAAAATGGTTTTGTTCTTATACCTTTGCGTATACTTAAAAATGTCTTTTAGACCTACAAGGAAGAAGTTCAAACAGTGTTGCCTAGAGGAGAGAATTGAGTCTGATCTTTCACATCCTGACTAAGTGAGGAATTCGAGGAGATGTTTCGATAGAATCAATTTCTTGAAGGGAGTAGCTTCCAGAGTGCTTATGATCCTAGAGGTTTTTTACTTATTTTGTGATGCATCCCTTTTTTTTGCCATTTGTTTTTTCCCCTCCAGTTGACCATTCTCAGCATCTCCACAATCAGCCTGCTTTGTTGTCTGATCCTGAATTTATGACTTTTCTCTTGNATTCTTTTGGATTTTTTTTTTTGTCTGAAGAATAAATAATTCTGACTTAGTAACACATCATCTTAGCTTGTAATTAAAAAACTCTTCTAAATATTGAAGAGTAAAATATCTGGCTCCCTGTGAGTCAGAAAGGTATCTCGAGGCTTAAAAGTATTTTGAAATATAACAGCTTATATTCAGAAATGAAGTTATTGACCATCTCTTTATGAACTGAATATAAACCAGCTAAAAACCTATATGTGTCTCTTGTACTTAAAGCATATTTTCAGATAATAGGATCTCATATCTGATCCATGAGGGACTAAAATGGTTTTGTTCTTATACCTTTGGGTATACTTGAAAATGTCTTTTAGACCTACAAGGAAGAAGTTCAAACAGTGTTGCCTAGAGGAGAGAATTGAGTCTGATCTTTCACATCCTGACTAAGTGAGGAATTCGAGGAGATGTTTCGATAGAATCAATTTCTTGAAGGGAGTAGCTTCCAGAGTGCTTATGATCCTAGAGGTTTTTTACTTATTTTGTGATGCATCCCTTTTTTTTGCCATTTGTTTTTTCCCCTCCAGTTGACCATTCTCAGCATCTCCACAATCAGCCTGCTTTGTTGTCTGATCCTGAATTTATGACTTTTCTCTTGCTTTCAGTATTTGTTTTTTAATTGTTTGTATAGTAGGATATTTTACTGGGAGAAATCTTGTAGGGAAAATTAATGACATAAAGGTTTATGTTTCGATTGATTATATGTGGAAAAAGGAAAAGTTCCTTAAATACTAAAGTAAAAATCTGTTAAGTGTCAGCAGGAGAGCCAAAATTGCATTTCAGTTAGTTAATTTTTATTTCAAATTTACCTTCTGGTCTTTGTATTTCCTTTGAAGTTAGTGCTTTTTCTGTTCCATTTTTCTGCTTTTTCTGTTTCCCCTAATCAGTAAGTTTCTGATATAGATTATTAAAGTCTTTTGACAGCATGAAGAGGTATCTTTATAACCATATAGTCTATATTATAGAAATTTCAGATCAGAGATCTAGTTTTAATGAGAAAATAATAATTAAGAAAGCTATTTCCTCCCCTCCTAATTTCTCTTAAGGTTGTAGTGCTGAAGAAAATTTCTTAGAAACTAAAAGGAAGAATCAATTTTTGCAAAGATTTTTTAATTGAATTTATTGAAAGTAACCCTTTACTTTAAACTTTAGGTCTTACCTCTAAAGACCCTGCTGGCATGATAGTAAAACAAACAAAAATTTCTGAGTATGGATATTAGTGCAAATTTAAGGTTAGAATATTTCATAAACGATATCATAAGTATTTTAGTAAAAATATCTGTTCCATCTGTAAACACAGAAAATAGTAACCCTGTCTCCCTTTAAAAAACAGAGTTCATAAAAGCACAAATTTGTCCATTGAAAGTGTGTTATTCTATCCCTGATGAGGAATAACACTAAGTAAAAATAGAAGATGAAAATAATTTTGATTTCAGGTTAGCACTTGGAATCATTATGGCATAGGGACTTCTTAGAGTGCAACAGTTCATTATGTGCTTATTGAGTCAATTATAAAACACATATTACAAAAAGTGCATGTGTTTGTGTGTATACTTACATGACCTCTCAGTATTGAGAGAGTTAAAAAAAGCTTGTATTTTAATAGAAAGGGGAAAATAGATAGGGGAAAATCAACAGAGGAGGCTCTGAATTTCCTGAGGCACTTCAGTCAATATGCTTGTTACTGACCCAACCCAAAAAACCCCTCTGTGTAAAATCAGTTTAAAATAATTACCTGCAGATCTATTATTGGAAGGGGCTTGCAACAGTTGCTTTATCATCAATCATATTGGACAAGATAATTTGGCAAAAATTTCAAGCAGTAGTAGGCCATGCTCATAAAATAGAGGTTGTTTTCTGTCTTTGCATTGCGACTGGTTTTGCTCCATCGGTGATAAGAT
This sequence comes from Illadopsis cleaveri, assembly GCA_013399915.1. Lineage (NCBI taxonomy): Eukaryota > Metazoa > Chordata > Aves > Passeriformes > Timaliidae > Illadopsis > Illadopsis cleaveri. The sequence continues at coordinate 10,979 of VXBB01015704.1, forward strand.
GGTTCTTTTGTACCTTAATATAGCTTTTTAATTCTGTCCCATATCTGCTTTTTATCACACTGGCTTTTGTTCTTAAAAGAACTTGTTCTAAAGTCTCCCTTTAATCTAGCTGATCGGTACTTTTTACTTCTGAAATGTGATTTTTAGTTGTTTCTTTGAGGTTAGTGTTTTATTGCTTTTTCTTTTAGTGTGTATTTCTAGTTTCTAGTAACTGCTTGCTTTTGTGCACCCTTATCTTCAAGTGATAGATCATCATTTCTTCCATATAACTTCCTAATCACCTTTCTGGGAAATAATTGTAAACATTACAAAAGCTTAGCTTGATGATTTGAAGCCTGACATTTTGTGTTCATAATTGACTGTTTTTGTCCTTTAAATTTCTTTGCTTGCACTTTGGTAGTGACATAGAGGTGTAACTAATGTTGCTAGTCTTAATTGTCAATTATGCGTCTGTAAAATTAATTAAAATACATGGGCTGCATAATTGTAGCACAACTAACTTGGAAATAGTTTTTAAATTTTAGAATGGTTATATAAATGAGGTGAAGAATAAAAACTTGGAGTGTTAGTGAAGCAATTTGAATTGCTTCAAAAAGAACCAGCATTTGAACACCATTTGAACACAGTAGAGATGAGATATTGTAAGTGAACACTGTTGACTTTGTTATCCCAATGTCAAATTGCATTGTAAGTATATATGTATTCAACTTAACCTTTGTCTTTCATAAAACTAACCACAGTGATATCATGTGGTATTTTGAGCTAACCTTGATCCATTTTTCTCTTGGTCCTTTTGATGAGTTTGAAGAGTTTCACCATTTTAGCTGTAGCCTCTGCTTTGAGGAAGGAAGATATTTGTCATTTTTGCAGTCAATTAATTTTTAAAGGGCACAAGATTAAAGCTCTGGGTACTCAGCTAGAGGTTGACATATATGTGTTAGTTCGAATTTGGAGGGTACATTTGAAACTAATTTCTTGACTCTCAACTCACTTTCCTTATAAGCCTTGTGCTTGTTGTCCCTGATGGAATATGCTCACTTAGGTCTGAGTGAAAGGTGCAGAAAAGTGTGCTGGATTCATTATCAACATTCAGCCAGGTAAGGTCTAGTCCAGACCAATTCCCTCCAAAATATATATTAATGGACAGGGAGGTTCTCAGCGTCAGTTAAATGCTTTATGAATGCACTTGTGGTAAAATCTGGTGTCTGCAAATGCAGGTGCAGCTGAAGTGAATTTGTTGTAAGTTGCCTAATCTGATGCCTGTCAAAATACTGTGTGGTTTATATACAATAGAACACATATCATTGCATGTAAAATGATTTTGAATATTGTTTTGATTTCTCCATGTTCGGTTACTTTCGCTCCGTGTAAATTTCCCCCGTTTAGCTCTTAATTGCTCCTGCATCAGTTATGTTACTGAAATACACTAGTCAGGAGGTCTTAAAGCATCTGATCCATTTAATGTATTCAAGTGGCTTTAAAGATACACTAGTTATAGAATCAACTGCCTGTAGTTCCTTTTCATCTGTATGAAAAGTCTTAAGCTCTAGTGCTGCTTCTCAATTTTTCTCCCTTGAACTCTTGGAATTGCATTTGGTAATTACTTGCTGGATGTTAAAACCACAGGAGATACGTGTTGTTTTTCAAAGTAGCTGTAACATTCTTCTGTTCACTTCATCTACCATCTAGCTGTGTTATTTAAAGCATGGGGATAGCAGGGCAGAGTGGTAGATCCTAAAGCTTTTTTTATGGTTGTAGTGAATGCGAAATTAGTTTGTTTCTGACTTCTACCTAAAAGGACCTGGCTTTTGTTTGATAAGCAATGGGAAAAGAATAGTCTACTAAAATTAAAGATGTAATAAAAGTTGCCAAGTGTATTAGTGGGTTTTTGCTCTTTTTCTGGTCCTTAAGGAGAGGGTGTATTGGTGATTAATTTATATTAGCTTTGAATTGTACAGGCAGTATGCATTTGTCAGAATTTAAGGGAGGGGTAAGTGAGATGAGTTAGTGTTAACCCTTTCTGGAAAGGGTCTGCCAGAAGTAAATACAATGTGTACAGTTCTGAGATGAAAATCTTTTGGCAAGAATGCGTGAGGTTGGTTTCAAGTAGTTCTTTTAGAAGACTCAAAACTACATTATAGAAAGTAATTGTCTCTTTTTTCTTGAAGTAGTTAACACGTTTCAAATGAGCACTCTCTGCAGGATACTCAGAGCCTGGTAGGGGAGTGCCAACATGGAGAAAGTTTCTTGGATGAGGGCCAAGGTAACAAATGCAAGCATGCAAGCTTTGTGTCCAGACTTGTGTTTCAGCTTATGCGAATGGATTTAATGTCCTTAGAGATCAGGCACTGTGGCATAAATTGCAGCAGAAGTACTACAGTACAATGTGCTTGGTTTCATTCGCTGTTGTTTTTGATGTTAGGAGGATTAAGGGGAGGGGAAAGGATCAACTACCCAGGATGCTCTGTTTGGAGGAGTAAGTGAATTTCATTGTCGTCAGAACTAGATTGCCATATGAGTTCTGAAAAGCGTTTGGCTCCTGAGGATAACTGCTCTAAAAATAGATTTGGAGGAGAGATTTCTCTTGGGTCCAGTTTCAGGTTCCAGCTGAGCTGGCTTTAGGAAACTTGTTTGCTCCTGTTGCAAGCAGGAGGATAACAGAGGATATTTCTTATTCTGCCTTCAGCATTAATTTTTGGAAATACTGACACACTCGCTTTGTTGGTGGAAATCGAGCACTAATGTTATGGCTGACGATACAGGTATAATCCTAACCTTTCTTTTTGAGAGCAAATGGAAAATGTGTACTCGCATACGCCAGTTATGTCTGATTTTATAATCAGCAAAATAGCTGGCTTACTTTGTATGTTTTCTTGCCAGTTTGCTGTCTAGTCTGCGTTACAGGCTGCCTCTGTTCACTTTGATTATGTGTTCTCCGGACTAGAGGTATTCCATGAGTTTATGGCTGGTGCTTAATTGTAAATAATTTTTTTCCTAATAGGGCATACATTAATATAAGAGATATTGTTTTGTCTTCAAATACATGACTTCAGAGTTGTTTATTTAGAGTATGTAAAATTGCTACATGTCTTGAAGGTAAGCTAAAGTAAAAAGATTTTTATACATTTTTGGCTGGATATGACTTAATGAAGGGTGGGTGAGGTATAGGATTTTATAGATTTGCTGCTGAGCAGTAGACTGTGCTTTAAGACTTTCTGATGTCTGCATAAAGACATCTGGTGGTGTAAGCACAGGCTTACCAGATATGGCAAGTGACCTACTTCTAACATGGCTGGCAGCATGTGCAGGGAAAGGGCTTGGGTTGAGAATTAACTGTTTGGAATGAGCTCTGAGCCAGCTTCAGTCCTTGCAGTGTTTTGTTCTGACCCTTCATGTAGCATTATTTGTGCAGATCATAGGTAATTTTTTTTTTGTTACGTAACCTCCATTTACATAAAAGTATTGCATGATCAAACTGCTGTGCTTGAGTTGTTATTCAAGAATTTTGTAAATAATTTTGCTATAAGGTAGAAACCCACAGCATAAAAATGTGTCTTTGTGACTGTTGTGAAATACATTCTTATAGTAGAATCTGTTTTTGAGGAATTTGCATGAAATAGTCTTTTATACTGGAAAAAAATATGAATAGTTCTGCTTGAATACTTAAATAAGTTGTATTTTCTTTCATTTTCCTATTCTTCTGATAAGTAAAGCTTCTTTCTTCAGAGGCAAATAGCTGTAAATGGTAGAAAACAGTAGGGCAAATGAATGTGAAATGCAGTAAGATCCTCTTCCCTATTTGCTCTAGAACCAAGTTGCAATCTGGAATCATTTAAACTGTTTTTAACCTAAGGGTTTCATTTTAAGTATATACAAAGCTTTCATTGACTGCCTTGCTACACAGGTGTAGTGAAGCCCTGCTGTTACATACAGTAATTGTTCATTTCTCAGTATTAACATTACCAGTTCAAGGGTACTATAAGTAATTTTCATACAGTTGAGCATATTTCTGAATGCAGACACTGTCTGTCCTCAGTTTTCAGGCTACCTATACATTTCCCACAAGAGAGATGTAACAATGACCTGTGTATATGGACCCTGCACATTTGCAATTGTGAGGACTGTGCAGTAGCAAATGATACATGCCTGATGTGAGGCTAAGTTGCCTCAGTTTCTCTCTGAATATTATTGGGCATTTGTGTTTAACGTAGAGAAGAAACTAAATAGTTGGTCTTTGATCTGTGAAGGGAGTAGTGTTAATAAAAGAATTTTTTTCAGTAAAATGCTGAGATGAGTAAGAGTTGGCATGGGTCAGTGGTTTTTATATTGGTCGGAACTTGGTATAAAGCACAATGAATGTAATAAAAGAGTATTTTATTACAGCTGTAAACCTGCTGGCAGGCAGGGTCAGAGAGTACTTCTGTATAGTTCCTGTTACGAAAATAAGTTAGTCGCCCGTCTCTCATTACTTACGTTTCAGATGCACCATTTTATTGTAAACAACAATTATGTTGATATTTAGCTTCTGAGAGCATTTTTTGTCTTTTTCTATTATCAGTGTTGATAAATACATCAAGCATTACTTACAATTAGTATAAAGATAACACCTTATATCATCACAATATTCATGACAAAGTTTCATGCAATATTTTTTAAATCATGTAAGAAATAGTTTTGCTTGAATAACTTGGCCTGCATGTGGCTGAGGAGGCAAAAGTTGGTTTTTAAAATGGAGTGAAGTGGAATAGACTAATGGACTTGAAACTGCAGCCAAGTGCCACTCTTGCAGCAGTAATGTCGGGGCGGAAGAGCCGATCTTGAGCTTTAGAGGAAGGCCACAGGCAGGCATCTTTTGGGGTACATATTTATTTACCTTTTAATCTATCTATCTATCTATCTGTCTATCTGTGTAATCATAAGCACATGTACTTATCCCTCTCTTACTAGAACAATCCTAAAACAACAGAGTGAGCAATTTATGTCTTATCTAGTGATGATGCCTGTTTGAAACTTGCTACATGTATGATGGGTCAAGGTCTGTTAAAGTAATTTGATTACAACTATATGTCATTTTTTATATATATTTACTTTCCATATGTGCAGTAACCATGATTTGTGTTATGTCTCTGTGTCATCCTTTTACTTTTACGTGCCATAGGACTGAAATTCTAGAGTTGTTTAGCATGGAGTGAATCTCTGCTTAATTCTAAGCATCGGGGAAGATGGTTTTAGTTGGTAAAGTGTTCTGAATTTGAAGTCTTACCTTTAACATAGTTCAGGTTTTAGAGTTTTCTTAGGCTATTTGAATTGTCACATTGGTTCTGTGCGCTATTTTGACTAGTTTTGAAAGTCGTTTTAGGAGAAATGCTTCTCTTGCAAAGCTTTTCTGCTGGCCATACTGGCCCCTGGTGGCAGTCTGGGAACTGCGAGGGAGCAAATGCGAAGCAACTCAAAAATGTGAAGCTCTCTGTAAATGCACATCAAAGGGGAGCAAGGTTCTGAAAGCAGAACTTTCAGCTAATTTGTAAGACAAATTGGATGGGAGCTTTTGAGTGTTTGGTTAGTTAAGAGGCTTTTGCTTAGACAGTCATCAAGCTTCTCACAGTAATTCACAGTGAAATGGAAAGCAAGTAAAGGTGGTGAAGTTTAAAAAAATGCCACCAACCAAAAAACTCCATAACAGCAAAACCCACCAAAATTTGTTGCTCAAATGTCTTGTATTCTGTGTAATCATAAGCACCGAGTTTTATAATTATATCCTTAATAATAATTTTCTAACTCTTACATCTGTTTTTTCTTGTTTTATTTTAACAGAAACTAGGCATGGAGGAAGGAATGGAAAGAAAGAAGGCCTCTCTGGAAGCTCATTTTTCACCTGGTTTATGGTAATTGCTTTGCTGGGAGTTTGGACATCAGTAGCTGTTGTCTGGTTTGAACTTGTAGATTATGAAGAAGTTCTAGGTAAGAATTCTAAATCTTAAGATTTTTCTAATAATGCTATGATATGCATTAAATGAATCCCATTTTATGTTTTTAGATAGATGATTTGTCTACTGTAGTGTTTGCAAATTATCTACGTGATAAGAATAGGCAGTATAGTTCAAAATGTATGTTTTAATGCTGAACACTATTATGATGTTAGAATGGGGTTCTAATAAAAGGATATTAACATCCTGTAGGTTGTCTTTGTAACATATATACTGTAGTTCATTTGAGAGCTCAGCTAAATATACAGTTTGAATTTAAGCTCTCAGAAACTTGCAGCAGTGGTTGAAAGTGGGCAGCTAATGTTAGCTCTGCTCTGATGGACTGTGATGCCTGTAGGGTCAGGACAACTGATCAGTCATCCTCTCACAAGTGAGATGTTGAATGACCTCAGTTTTAAGCTTATAGCAGTGATAATTGTATCCCAATATGACAATTTTATGGCAGTACTGTTAATATAATACTTAAGGTTACAAATTAATGTCTCAAATTTTGAGATGTATGTCCATAGGTACAGCTGATGTTCTAGGATTCAACATGCACTTTTGCACCTGATGCAAAATTACAAAATTTACAAATCTGTTGGTACATGCTTTTTTTTGATCTGGACTGATTTTTTTCAGAAAAAATCTTCTGGTTTGAAACTTTACTGGGTCTAGTGATGCAAATAATGTTTTTTGTATTTTTACCATGCATGCAGCCAAAGCAAAGGATTTCCGTTATAACTTGTCAGAGGTCCTACAAGGTAGGATATTAGAGAAATAAGCTTGCTTTACAGTCCCTTGGCTGAAAGTTTTGGTTTACTTTATTATGGTTTTAATTTTTTTTTTTAAGATTTACTCTTCTTATGCAATGACATGAAGCTCAGCCATTTCTCATCTGTCTCATTCTTCATGGTTTTGAAGATGATATAATTCTTATTTCTAGGGAGTTATATTTTTGCACCAGTCTGCTGTGTTTATCCATCAACAGATACGGCTCCTTTCTAATGGATTGCTTCCATACAATGGTGATGAACATATTTTTCCATTCTAGACCCACATCTGAATTTTTTCTTCCACAAAACTGTTTTCTAATTTTTTAAGTACCATATTAAGAACTGTATTTCATTAATTTTGATAACAAGAAAGTTCTACCTCCATTTAGAGAATGACAAGTGTAGTAAACTGTCGGACTGAAAGGCACACAGTTTTGCAAGCTCTGCAGAGTTTGATCCTGTTGAAAGTTGTGTCTGAATTTTTTCAAGCCTATAATTAGATAACACTCTACTTGTTTGGTGGTCCCAGGGCACTTCATATCCTGGATACCATGCTTCTATGCTGAAAATTCTCTTTTAATAGCAATTGAGTTCTCCTTTTGCACATACTTAGGGTTGAGAAAGCTGCAGTTTCAAAAACAAAAAGTGAGAAAACTGATTTGTTCGTCATATATGAAAGGATGGACAACTTTTTTTGTCTGCATGGAGGGTTATACAATTGTTGGTAAAATTTGTGAATGGTTTTCCTTTGCCTGGGAAGTGGGCTGCTTACTTTCTATTAACTTGGCACTAAAAACTGTATACCTATATACCTATCTCTTTTCCGAGAATTTAGAATTGCAGGAATCATATAATCAGAAAAAAAAGGGGATTATTTTACGAATTTTTGTTTTATTGTTTTCCCTCAAACATGTTGAATGTATCTCATGAACTTAAATTTTATTCTGAGCAAAACATGTCCATGTCAACTACATAATTACAGACTTCTTTAAATCTACAGGCTGCAAAATCAGTGCTCAGGAAAAAGACCAACTTGTGTTTGGTCTCAAGTGCAGGAAATACAGAAAGAAACTTGAAATATTTGTATTATTTCCTGAGGAATTGTAAATGCGGTTAAGAATGTTACAGCTAGATTGTTAAAAAACATATGATAACAACCCAGCATTGACAGTCAATCATTGCACATTGAAAACAGTGTTGGACACAAATGGGCCAAGTCCCTAATTGTCTTTTCTTCCTCTCTTTGCCCTTCTAGGCAAGCTTGGGATATATGATGCTGATGGAGATGGAGATTTTGATGTGGAAGATGCTAAAGTATTGCTAGGCAAGTACAAATAGAGGTGGAACAATCTATATAATTTAGTTGGTGTGTTCATGTTTGGTTTTTTTTTATTTTTAAGTCAAAAGAATATTTCTGGTTTGTTTGTTTGTTTTTTCCTAGTTCAGAAACTTAAATTGATTTCATTGTGATGGTTTTTTAATTTCATACAGGTTGTAGGATTGAGTGTATGCCTCACAGCAATTTTTGTTCTTTTTCTTCTAATATAGCAATGTTAGTGGAAAGCATTTAATTACTTAGAGGATGATTTTGAAATTAGATGGTTGATGCTACTGTATTGGATGTTGAAAGATGGTTGTGGTTATCAATAAATTTATCAGATGCAGGACCTAAGATGCTTCAAGAGTGAAAACATTCTTTATGTTAACATGTTAAGCCAGGTCCATTTTAAAATTACTTTAAACGTGCCTTTGTACTTCTTAGATGACTATTGGTGTAGTGTATTTTTGTACTGTCTTTCCTCTATTCTTAATTCTCCACAAGTCTGTTCATTTTTTTTGCCCTTCAGAAACAGTACATGACATGAATTTTTCTTCTCTGGCATTGAAACACTGGTTTTAGACTTCCGTTCCTTGTAACTTGTGAGAATGTCTTTCTGCTCACTGTGTATCTTCAGAAGGAAATTTCAATCTCTAGACATGCTTTATGATATTGTTGTTTACTTACATCTTTTAAAGCACTGCCTTCTTCATCTTCAGTCAAGCATTGGATAGATACTTCTTGCATACTTGATGGCAGAAATTTTACTTAAGTTTACTTTTCTTTAGTTTTTCATTAGTTGATTTGTTCAAATTTAAACCTCTGCTGAGCCCACAAACCTGTAAAATTAAACAAATGAACAAAGCAATGAGCCCCCCAGCATAGCAGCTAACAGCTTGAGCAGAGGACAAAATGCAATGTATCAAACTAGTCTAAGTCATCAGTACATTAGGATGTTATGGTTTGCTATTTCAAATTCATACTCCATAAAAATCAGCTTATCATAATTTTATTTTTCCTGCTTTTATCTGTAGAAATAAGCAAGTCTTTGGGAGGATGTGTGTTCATTTGTTTAATCCCTTCACAGTTTATAGAAAACTCATGTAATCAATGGAATCAGTTTGCAGGGGTGTGAATGTGAGAGTCACTCCAAAGAATCTCCAGCACTCTGAATTGCTACAGAGCTACAGATTGGTTGTTAATTATAATGGGTGACTAAGATAATACTCAGTATAGTTATAATCCTAAGTTTTCTCTGTCTATTATGTAGTGTCTAGAAACTGGATATCCTTTTCTTGATGGTCATATACAGGCAGAAACATTCTGCTGCTTTGTTCCATCTCTGTTTTATGCAGCCTGATATAGCTGGGAGTTCTGCCAGTACATGAAAGTGTTTCTATTATAAGCTTGTCTTATCATGCATTTAAACCTTGTAGTTCAAATGTGACCTTAAAAGGTCACACAGATCAAAATTTATTTTTATTATTTTTGAAAAGTTGCTTGGATGTAGGATTTAATCTCATTTAAATGTGAGAATAATTTTTGCAATATGAAAGAAATGATAAATTTTTAAGTTTTGTGACATTGAGAAAATTATGAATATAAAAATATTTTTTTTCTAATAACTAGCATTTTATATTATTAACTGAACTTCCCTGTAAATTACTGTGCTTGTTTGCATTTAAAATTTAGTACAAAATAAAAAATGAGCACCACAATGCAGACTGAAATTATTTCATTGATGCAGAAACTAGAAGACTGGATTCCCTCTTGAGGAATTTGTCTTCCAGAACTAAGTCGTTGTAGTAAAGGAAACTGAATAGTAAGCCTACTTTCTGAATATTGAGTGCAAAGCTCCTTTTGTTTGTGAGGATTTTTTTAGTACATATGCTGTATTTGAAGGCTTATTTCTGGGATTTTTTTGTGGGTCAAACTGCCGTAACAGCAAGTGGTTTCTCCAGTAGAAAAGGAGTTACTGCAGTTTGGTGTTTAATGATAGGAATTCATATGCTTTTTTCTCTTCTCTTCTTTAGCTATTACAGCACTAGTATTGTATATTGAAGTTGTGATGTGTACAGTGGTTTAATGTTGTCCACTTCCATAACCTTTAGTTTTCACTACAAATTTCAAGATTGAATTTCATATTAATGGTAAATATCTTTTAAGTTTAAATTAATTTAATTAGCATTTTGAGAAGTACTTCTACCATGAGTTTATTTTGTATTTCAAATAATGGTTTTGTAGCTGATAATTTAATAATTTTCTTTACTACTTGGCCATACCTAAATAGAATAATTAAAATTTATTACTTTATTTCTTGTTTGTATAAGATATGGTAGGATCTGTTCTTTTTAATTTGTTGGAATCAAAGTGGTTTCATTATTAGGTTCTCTTGAGGAATTTGTGTAATTTTCAAAAGGGTGTGCAAGAAGTTTGTTCTTCCCCTCTTCCCCCACTCCCCATGTAAGAGCAGTAAAAAAAACCAATAAACCCAAACCACCTACACCCTCTCCAGTCAACCAACCCCAAGTAATTATGGACTATTGTAGCATTTATTAAACAATTATCAGTGGTGGAAATGCAAAGTTGTTGAAGCTAATCTGCCATTATCTTGCCGATTTTGTCTTTTTCATAGATATTTCTGAGGTTCTGTTTACGTAATTCCTTCTGGTAATGAGAAGAGAGGCTTTGTACTCTGCTCCTTTGGGGCTGCTGTTTGCACTACTTTGCTTCCCAGTTCTTGTCCACTTCACACTGATTGTCCTTGGAAGGGTGTTATTCTTAGGGGGGAGTGCTACACATCTGACCTGGCTTTAAATCAGTACAGTGAAGCAGTGGCTTTAGTGGTATTACCAAAATAAGTGTATGGGGGTACCAATGTCTGTTGTAATAGTGACTTAGGAGCCAAGCTCTTGTACTTCTGTCCCTTTTAACAGGCAACAATATCCTGAGAAATTCTCTTTAAATGGTTGCAGTAGTTAGTACAGTTTTGGAACTGCAGCTACAGAAAACAATCCCTTTATTGTTCTTGTGCATTTAGTTCAGAGTAGTCCAGCTATGCAGAAAATGATAAAACCCCCTCCTCGTGTATCAGCAGTCAAACAGTAATAAGCAGTAGAATCCGAGTAAAAAATCTTCTTTTCTCTTGATTCACCTACAGTAGAAAAGTATGTTTGCAGGCAGTCACACTGAGATTGTACATTCAAAAAATCTGTAGTGAGATAATAGGTGTTAAAAGAATGCTTTTAAACAGTTCAGGTGTTTGGGATAAGTTTCATGCCCTTCCTTATTTTTCTTGTGTTCTAATGTAGCACTTTTAAATATTAAAGGTTGGCTTGTGCTCGTTTTCATAAAAAGAGGTATTTACAGGAGAAGAAAGGTTTTGTCTTGTTAAATGCATGTAGGGAAGTCCTGTGCCCTACTGCTTGTGGTAACTATTGAACAGACAAATATTTTGACTCCTTCATTCACTTGGATTTAAATTGTCACGTTAAGACTTCTCTTGAAGTAAGGTAGCTCTATCTTGTGAGTCCCTGCTTTAGTAGAGTATGGCTGCTCTGCTTTTGTCACCATTTTCAGATACTTGTTACAATGCTCTTTGTGAGCTTACTAGTTTTTAAAAAAACAGTTCTTGATTATGGGGGTGAATGAAGACAAAAAAGAGTATTAATTAGCTGGCAGGTTTTTTGTACTCTTTCTTAGAAAACAAGATGAACATATGAAATCCTGTGGGGTTTTTTTCTTTAACTCAGGCTGAAATGTTGTCTGAGGGTTTTTTTGGTTTTGTTCTTGGGTTTATTTTGTTAAAGTCAAAGGCCATTATCTTCATCTTGGATAATTTTTGCAAAGGATTTTAAAGAAAGGGTCTAGGAGTTTTTTCGTTTGGTGTTTTTTTGACAAAGACTGTAAGACACATTGTTGCAATTTCTGTGGTTCCCTTTGGAGTCCTAATATTTTCAAAGAAAATATGCTGCTGTACTCCATTTTGTAAACCTCAAAGTCCTCAAAGTCTTGTTCTTGACTTAGTGCAAGAACAGGGGCATCTATATGATTCTGTACATGTGTACAAAAATGACTTCTAAAGCCTGAGGTCTTTTGAGAGTAGTGTGTTGGTTTTTTTTCTTTTGTTGGATTTTTTGTGGGTTTCCCCCCCCATTTTGTTTTTATATGAGATTCTGACAGACTAGAATGACGCAAGCATTAATTCTGTATTTATAATTTAGATTGTACTTTTCGGGTTTTTTGATTCAAGTTTCCATTCTTATATTGAGATTTCATTCTTCAATAAATATCCTTACTTTAGTTTATGTCTTTACATCTTGTATGATCCAAATTTTGAAAACAAATTAGAATAACTGAGTACTGTGCATAAAGTTGTTTATAAAATTTAATTTTTATAGAACTAAGCCATGGAAGAAGTTGGAGAGGGATATTTATAATACCTTGATTGCCTCCGGGATTCAATCTGTCATTTTTAAACCTTTGGGCTATCCAGTGAAAAGTTAAAGAGAATGGCTGGTCACTCAAGTAGAGGTTCTGGACATCCAGGTACAAGGATGTGGAATATCATGGACTTGGAAGTTTCTTCAGAATTATCATTGATATTTTCACTATGTACTGTAAGAAAAACATGTTGAAATGTGTTAAATGTCTCTGCCATGAACTTCTCTATCTTGAATGTTTCATTAATCTGCATCTAATATTGCTTTGTAATCTGCATGTGCAACATGTTCGCTTAATTTTATGTTTCAACAATCTGTCTTCACCTTTAGCTCACTTTTCTGCTTGTCTTTTTAACACAAATGAAGGTTTGTTCTGGTTAGAAGTGGGGGAAATTCCTCCCTCTGCAGCTTTACAGCGTACCAGTAATTGTTTGTTGTTGCCTGGTCATTCTGTTGTGCTTTTCCTAGAATGGAAAATTTGAAATGTTATTTAGTAACAACTGTAAAACAGTGTTTTTAATTAAAAATACCAAACAAACCTAGGCAAGACCAACCCAAAAACAGGAGGGGAAAAAAGCATTAGCCATGGCTTATTTTCACTTTGCAAATGCCATTTAGATAACTTGGTCTTGTAACATAAAATAGTAACTATTAGTCCCTAATATTAGGGACTTTAGCAGTGATGAGCTTGATCTTTGCAGCTCTAGCCTTCTCTACTTTAGCTCTTTATCCTGCTTTAGATTTTCTATGTTACAAAACTTATACCTGTATTGGCTACCTATTCATTTTTATCTGGTGTTCTGTGTATCCTCAGGTGTGGAAATAATTCCTGAGGATCAAGTGCATCATATAGAAAATCTATCATAGAAAATAATGATTGAGAAACACGTTAAAAAACCCAAACAAGCAAGCAAACTGCAAAATGACACCCCAGCAATTAGAATCCTCACTTCTAAGCAAAATCAAAATCTGCATGGATAAGAATGTTATTCTTAACAGTGTGTCTGTGACAAGTTTGTTTATATACTCTTTGCTTTTAAATGTTATTCTTGGCCGTCAGTTGCAAGCTCTCAAATATGAACATGATGGTTAAAAAAAAAAGAAAACAAATTGAGTGATTTTAAACTAGAAGATTACTGATAAAAAATTGTCTAAAGGTGAATGCTGTGGCAGAAAACCTGAATATTAAATCGATTTAGTTTTAGGACTAGGAAGAAGGGAAAGCAAAGCTACTGCCATTTTTTCTCTTCTTTTTTTTTTTTAAAGTAAGATTCTGGCATAATATTTTGCATGTTTATTGCCCAAATTACAGTCTGTATTGGAAAGAGTCAACTTTCTTAACATCCTTCTATTTCCTAGTTAGCATTCCTGTAAAGACTTCTGTCAGTGACAAGAGATGTCTTTCACAGATCCTCCTTTTACAGTTTCCTCTTTCCACCTAACTGCTCTCTCTTTTTTCCCCTTCCCTCTCTCTCTCTCTTTCCTCTATCCTTGTATAGGCCTGACCAAAGATGGCAGTAATGAAAATATTGATTCCCTTGAGGAAGTCCTTAATATTTTAGCAGAGGAAAGCTCTGATTGGTTTTATGGCTTTCTCTCATTTCTCTATGATGTATTGACTCCTTTTGAAATACTAGAAGAAGAAGAGAGCGAAGCTGCAGATGATGTTGATGGTACGTCACAGAATGAAGGGGTTCAGGGAAAAAAGACTTGTGTTATTTTGGATTTACAGAACCAGTGACTGAAAGACTAATTTGATTGGCTTTTGAAAATGTCCATGAAATCATCAATCTTAATATAGCAAGAATTTATGGCATTGAGGGGAACCTCCCAAATGGACACTCTAAATATTGAACTAAAGTTAGCCGTGCAATGCTGTTTTAGTAGTTGAAAGCCTTTCAATAATTTTTCCATTTTTGTGTCAGGATGACAAGTATTATGCAGGTCTGTAAATATGTAGAATAAAACGTGTATCTGTGGTTGTGTAGTTGGTTTCTGTATGTGCTTCAATTTGTGCATTTTGTGCACAAAACTTACAAAGCTTAAATGTAATAATCTCTACTGTTAACACTATAACATTTGTCTTTCTAGCAAGCATTAACTGAAGCATTTTGTAACAGCCTTGACTATAAAGTATTCTAGCATGACTGCGTTTTGTAAATACGTATTTTTATGTTAATCCTTAATATAGACATGACAATGATAATTCTCTTGTGAAATACAATTTTAATAAATAACTTATTTTGTGATTCACTGCTTTCTCAGATAGGTTCTTTTTACTTGTTCAAAGAAAAGCACTTTATTTATAAGTGCTTGAAAATTCTACAGAAACATTTATTTCTAAGTTAGCTAACATCTAGTATTCAGAAGCTTCTCTGTCATATGGTTTATTCCCTCTGATTTGTCTGTTTTCAAACCAAATCATCAGTCATTTCTTTAATATGACAATCACATCACAAGGGCTGTTCCAAATTTCTTTTAGTTTTTAAGGTGGGCCTTCTGTGGAAGTGGGAAGCTGTGATGATGTATTTCTAATGTAATACTGAATATATTAAAGACTAATTGGAAATTAGAATTTAATGTCTTCTATTCCTTGAGAAATTGAAATATTTAATGTAGTTTTGCAAATCTGAATCTTTTTCTTGTGAAACTGTTTTATGACAGTTGTTCCAAAAATACTTTCCATGTATGTGAATTCTGTCTGCTATCATGAAGTTACTGGTATAGAAAGGGCAGTTTATAATTGTGTCCTGCAGTTTGTATCAGGTATCAAAAGCTGAAACTGAACTGTCCTTTTGAAACATGAATGGTGTACTCAAACAAATTACTATTAAAATTATATCAAATTGTTTTTTGTAATGCCTGCTTTGCTTAAGTTTGTATTGGTTTCCTATATGAAGTTGATACCCAAGTTTAAACACTAGTAGTTGCAGGCTGAAATTTCAACTTCTTTTTAAAATAAATAAAATTTCACTTATTTTGGCATGCCATTTTTAAAGCAATTTAACATGCCCGTTTGAAAAAACTTCCTCTAGATCATCCAATTCAGCATACTATATAATCTTTTAAAAATAATAAAAATGTGCTAGTGTTAATCAAGCGAAATGTTGTGATGGGCTAATACTGTTGCTCAAGGTTTATGAATTAAATAGAGCCATGAGAATGTTCTTCCACATGTTTGGGAATTAGGATGTAAGAAAGCTAACAACATATAAATTTAATGGGTTTTAAAATAAGATGTATGAAGTGTAAGGCAAAGAAAAGAAAATAACCCCTAAACATTATAAAAATAAATGCTAGTAGATCTGGACTATTACTGAGCAGTTTGTTATCAAATGCAAGAAACTTGCAGTGTCTGAGATGTAGGAAATAAGTAAGCTTGGGTTTTTTTGTTTGAGAATTTTTTAAAATCTTAGTTTCAGAGGCAGATTTGGATTGGAAATAAGAGTTTCATCACTGTTTTGGGATAATACCTCTCAGTGTTAATTAAAAAAAATGTCATGAAAGATTGAATTCCATTGTAGATGCTTCAGTAATGGAACTAGATAGCTAAAAAGAGAAGGGAAGCATCTACTATAAGAATTCTATGTATTGAAGTTTATACAAAATAGTTAAAAAATTAATTGATACACCAGAAATTTGGCAAGTGAAATTGAGGTGGATTGCTTGCACTGCAAGAAAGCTGCATGTACTGAGATAAGTGGTCAGTAAACAGTGAATCAGTTTTATGTGGGCTGCAGATATGAAATGCAGACCAGTAGAGTTCTGATTGGATATCATGCAACTTCCTTGTTGGCTTTATTAAGTTTGTAGGCATCTGCTTGAAAACAATTACAGTGGGAATGAAGAATTTGTCAGGGGAGGAGGGGTAAGGGGTGGGTGCAAAGACCTAGTGTAAATAAAGAACTTCGTAGTGTACTTTGTTTCTGGAAAATAGTTTTCGTCTCAGAAGTGTTCACTCTTGCCTGGGGTTGTTCCTTTTGAGTTAACAATTGAACCTGTGGTGAGTGGAGCTGTCCAAACTCTCCAAAAGTTTGGGATGGAGGAGTTTGGGTTTCATGTATTCTACTAGTAGCTGTGATTACAAGCAGAACTTGGCTAGTAAGGCTGGTAATAGGATTTAACTGAATCTTTGGTTATATTAGCATTGCAGGCTTTTTTGTTTGTTTGTTCATTTGTTTAAAAAAAAGCATTTAACAGGAAAAAACGTTAAGCTGAGCATGATGTGCAATTAGCAAAGAAAACTGAACAGTGTCCCAATTTGCTTGTGAGTCTGCACGAATTGTTTGAAATTAGTTGAGGAACTTGAAAACTAAATTTTTAGTTTGATTGTTTGTGACTATAAAAATACAGTCATTAAATTTATTTTTAAAGTATTTTTAAGGTGTGGGTTGAAAGCCATGGTGTTTTGCCTTCTATGGTTTTAGAATAATAATTTTAGAAAGCAAGGCTATTGCTTTCTCCTGCAGTTTCTGGTCTGAGAATTTAAAATAGGAAAGAATTAGTTGCAAACAATGTTTATGTGGCAAATATATTGGGTGATAGAAACTTGCTGGGTTTTATACCTAGCAAGGAATGAAACCTTACTGATTTTATATTAAATTGGACATGCAGTTTTTGTTAGATACCCTATTCATTAGATATTCCTTACAGTTAACTTATATTAAATTTTCAGAGCTCCAGAAATAAACGTCTGTGACTAAAATTGTAGTCTTCCAGTTTGTCCAGCATTTTTAGAAATGTTTTAGTTTGTCATTTGTTGGTAAATGTTTGATATCTTAATTGCCAGTCTTCAAACAAAATACTGCATTAACCTTCGTAGCAAAGCTTTTGCTTGCTTTCTTGTGATACTAATGAAAGGAAATTTATAGGGGAAAAAGCTCTT
This sequence comes from Illadopsis cleaveri, assembly GCA_013399915.1. Taxonomy (NCBI): domain Eukaryota; kingdom Metazoa; phylum Chordata; class Aves; order Passeriformes; family Timaliidae; genus Illadopsis; species Illadopsis cleaveri. Next base: position 28,366 of record VXBB01015704.1, read on the forward strand.
AATACCCATACATCTGAGATGGCTAAAAACTCTTGGAAGCTTTGAACCCCAGATTTCTGTGACCACCTTCAGCAGTATTTAATTTAAAAGTAAGAGTGTGATATGGCAGAGAGAAATCACAATGCTCATAATGCATAGAAGAACTTTGAATTGAAGAAAATAAAGAGTACATTGTTTGCATGTCTGTTAAAATTCTTATTGCAAAATTTTTTTGCAAGTGTTTCCCCCCGCCCCCTTTAAAATTTTTTCATTTTTAGTTAGTCTCAATTGACTGGCTATAGATGAAATCAAATTTTCATAACAGTTATTGATATAGGTTGCATTTAGATGGCAGCATAGAAGAAGAATATATTGAAACATTAGAAAGATTTTAATTTCATTTCATGGTCAGATGGGAGAGATAAAACCCACCTGTATTGTAAATGTAATTTGAGAGCTGGGGAAAGCTGTTGGGTACAGATCAGTCATTTTGGAGACATGTGTTATTCCCTGTTAGGTTTCCATCAGCTATCATAATGATGTCACAGTGGCATGAAATATACTAAGTATTGTCTTTCTCAGGATTAGTTAGGATGTTTGTCTTAAGATGAGGCTAATAAAGGCAAGAGTTGCTTGTTGGTTTCTTACATCTGCTCGTACAGGATGCAGCATAAACATCTGTGACTTCAGGAAACAAAAATGATTTGTACCACATGTATCTGATCTGATCTGGACTTTTCTTCTGAGATCAGGCAGTTAAATAAGCAAGAGATATTAAAGCAACATATGGAGAATATACTGAAGTTTGGTGATTCGTTGTTTTGAAGGGTTTTATGCTAATTGTATGAATTAAAACTCTTGCACTTGGAGGTTACAGGCTTTGGTGAGACAAGTTCTCTGAGCTCAGTTTAAGGTAAGTGGGTGTTAGGTTTCTGTCAGTAAACTAATTTTGTTTAGCAGATGACCTTGTATATCTAATATAGCATATTATAAATGTACAATCATAGTAATAATTATGTGCAGGGGGATATACAAACATTCATAATTTTTTTCTGACTTGCAGTTCTTCTGGAAAAGGAAAATAAAAAGGGGAGAAAAAATGTTAATAATGATTTTGACTTACAGATTTGTATTTCCTCTTTTGGTATTGCAAATTTAACATCCTTTGCTAATTTTCTATGTGGTTAAGGAGGTTCTTGATGGAACATCATCAATTAAGGCAAGAGTCTGAACACCAGCCCTAGTGTTTTAAAACTTGACACTTTATATTCTGCTATCCAGGCTTTGCATAAATTGCAGAAGGGTAGCAAGAGCTATCTGTCAGCTGCTTAGTGCTAACCTGGCCCATGTGCTTTCTATGGTAAATGCAAAGTAGCCTCTCCCTTCTTCACATCTAAGTGGATAAACTGCCTTAATTAGCTTACATTTGTTTCCTGATGCTGCAGGTTAAAAGTGTTTATGCAGGTAGAGGTTGTGGAGAAATTGACTTACAGGAATTTTTTCACATTGCAAAACCTTTTGTCTAGCAAGGCTATTAAACTTTTCAGGATTATTAAGTGTATAAAATAGTATTTGCACATACCAGGTTGCTCAATATATTGTTAAATGGGAGATCCTGTGGTGTCAACATCTGGGAAACTGCTCAAAAGTGGAGAGCTTTTTGCCTCTTATTTTTGTTTTGCAATGCTTATCTTTCTAAATAAAAATAGTATTTATATATTTTTCTTCTGATGCTTAAGTTCTAAATCTGTGCTCTCACGTGGGGGTTGTTTGTGGAGCATGTTCTTGATGGTTTTTATGGGGAAAAATAGAGGAAATGACTGGCCTTTGTTGCCGAGTAAGAATGCTTTGTAGTATTCCTGCACTGCAAAGGTTCAGTTAAGATAGCATGTTGAGCACCTTTAAGCACTATATGAAAAAAAAACCACTTTGAGAGGAGTATTTAATTTATAGAATGACTATTTAAAGCAGTTATTTTAAAAATATCATAAACCTATCCATCTATGTTAACTTTGAACTCAACTTTTTAATTAACTAACTCCAATAGTAGCCATTTCTGGCATTCCATTATACCCACATTTGATGTTATGAACTGTATATTTTCTTCGTGCATTGCTAGCATTGGACGTTTATAATGTGGGATTAAATGAAAAAAAGAAGGAACTTTAAAACTAGTTCAAAACAAGTGTGAAGCCACTTCAATTGGACTTCAGAGTAAGAGTCCACAAGTCCAGCTACATGATTTATAGAATTCTGGACATTTGTGTGCCCCTGTGTTGTAAGGGCCTAAGTCTTTGCCATGAATTCCTTAGGTGCCAGATTTTGTCACATGGTTCTGGACATTTCTGTCTTGGAAAACCAAGTGGTTTGCACCCATCTTGCTTCAGCCTAATTGGGGCTGACAAGTAAGACTTCCCTGTGCTGTAGGGATTTCCCCTTGTAGGGGTCATGTCCAGGTGGAAATCAAGATGCAGCAGGATTTCGGTCTTGTGATTATTGCATAATACTAATGTTTTAAAATATGTTATTTTACATACTTCCCTTGTGAACAGGTCTATTAATAATATGTTAAAATTTACATGATTTATGTAATTATGTCATGAATTGATAATTTGCTGACAACTTTAGTGCTATTCATTGCATAAAAGCAGATTGAAACAAAATTACTGCTTGTCTGAATATTTAACAAGTGATAACAAGTGATTTAACAATATTTAACAGTAATCAGTGAACAAGATATTTCGTAATCTTTCAACATAGTGCATATATCTTTATTTAAAAATAATTTGAAATATCTGTATGATGGCTTTTTGTGTATACTGATACTTGTAAAATTTTACAGTTTTCCTTGTCAACACATGCTTTTAAGAGTATCTTAAAATATTCAATGATGTTTAATTTTAATATGAAAAGAGGGGAGGAGCTGGAAATTTAAATATGGCTTTGTGCAACTTTTCTGAATACTTTTTATTGTTTATATTTTCATTGATAATGTAAATGAAAGTTGGAGTCTATTTTTCCTTTTATATGAAAAAAATGTTAACTTATTCTTCCATGCACTGCTTAGAAATAGTAAGCCTGAATAATGACTTTAGTCAAGTTAGAGCTCTGGACTTCAGCAGTGGTGGTAATCTGTGAGGGAAGAGCTTGAAAAGACTCATATCCCAGGTATCAGTTTGTGAGGAAATTCATCTAAAGCCTGTATTTTTACTTGACTAGCCCTTTTTAAAACAATTTTGGCCATTATGTCAACACTTGATATTTTGAAAACATGTAGTATAGAAATTAAATGCAAGGTAACGGCAATGATTTTAATGGCTACATTCTTTAAATTAATGATTTTATTTTTTAGTATAGGTTATCAGAGTATTGTTTGTTTTCTTCAGATTAAGTGTTGATGTATGACACAGTTTAGGTAGATATTGTTTTCTGAAAACCTAAGCTCGTGGTGCAGATGTTCAGCGTAGATGTTTTGTATGTCTGAATGAGAAGCCTAGTGTTGAGACATGGGAATACTTGTTTAGTAAGATTATGTATGAGTTTGAAAATACGTAGTTAGTATATTTTTTCAGCTTTTCTTTATTTTCTAGTTGGCTTCTAGGTAGCAACCCACATGATTTTTGTGGTTAAAATTGCTGTTTGTGGGATTTAAATCTTAATCCACACCATCATGATAGTGATAGTCCAGTCTCTTTTAATGGTATTAAAAAGATGAAGCTAAATATTATTTGTATTTTTGGAAAGGCTTTTGCCTTTATGCCTCTTGTGGTACTAGCTATAAAGTACAGTCAAGAGGCTGACGGCTCTCAGTTTGTTAGCTACAGTGGGAAAAGAAGACAGCACCTGATTTTGGAGAATAAGGTTTATTTTTTAAAATAAAACCCCTAACAGTCTTAAGTAGTCTGGAGTAGTGCAGTAAGTATTTTAATGAAATGGTAACTGCTTTTGGATCTGAGCAATACCTTTAACCAAAACATTTATTTTCCTTTGGATAAAGAAACATATGTAAGAAAACAGTCAATTTATATACTCTGCAATACCTGTGTACTTGAAGGCCTTTTGTGTTAACATGTTTATAAAATATTTATGAAATTTCATAAAAATATGTATTAGTGCATTTGAGAGAAAACTGATAAATCCTTTGCAGAGAAATCAGAGGGGGTGTTGGTTATAATTGTGTGGCAGCACTTGTCTGGAGAGAACTGAGCAATCTTCATGCTAAGACACTTCACAAGTAGAATACATCTGGTAATGTGGTACTTTTCTTTGATTAGTTAGTCTTTCTTATCAAGTACTTGTCATGGTCCTGCAACTGAAGTTGCTTTATTCTTAATGAGTTAATATTCTGTATTTTTCCATAGCATTGTAGTGTGCTATGTAAAGTGAACTTTTTACATAACATGGCAGGTTGGGAAATTTCGTGTCAAGTTTATTAAACATCACAAATATGTTCATAACCTATTTCCATTTTGCAACTAATTAGGTGAGGAGCCAGGAGGGGTAGCCAAGAAAAAAACTAAACTCAAAGGTATTTTTAATGTTCTTTTTCATGCGGAACTTTATGCAGATAATGTTGTATGAAATGCATGTGCATTACAAATACCAGCTGTGGGTTATAATGTTTACTAATACTAGCTATGTTGGCTAAATATTTTCTAATGATGCAGCAAACTATTGTTCTTGCAATTTTTAGGTATTTTTATTTTACTACTGATTGAAATTTAGTGGCAATGCAAGTGCTTTCTTAACTGGAGATTATATTTAATTTGTGTGGGGTTTTTTTTACAACAGATGTCTTGTTTGGATTGTAAGTAGTTTATGATAACCCGATATTCTGCATGTTTTTAAGTAAGATTTTGCTTTGTGTGAAATCCTCTTCGTTATCATCCATGAATTCATGATACTATTACTATATTGTATTTGGACTCAAGTGCCTTAATTCTTCTAAAGTTGTACTTTAATAGTTTCATCTTTTTTTTTTTCCTGTGGGAGTTGAAATTTAGGCAAAGTTCAATAACTTCCCCTTTAATAGTATTTGCAGGATTAATTGCAACATTTTCTAAAAGCTTAGTGTGGGATAGCTTGCAACCAATTTATGCCATATATTTATTTATAATTACATTGCTGTATGAACAGGTCATAGTGTTGAAGACAAAAAAGGCTAATTAGCCTCAGCAAACACCAAGGTACCAGATGTACTTCAGGTGCTTAGTTTTTTATATCTGCTCGGTTATCTCCAGGCAGTATGAGGCTATGGAAACAGCATCTATGTTACATTAACAACATACAGACTGTAAGGTGCTTTTTTCTAGCAGTATATGAAAAAAGCGTGCTGTTCACCATACAAACCTTCATGAGGAAAAAAGTGTATTTACTAAGGAAAGCTTGCTGCTCATTTCAGTTTGACTTTTCTCAGCATCTTGCATCAAGTTGAATTTTTTAGCATTTGTTGCGTTTTGTGCTTGGTGTAACTTGGTTGCAAACTGTGTGTTTCCAACAATGTAATAAGTGTCACTTAGGAATTCTTTCCCCAGTTTTGGATTTTTTTTCAATATTTGATATGAGAATAAAGAAATGGCATATTTCAAACTTTTTGTGTCAAAACCATTTTGAAGAAAATATGATGTCATTCTTTTTAGACTGAGATATGTAATTGCATTGTTCACTCCGCAGAAATGTTACACAGTGGCTAGAGGCAGACCTGCTTTTTTGCCTCAACAGACTGCAGTTTCTCTCAAAGTCTGAAAAAAAATAGAACTGTTTATTTGTAAAAGTCATTGTCACTTTCTTAATAATGTGGGAGTATTAATTTCAAAATTAAATGCAAATATTGCATACAGATTTAATGGAAAAATCTCTGAATTTTGTTGACTTAAAAATTCCTTATTCTAGAGAATTCTACTGGTACTGACAAGTATTTTCAAAACTATAGCAAAATGGAAGTAAATATTGAACATTAAACATATTGAACATAAATTGCAAGGATTCTGTTCTGGTTGTTTTATGACATTATCTGTATACCCTGTCACAGCCAAATGTCAATTGAAGTAGAGAAAAGAAGCACAAGAGACACAATTCCAAAAGTAAAACAAAGAAAAAAAAAGTTACTGATAACTGAAAAGCAAAGTTGTATGAACCAATTTACAATTATTGCTTTGATTTCACTTAGTTTAGTCTAACACAGTTAACTTTTTTGGACTTCATTGAATTCATCAGGACATTGCTGTTTCTTCTTACTTACACTTCTCAATACATACTTCAGTTATCTTTTTTTAAGTCTTTGCTTAATATGAGGTAAACATCAGTAAAACATTGTATTATAAATTTGTGTAATAATGTTTACAACTGTTATGCTGTTGTCAAAGGTTCAAAATTTATTGTGATTTTCATGCTCACAGGCAAAAGTGGTTTTAGAATTCTGCAGAAGTTAGCAATAAGATAATAGAGGCATGGTTTTCTCTAGATTAACGCTTCATTTGTATGCAGCTGCAGTATAAACCAAGGTTATTCACTGGCTGCATGGTGTGAGATGTTCCTAGAAGTCAAAACTAATTTCTTTAAATTGCTTAAAGCGTAGGAGTTAATTATACTAGTTTGAATCTAACAAACATTAAATAATAATTTGATGAAAGCTTTTACATGGTTGTTCATAAGATGTGTTTTGGCCTAAGATTGGTTCTCTCATTGAACATTTCCTCTTTTTTAAATGAAAAACTAAAAAGTAAAAGAAGCCATTAAAGAATCACTCAAGAAATTAAGGGAGAAGCAGGAATCCAAGAAGGAGGAAAACGAAGAAGACAAAAAGAAATCCAGGAAAGGAAAAGATGCTACTGATCGAAAGGACAAGAAAGCTGTTGATACGAATAAATTAAAGAAAGATTCTGACAAGGCTAAAAGAGACAGAGGAAAGGAAAAAGGCCAAGACAAAAGTGTAAAATCCAAGGAGACTACAAAAAAGTCAGCCAGTGAAAAGGATGGCACTGGTCAGGTGGGAAAAGACAAAGAAACAAAAAAGATAGTTAAAAGCCAATCCAAGGAAGACAAGAAAGAAAAGAAATAAACAAGAGTTCCTGTTCTGCTAATGAGGAACAGACCTCAAGAATGTAAAATTCAATGTATTTATACGAATGTGACAAATATGGCAATAAGAAAATAATGTTTTCTGGAAATAAGTGTGATCAAAGGCTATATATAATATTTTTTTAAAACTGTTCAGTGTGTACTGGAATTGTAAACACAAAGCAGACATGTCTGCTATGAAACTCAAGTATGTACATATGTTAATGTGCCTGGCTACCAATGTGTATTGAAAACATTCAAATGTCAAATTGATGCCAGTTACTTAAAGTCCACTCTAAATATGGATTTGGATTTTTGTGATTGTTTTTTTTTCTTCTTTGTTTACTTGTATTTGCTTGATGTTGAGATGAAAGTCTGAAGTTCTATATGAAATGCAAGTTTAAAAGCAATATTAACAGACTTATCTGGACACATGTAGTGGAAACTCATAAAATATTTCTATTTCACAGAAACAACCAAGAGGAGCATTAATGGACTGTAGTGTCATAGGAACTAAACAAATAAATGTAACTAATTCTCTGTAACTTTTTCCCTAAGGAAACTATTTTTTTTGCTGAGAAAACTATTTTGTACACAAATAGTCAAACCAACCTGAGTGTTGCACTTTATCATGAGACCCCAGAGTAAACTCAATCAAAATGTTCCTACATTTTTTGGTTTTTTTGGTCCCATGACAATATGTTTCTGCTTTTTTTCTATTCCCTATTTATTTAATTATTTTATTTCTCTTTTTTTGTGTTGGAAAGCTTGATTCATTATAACTTTTTATTTAACTGTGTCCTGATTTTTTCCCAAATTTTCCAGCCTTTTGGTAATGGATACTGATGAAAATTAGGCCACCTATTTCATCACTGATAAGCATTGTTGTATTCCAGTTACATTTAAGATGTGATACGCTAGTACTATTCTATTCTGGTTGAACTTGTTTAGAGAGCAGCCTATATTTTTTTGCAGCTATTATCTTCTTCAACACTTTCAAGTGCATGATGCTTCTATAAGCAAAATCTCATCTTAGTTTGTTCTTACAGCTTCTGTATTTTTAGCATCAGGGATGGATTTATCCAGCAGTCTCATTAGAATAAATAAAGTTGCAAAACATTTCTGCAGATATAATAGAGAGATTTCAGAATGAATCTGTGAATGAATCTATGGTTGCTTTGAAGTTTACTTAGAAATGAATATTTTCCAAATAAATTTGAAAGTAAGTATATTGCATGGAATGGCACAAAATAATTACACATGATTCAGAACAAAATTTGTAATGGAAGTTTAAGATTGATTCTAGGTGTACTGCACCATTAGTTTCAAGAAAACAAAACTGAGGAATGAAATTGAGAATGAGTATATATATGCATGTAGATGGTAATTTAAGATTGAAGTCCTGAAGGTTAATTCTGTTTGTGGTTTTGCTAAAAAAATTGTTTATAACAGTTGGCAATACACTTCCCTCAGCTGTTCCATACGTACATCTGCATCATGCTTTGATCTCTGGACTTATAAGATGTGATAATAAGGTTAAAGGTGATTTTATTTTTTTTTAGAGAAAATGAAATATTCAAATAGTTAGGAAAAATAGTTCGAATTAAAGCTGTAGAAAACAGTATAGTACCTTGAGATTCTGGCTGTGGTAATTAACAGAGATGATCTACTCTGAGGTATTTTCTAAATATTTACAAATTCATGAAGAGGGAGGGAAGAGATGTACATTGTGAACATTACAGTGCCTAGCAAAAAAAATGAGAGAATGAAGATCTAATAAATGCACTTCCATAATGCACATTCTCTGTTAGGTTTTGGTGATGATAGATATATATATTCAACTTTGCTCTGGTAAGTTTAAAATGCATATTTGACCAGAGGAGCATTCAAATCACACTTCTCAAGGATGGTGGCAAAATGGTATAGTGCACATCACTTTTTATTTTCTCCCATATTGTGACAGAACTTGTAACTCTGTGGGAGTGAAATTTGAAATTAATTGCTGTTCTGATTAACATATTGTATCTATGACACAAAGTTTATAGGAAACTGGAAAGGTTGGGTTGTTTTTATTTTTTTCCTTTCTAAAGAAAATTTAATTTGAGCAGCACTCCAGGCTATACAGACAGCCACAAAATAAAGTATTTTTGCTCCAGAGATCTGTTGTGTTGTTGTATATCTCTATGAAATATTTTTGTCATTAAACTTAATGCAACAAGTTACTACATAAGCTCAAAAAATGCACCAGACAAGTAAAAGCTAAATGTAATTTTAATAAACAGAAGAGAGAAAATAATATCTTACAAAAAGTAAATGATTTAGTGTATTACATACTTGACAAGATTGAATGGAAATCAGTGTTAAACATAATAGAAAAAACATAAACATAAAAAATTTGAAGGTCAAGTTGAGAAATGTGCAAGTGAAACAAAGACACACTCTTATTTGTTCCTTCTTTCCTGTTAAATACCTATAGTGCTTGGTGGGTGTGGGATATTGGCCGACTTTTGAAGTGCTTTGAATTAATTTCTTCTTCATGAAGCAGAGTATGTGGTTATCTGGAGCTGAACATGTGGGTTATTGAGGATATGAAGACTTACTTAAAACAGTGTCTGTAAAGTAACTGAATGCTGTTTGGGAAAGCAAGGTGGCTGTTTCCATGCTTATGGATTCTGAAGTGTGAGAGAGTGGTTAATATGAGTTATTGGTTTTGTCTCCATCCTAAGATGATTGTAGAAGGAAGTAACTTCTTACTCTTGTAGCCATTAATATTCCTGCAGGAAAAGATGAATATCATAGTAATAATAATTTTTTAATATTCTACATGGGTGTTTTTTTAATGACAGAAGAAAATTGGCCAAAAACTAAGTGTAAATTTGACATTTTCCTTCTAGTGTCTTATTTTGACTTCAAAGTGGTAGACTCTTAGTTACACTACTTTTGGATACAGCCTAACTACCTATCTTCAAATAATTTAAATTTAAATAATATAGAAAGATAGACTTTATTCTGTTATCCTGTAACCATTACTTGAAATAAATACATGTTTTTCTCTCTAGTCTACACAAATTTAGTTTGAGACATACTAATCCAATTTGCATTGAGATATGTTTGACTCCAATTGAAATGTGGTAATTATTATTTTTTTAATTGTACTTTATTGAAATATAATGTTTATCCACTTAAGAGTTGCTTTTACAAGATTGCTGGTACTACAGGAGTGTTCATTATAGTTTAGCCTCTGCTTTTTTTACATACTGTCTTTTCTATTGATTTCCATGTATACAGCTGTTGACAAAGTAGTTTGCTTTGGGCAGTGGTGTGTGTTGAGAAGAGAGTCTTATCTTAATTCACCTTGGATGTGGGATTATAGGCAAGTGCCATTTGGAGGGGACTTTGGGAGATCCTTATTGCAACATCCTGCTCAAAACAGGGTCGTTTCAGAGGAATGACCGGGGTGCTCTGGCCATTTTCCAGTGTGGTCTTTCATACCTCCAAGGATGGGGATGCACAGCCTCTCTGTGCAGTCTTTTCCACTGATTTCACTGCCCTTGTAGTGGTGGGGGGTTGTGGGTGAGTGAGTTTTTTCTTATACCCAGTCTGGACCACTTGTATAAGTCTTGCTTGAACCTTCCTAAAAGACAGTTGAGAGGAGAATTAGTCTAATACCAATGCCATATGGTGTCGTAAGATATGACGTGATCTATCACAGCTATATCTTTATTCCCTGCCATGAAGATGGTGTTGATCATTACATTTATTGATTGTTTTCTTTTCATTGTGTTTTGATCTAGAAAGAGACTGTGGTATAGATGGTCAGGATCTTCGTGGTAACATTCCATCAATCATACTTTTTCTATAGCCATTTACTTGTCAAACTAATCTTAATCAGGTCTTCTAAGATGTAACACATGAATTTGAAATAACTCTTCTCATTCTGTGCAGCTTTTCATAAAGTTCAAATGAGTTCTTCTTCTATAGAACCTATAAAATTGATCATATGAAACACTTTTTGCCCAAATTAAAAACAGAGAGAAAAATTTACTTCCTATTTTTTTACTGGATACTGAATAGATGTTGAGAATACCATAGTCATTTGTTCAGTTACTTTGAAATAAAGGCAAGTGCTTAAATTTCTGTCCCTTTTTACCTCTCATTGTATGTTTGTCTTCCAAACATCTTTGTTTACTATCTGAATACACTTTAGTATTTATATATATCACTGTATATTATGACCGCCCTGTATTTGTGATTGTTTGAATGCATTTTTGGAGAGTGTAACATCATTTACAATTTAATTGAAAGAACTCTCTTATTTTATAAGTGAATCAGTTCAAAAAGGGCATAAAGTTAACTTTATAACTGAAAAATGCAGGCCTTAAAGAAAGATCTGTCCCAGCACAGCCACCATCACCAGAATCTGAGGAGACAGACCAGCCTGCTGAAAAGTCGTATGTCGAATCAGGTAAGACCTTTTGTGAATTGTAGGCAAAACAAAAGACATGATGTTTCATTTGAATTCTAATTCTGTGTCATTAACATGCAACTTTTTTATAGATTTGATGTTGTTTATCTACTGAAGTTTGTTTAATAAGTATCACTGTTTGTAACTTCGTATAAATCACTGACCATGAAAAAGTGTAAAATTTCATGGTTACCATTGTAGCCATATCACATTAGAATAACTTTCTAATGATGTATGATTGTGGTTTAGATTGACTTCCAACTGTATATCCAACCAGAATAACAGCAGATTCTTCACCTTAACAAACAAAACCATCTCAAAAACCAACTTAATAAAGTACTCACTTTTCCACTAAAACCACTAGTATATAACAAATACAACAAATGGAGCTCCTAGTGTTAAAAAAATTAACATTTTAAAGCCCTATAGTATCAGTAGAATGTATTAGAATTAAGAAGGATTCAAGAAAAAATATTTTACATGCCACATTTCACGTATGTGATTTGCATTAGTGCTGTTCAGAGATTACATGTTTTTTCCTGTTTATTGAAGAGGCGTATCCTATGTGATGTTTATGTGAACCTTAATACATAAACATACAAATACAGAGCATGTGGCTCGTGGAATCTATGGACTATAGATATTGTTTTAAAAGACTTGCATTACTTTTCTTAGAATATAATTTATAAAATGTAGCAAGATATGGTTTCCTAGTTGGGTGGGGTTTTGTGTGTGTGTGGTTTTTGTGGGGCCATTTTTATACTATTTTGGATCCTTATTTGAAAATGCAGCTGTTATCTGGTTTAGAGCTTTTTTGTCAGATGTATCATTATAGGGTTTCTCAATGTTAATTTCAGGACATTTATATGGAGACAACACTTCATACAAATTCCTATTATGTCCTAGGCTGGTGTGTTAGATGGCAATCACTTGTTCATTAAACGGGTTTGTGACTTCTCCTGGCAATTCGTAGTGGAACAAGACATTGATATTGTAATGTTAGTATCTATTTTCCCTATTTATGAAATCGATAGGACCCTACTTGTGCAACTCACGTTTTGTTGTGAAATGTGACTTGCTAGTGCTGCTGCCTGAATTGTAGGACGATAATGGATGAAAATGTTAATAAATTAATTCCTTAGAAGAGAGTTCTTGGTTTGAATAGTTACCTGAAGTTATTACTACCCCTGGAAAAAATATATGTGCAAAAAATGCCATGTAGATAAATCCTTCTAATTCATCTTCAGATGGACGAATCTGATGTGATTGTTGCAATACTTCATATACTGGAGAGTAAGCAAGACAAAATTGTTTTTCTGGTTGTGTGAGTTGCAGAGGTTCACCAGGTCAGTCTAGGGAACTTTGTGAAAGGGATTAAGAACATTATGGAGCCTACTAAAAGCTGCAAGCTTTGAGTTAATGTTTAGATTTTGCCTTTTGCACTTACCTTCACTGCAATTTATAATCCTTTTAGAGCACAAGACTGCTGATGTAGAATTGGAAGAGGAAATTCAATCTGTTCTTCATGAAGCTCTCCATTCCCAGCCTGGTAATGCATTAACACTTAGAAATCACTGAAGAGTTTATAAATACTGCCATAGGCTAGATGAATCTCAGAGTCTGGTTTTGGTATGCACTTAAAGTGCTTTTGCCTGCACAAAACGTTCAAATCAATTCATTTGTCATTTTCAAGAAAATTCAGAACATTCAGTCACCAAATCCTAAAACTGTGTCTTCTTATCCAGACTTACTTGGCAGTAATAGCTCAGATCAGTCATTTAACAAAAGCTTCCTCAAAACACTGTGTAGAGATCAAGAGTGGACAGAGCAGAGTTGGCCTTTACTGGGAGCAAAGAAGGTCCTGGCAAGTTGGGTTTATAATGCTGGACTGTGCAGATAAATTTTCTGTCACTCCCCATTCCCTTTGGAGACTAGCTGGAAGACACAAAGGGTATACTGAAGACTGAGTATTTGCTGGTAATATAATATACTAAAGGAAATTTATTCACTAACAATCTGCATTATTGATTAGGAGAGAGTCATGAAGACGTAGATGAAAGTTTAAGTGACCAATGGCAAGTAAAGGAAGAAATGCATGGAGAAACTTTTGAAGTTCCTGCAACAGATGACATGCTCAGAGAATTTGAGAATGAAATTCCAGAACAATATGAGACACCAGACTCAGTTCAGAAAGGTATTCGAATGACTAGATACATTTAAAAATAAATTTACAAAAGAAAACCCAACCCAGATAAAATATGTCTCATTAATATGTAATTTCTTGTAACTTGTAATTTCTACTTAAAACAGAGCCTTAGCAAGTGTCAACCATGGCATTATTTAGCAAATAAATATATTTGAAGTCAAAATTAGGTATTTTAATGCTATGTATTTTGGAATCTAGGTAACCATATATTATTAATTACTACTCTATGGGCTTTCAACAAAATTAATCTATGCTCCAAATATGCATCTCACTCCCCAACAGAGACATGAATGTAATCGTATAGAATGGTTTTGGTTGAAAGGGGCTTTAAAGATCACCTAGTTCTCACCCTTCTGACATGAAGGACACCTTTCACTAGACCAGATTATTCAAAGCCCCATCTAGCCTGGCCTTGAACACTTCCAGGGATGAGGGATTCACAGCTTCTCTGGGTAACATGTTCCAGTGCTTCATCGTCCTCACAGTGAAGAATTTTTACTTTATATCCAATCTAAACCTGCCCCCTTTCAGTTTAAAGCCAAAACCCCTTTCCTATCTCTACCTGCTCTTGTAAAAAGTCCCTCTTCAGCTTCTTTGTCCCCCTAAGATACTGAAAGGCTGCAATTAGGTCACCCCAGAGCATTTTTTTCTCCAGACAGCCCCAGTTCTCAGCCTTTTCTGAACCTCTGGAGAGACATTCCACATCCAGTCTTTCATCTACCAGTGCCCCCAAATGCTTCTTGGTGTGGCTGCTCTCAATCTATTCATCCCCCCTCAGTAAAACCTGTGTGGAGTCTGCTTCTGGACCTTTTGGTTTATTAAACTAAATTTTCAAGTTTATTAACACGGTATTTTCTATACTTTATTCTCATTCTTCTTTCATTCAAATATGGTGCCTTAAGAGCATTAACTATATTTAATTCCTGCAGAGATGCAGACATCATATAAAGAAGGTGGTCATGTCTTCTCACCTTGGGCATTCACTGGATCCTGAAAATTGTAGTCAAAATATTAAAGCAGAGTCATATGATCTAAATCCAGCTATGGGGAATTTTTTCTGGATGCTTTTTATTTGTACTGCTGAAAATTTTACCTATCTCTTATTATCTCTTGATACCTTTTGATAAAACCCATGTAATCATTGTCAACTAAAAGTTTTGATTGCTGGAAGTGCACTGAGATTCTTTCTTCACAACCAAAGTAACTCTTCAGTCTGGGTCTATTATACCCCCTTGGATCTGTATCTCTCTTACTCATCCACAGCACAAGTCAAAGTAGGAGACTAGAGGAGAAATTCAAATTCCATTGGCTTTAAATCTTTGCAATTAAGGAGGCAAAGTGAATATATTCTTCTTTCCTCCAGTTTATTCAGAAATTTCTGTGGAGAGTGCTCTTTTTTTGAGGAAATGTTTATAGAGTTTATTCATACATACACATTCTCAATATTGTATATAAATAAAATAATAACATTTTTTTTAGTCTATATATCCTATACATATACTGCTGCCATTAGGAGAAGTTTGCTTAGAATTTCAGCTTAGGAATATTACTGTTCTTATATAATATCTGTTAGAGGGTTTGTGGTATTGTTTGTTGATATAAAAACGTTACAAATTTTGCAAATGTATTTGTTTCTCAGATGCTGATCCCATGGTGGATGATGTTGGAGCAGTGGAGTCTGAGTCATACGAAATTCCAGGTATCTTTTTGTTTTTTCATACTCAGTAATGATGGCTTTCTGCCTCAATATAACAAATTATATGAGAAAGAAAAATAGAAAAGATTAGACTGGTTTAGAAATACGTCATTTTGAATTTGGGTTTTTTCTCTCAATAACTAATTGTTGTTGTCCTGGAGAATTTTACTTTGGGATAACTGTATCATACTTGCTATTGAAAATCTTTATTACAAATAACAGATGACAGATATGGAAACTTTGTTTTCATTGGTGCAAAAACTTTTCATTTACTGTGTGTTTCTGGCTGTTGTGTGTGATTGGGGACTGGGTAGGCAGGTGATCTGTGATTGTGCAGTCTGAAAAAGTGAGAATGAGATTTATTGCTTATATTGTCTTCGTACAGTCTATAATACTAAGGTTCTTCTAGACTATTTTTCTTGGCATTAGGAGCATCCAGTTTTTGTACCTTTCCTTCAGGACTGTTTGCTTCTTTGTGGCTGACTCTGCTATCAGACAGTGACTCAACACCAAGGACATAATTCTGGACTATCCTTGTTCTGTCTTTCTGCACATCTTAATTCATCTTGAAAGCTTTTTGAAATTTGGCTTGGACTAATTCTATTACCTTATTGTCATCTTTGTGTTATGCTTGATATCACCTTCAATCGCATTAGCTCATCTTTCCCATTATGAAGAAGCATTAAGTGGATATTGCAGTTTCCCTACTGTCTGATAAGTATTTTTTTCAGGATTCTAACTATGTTTCTTTACACTGTGGACAGTCTCTTGCATTTACATTAGTCACTGATTTCTGTTGGTACTAGGCTTCCTATGTTTGACTCGTTGTTAGCTCTAGACTTTGCAGTGGTGTTTGGTGTCACAGATGTGACAAAAGAATAGTTTTATTTGTTTGATACAGCTAAAACTGTTTATTCCAAACTGTGTGGGAGATTACTGTTTTAGAATCCAAGCTATTATACTTCCAAAGTAAAAGAATTAGTTACTTTACCTTCAGTACTGTGTTTTATCAGATGTGTCATAGTGAGTATATTAACAGCATTTAAAAGAATTGTAGTTATAGAGGAAAATAATCCCCAAATTTAGCTAGGTAATGAGGTAAATTGCTCTAAATCTGAGATGCCAGAAGTGAAGTACATATTTTGCAAGGTCAGATTCTGGTTCATATCTTGTCTTCTAATGGTCCATCACCAAGTGGGCCTCCTGCACATTAGTAAAGGAGATACTTTGCAGTTTTGAAAGTAGAGGATGTTTGCATTTTTTATTCATATTAGAAAAAAAAATTTAAAAATACTGATGGAGACTAATGGCTCTCATTGCTCCAGTTTTCCTACAGAGAGTATAGCAGAAGACTGGAGTAGATAGTGGCCCAACACCTTCCATTAGATTGCCATGTGTCAAGTTGCAAGTGTCAGTTTATAAAGTTCTAGTTTTTCAGTTTTCAGCTAAGGAGCTACATTCAGCCATTGACAGACTCATGGATACAGGTTAAAACCATGGAATGTTAACCATATTTCATATTTTTCATTTCAAGATACTTATTTGTTCATATTTAATTTACAGCCTTAGAGAATTATGTTGCAGATTTGGAAGAGAGAGTAAGTGATCCAGACACTCCAGGTTTGTAAATTTTCATTGCTTCAAATGATAATATAATTTTTAAAATGTATTACAAAGTGATGTCTCATATTGACTGTGTCTTCATAGTTTTATTTTCAGATGATTTTTAGATAGTTTTAAGTAGGCCTGATTTTTATGCCACTGTTACCATTACATTTGTGAGCATAACACTCCATGAATCCAATCTGCAAATACTTAAATAAATATTTTGTTCTGTCAAGAGTTTCCCACTCTAATTAATTGATTGATTATCCAACACCTACTTATATTCCTAACTTCAAGCCTAAATGCAAATATGCATAAACTTATTGTACTCTGTTTTTTATGGTGTAGTTCCTGGATGTGTTTTATAATTCAACTGTCACTTTCAAATAAAATATTGTAGTGTTAAGTCAGTATGATTATTTCTTTCATTTCTGAGCTAAGTATGTGACCTTTTTAAGCTCTCTTGTGGTATGTAGCTGTTGCATGAAAATTCAGTTGGAATGTAAAATATTAAATATTTCTATTCAAGGTGACTCTGAGGTAATGCCGGAAGATGCTGTGGAACATTATGCAGGTACAGTCCAAAGTCTTCCTTCTTGTTGTTGAAGATTCATTGAATTCTGGCCCCAAACCAAGACAGCCACACGCACAAAAATCCCCCCAAACAAACAAACAAAACAAACCACAACAACCCACAACACGCAAGACTTTGGAGCTCCTAGGTAATATTTTTTCAGAATGCAATTTGAAAATGTAGACATAATCACTGAAGAAAATGATGCTAAAACCTGCATGAGTTCTACTTCTCTTTAATGTCAGCCAAATGGCCAGAATAATATTTTGAGGGCTGAATTTCCAGGAGAATGGATATTGGTATTTTAAATTGTATAGAAGTCTTTCTGTGGATAAAAAAGAACTTAAATATGTCAGAGATGTTGTAGTCAGTGTGATGTCAAGAAGAAAGTAGCATCTCTAAGTATTTTTAAAAGCAAGCCATAACAAATAGATGCCAAAATTACACTGTAGAAGATAGCTGTTTATAGTAATGATTCACAAATAGTTCAGATTCAAAATATTTATGAATATTTATGAACCCTATAAGAAAGCCTACTGATATTGCTTTATTTTTTGTCTGTCTTTTGATGCCAGAAAATCAATCAGTTCTTCTCACAGAATCTTTTTGAAATCTTCACCTTTGCACTCTTATTAAATTTATTACCGTATGAACATCTATAGTTTCAAATTTTTTTTTTTGATCTGAACAAACTGGACACTATACTGTATTATTTGTGTTTCTTTAATGTCTTAAAATTCTATTAATTTTCCTGCCCATTTTCTTTTTCTTTAAACAGAGGATAGAGTGCATGAAGATTATAGTGAAGACCAAGGTATGACAACTGCTATATTTAGTGAAATTACAGTATCAAAATCTTTCGTTAATATGCAAATGGAATGACTTTGTTTTAAAATTTCCTATGCTGCCACATTACTTTTGCAAGTTCTCAGCTAAGGTTTTGAGCTGTTGTGTGTTCAAACCCCCTGTGTTTGTAATCAGTCAATCAATCAATCAATCTTTTAACACTAGTTCAAGTGTAGAGTATGCATACTCATTATATTCCCATATTGGTCCTCTTTGCCATACTTTGTGCATATGTGGAATAAGAACACTGAAGGCTTGGCCATGCTTTTTTCCTTGTGAAACCCTGGCCAGGTCAGATGTGGTTTACTGCATCTGTTTAGCCTGTTTAGCTCAGTATCACCTTTTCATCTTGTCTGCCACTACCAGTTCTTTAGGAATTACCCTGTTTTAGTTTGATTTGGTTGATGATTTGCTAATGATTGCTGAGACCAAATCAAAAAGTAAACGAGAAGAATAGTAGTCACAGCCTGGAAACAAAGGTGTATGGTTGTGATTCCTGCTGTGATATCCTACCACACTTCAGAATAGTTAAACATATCTTTAAGGCACTCTTGTTTATTTCCCATGTTTATGTAACCTGAGCAAAGGACAGGGTTTCTTAACTTCAAAATATTTACAACAAAAAACCTTGAGGCTCATTCTTTGTTATCAGGAGGTAAATTCCAACATCCTTCTTCGGGATAGAAGTTAAAATTCCACTGAAAAACTCTCAGTGGCCCAAAGGTGTATTTAGCCCTTAGCCTATGTCTTTCTCAGTGTGCAGAAAATAATTATTTGCCTCAGTTATGATGTCTGTGACAAAATGTCTCAGCAGTAATAGGATAGAAAAGCAAGAGACTAGGTTTTTCCCAGGGCTCATTTTTTACCTGCCTTTCCAGGAGATAGTTATTTTATGATCAGTTCCTAGTCAAGAATCCCTTCTCATGCTTCTCACACCCAGATATGAAGAAGTGCAACTTCTAGTCTTTACTTTTCATGTTCTTTCATATGTAGTAGTAACACAAATAGAAAATGCTTTCATGCCCCTGTGAAGAGACATCTATATCTGCTTTTTGACTAAGTTGATCAGGAAGGTTGCAAAGTAAATTGCATCAGCCTTTTTTAAAATCAGTTCCAAAAGCATTTAATAGTCCGCAATCTCTCCTGGCACCCCAGCACAATAACAGTGAATCACTGTATTTTGTGAGTCATTCATTTACTTCAGGAAGGAGTGATTTAATGTGCAGTTGCCTCTCTGTACTGCAGTGAGAGTTTTAAATAGCATCAGATAAATCCCCCTACTCTTTCTCTATTCTTGCCAGTCCTCTGATTGGGATGATAAGGAGAATAGGAACTTCCATTCTTTTTCTCAAAAGCAAATTCTAAGGTAGCATGTGACTGTCAAAAAAATTATTATTATTGACTATTAAATTGTCAGGATTCTTTATGTAGTAAATTATTCCTACAGTTCAACATAATCTGTGGAAAACGGGTTTCCTCTTGATAAAATTTGCCTTTTCACAACATAATTTTATTTTGCTTTCAAGTTCCACATTGAAGGCATTCTAGTTGTGAGAGAAAGCACAATGTGTCCTTTGTACTTTTTAGAAGAATTTCATTTCAGAGCTCCAGCCTGGAGCTGTATAGAAGAAAAAGACCTCTGAGATGAGGCTGCCTTTCTGTCACACACCTTTTTTTCCTTCTCAGTTCAGTCTGAGTTCAGTCCATGGAGTTTCAGGGCATGTTCATGTGGTAGACACCATTTTAGCAGTTGTACCTGTTTTTCATTCTTTTGTCTCTAGGCTCATCTTTTGACATGGTTTTGGTTGGATTGAAAGTGAAACAGGTTTACTTTGTTTTTGGGGAAGAGGAATTTTGGCTCTGTTTTTCTAAAACCAAAGAATAGTTGGAGGCCATTGTGGAGATCTGAAATCTTTTCTCTCAAATGTAAAGCTTGTGGTTTTGGCATGGGCTACAAAACTGCAGTTGAACCCCAAGAAGATTCATATGCAATTGTCTGTGAAATCAACAGAAGTATAGGCTTTGAGTAAATTTATCTTCCCCTTTTCTATCACGTGTTTACCCTCTTCTGGTGAAATACTTTCTCCAGTCCTGGTGCTTTCTAGAGTTCTCAAAGCTGAAGACAGTGCAAGATGATTGCTGGCCAGAGCAATCCAATTTCTTTTGTGACTCTTGCTTTGTGAGGCTTGGTTCTTAATTCAGATCAGGAACTGCTCTAATAGGATTGCTGTAATCACATCACTGAGGTTTTTCTAAGTTAAAAATTCTTTAGTGGAAATGAGTGCCTACAGTGGAGTGTGTAAATGATTATAGAACATGGAATACAAGAACTTAGTTATTGTACATAACTTCCAGTTTTATGAAGAATTTCCTACAGTTTGTGGCTATGAAACTAGCCATGAAAAAGCAAGTTTGAGATTTTCATTAGAAAGAAAACGTTCTGGATTTTTTAAAAGGATATTCTATAAGAACTCTTTTTCAAAGGAGTGTGAGGAAAGCCATACAACCATTAGTACATAAGATACATCAGTATCTTAAAAGATAAAATAATAATATAAAGGTGGTTGGGTTTTGTTTCTTTTTTATTATGATGTAAGTAACCTTTTTCAGATGAGGATTAGTACGTGTTAGATAATGAAATTATCTAAAACACTGGATAAACTTTGAACTTTTTTATCCCAGAATTCATAGTAAGTGTATATTGAAAATTCAGACAAGGGGTAGCATTTTGTCTATTTTCAGACATTATCTAAAACAAAATAATGAATATTCTTGACCTAATTCTTCTTTGGAATTACAAAAATTAGACTGACTATGCAAAGATTAAGAATGTAGGAGAATTATAACAACTGTACAAAATGATAGATTTGTTGTAATTGTTTTCAACACTTAATCTGTGTGATAGCAAGTCTTGGAATTTCAGCAATATGTACACGCACATATGGTTTGGGGTTTTTTTTAAGTGTAGAAATTTTTTTCTACAAGCTCCAGAAAGCATTCATGTATCTGTTCAGGGCCCCAAACTAGGGGAAGGTTTTTTTAAGACCTCTGCTTTTGTCATTAAAGAAATGAACTGTATGCTTAACCAAATTTTTAGAATATTTTGTGCGTCTCAACCACCCAGGAACCTTATTTTTCTTTCCTTTCAGAGCCAAAACATGAAAAGCAGACTGAGACTCAAGATACAGGTATATACCTATATATATATATATATACACACACACACCAAAAAAAAAAATTATTTTAGGCAAACTTGTCTTGCTGTTTATATATATTGAAGTACATAATCTGTGTGACCTTTAGTCATGACATTGCCAGTTATGGCAAAGGTTCTTTACAGTCTGTATTAAGTTAGATTTTTGACAATGAACTTAGAAACTTTCCTTTAATATGCTGTTAATGAGGATTCATCTTTAAGGTCTCAGGTGACACAGAGTGGGGTATCTGAGGCTTTTAATGGACAGCTGGACCACAGTAGTTCATCACAGACGTTGCTTCTTGCAGTGAACACTGCTTATAACCTTGCAATCAGTGTGTAAAATCACTCAAAATGTAAGCTGTCAGTACTAGCTCTGCTTTGATGCAAACTTCTTGCTGGTGCAATTGTCTAATTAGTAGAAGCAATTACAAATTATTTATCTGTAATTATTCTCTCTGGATTCTGTATATACTTTGTTGTCTTGAAATGCCAACTCTTTTTAGAGTCATCTCAACAGCTGACTGAAAAAACCCCACAATCATTTAGTTTAGAAGGAAGTCAGAAGTTCTTTAGTGTAAATAAATTGTGTCTGTTTTGTCACCTTTACTATCATAATCTTAAGAGGACAATCAAAGGAATTAAAAAGTGCCACATTAAGAGAAAACAAAAATAATTTTTTTCTATAGAATTCATAATTTAAATTGTAGAATTTCTTTGTTGTGCTTCAAGAGGGAAATTAGGACTCATAAATGAATTGCATGTTTATCCAAATAAAAAGACTTTTAAACTTCATAGGTATGCATTTTTTTGGGTTGGTTTTCGCTATGTCTAGCAGATGGAGTTGATGCTGCAAAAGATGAAAGTGGGAGTACTTCAATGTATTTAGAAAGATTAAGAACTGGTTTTAAAATTTCAGTTATTGTGTCATAATCCAAAGCGCAATTGTTGAAAAGGTACAGTTTTGAAATAATTAGCTGATGAACAGAAGATCTATTTAGTGAAACAGGAAAGAATATTTAAGATGTATTTTTCCCCCTGGAATTCATCAAAGTGTCTGTTTGTTAATAGCTGGTAAACATGTCTACGGTGCTAGGTACATTCTTTTGTGTGATGTGTAAGTTCCATCACTTGAGGGCTTGACTTCATTATTGCTCTGAATTGAATGTTTTCTTAGCTGTTGAGGACCTTCTAAAGGGGGTGAATGAAGCCACAGGGCCAGGTATATATTTTATAATTGTGATCTTAGTGTTTTGATGAAATTATACGTTTGAAAAACTGATGTTAAAAACAAAAAGTAAGCTGATTGTACACTTCTTCCTTTTTATACTTATAGGGGAAATTTATGAAGATTTTGATATTGCTAAAGACCTCTCAGGTATGAAATTTTATAGTTTGTAAAAACTTTTTTCTTCCGTTTATATTTATTAATATAATTTAAAAATAAACAAAAGAAAAACACAGCATAGAATAGAATAGTGGAACAGTTTGGGTTAGAAGGGATATTTAAAGATCATCCAGTTCAATCCCCTTGCCATGTCTAGGGACATCTTTTTATTAGTCAGCTTGCTCAAAGCTCTGTCCAGTCTGACTTCAAACGCTTCCAGGGATAGAGGATCCACTGCTGCTCTGGGCAACCTGTTCCAGTGTCCCACCACACTCGTCATAAAAAGTTTCCTTCAGTCCAATCTCTGTCTCCTCTCTTTCACTTTAAAATCCATTGTCCTGTTGCTACAGGCATGAGTAAAAAAATCCCTCTCCATCTTTTTCACAAGATCCCTTATTGAAAGGCTGCAATAAGGCCNTCGTCATAAAAAGTTTCCTTCAGTCCAATCTCTGTCTCCTCTCTTTCACTTTAAAATCCATTGTCTTGTTGCTACAGGCATGAGTAAAAAATCCCTCTCCATCTTTTTTACAAGATCCCTTATTGAAAGGCTGCAATAAGGCCTCACTGAAGTCTTCTTTTGTCCTGGCTGAACAACCCCAGTCTGTCAGCCTGCCTTCCTAGGAGAGGTGTTCCAGCCCTCTGATCATCTTCATGGATCTCATCTGAACCTGTTCTAACAGGTCCATGTCTGTCTTGTACTGAAAACTCCAGAGCTGGATACAGCACTCTGTGGGGGGGTCTGATGAGAGACTCCTCTTTAGATGCAGCCATGGATGCAGTTTGCCTTCTGAGCTGGGAGTGCACACTTTTGGCTCATGTGCAGTGTTTTATCCACCAGAAAATCCAAGTCATTCTCCACAGGGATGCTCTCAATCTCTTCTTCTCCCAATGTTTATTGATATTGGAGGTCGCCCTGACCCTGGTGCAGGACCTTGTACCTGGCCTTGTTGAATTTCACGGCGTTCTTATGAAGTGCTTATTCTGTTGCTCAAATTGGAGCTATGTGGTAATTGCCCACATTGCTACTCAGAAAGGTTACGTTGTAAATTTTTGTTTGCTGTATTGTTCTTGAAGAATTTTAAATGAGTACTGTGTTGAATGTAATCTAAAGATCTGGTCTAAGAAGTTAAAAATGTTGTTAAAGAAGTTTTTCTCAAACATGATGTTGATTGAGTCAGCTAGAGCAAAGCAATCTAAGCAGTTTAGCCTGAGCACTGTGTGTAGGATTTGATGCTATATTTTTTTAGGTTTT
Organism: Illadopsis cleaveri; assembly: GCA_013399915.1. Taxonomy (NCBI): domain Eukaryota; kingdom Metazoa; phylum Chordata; class Aves; order Passeriformes; family Timaliidae; genus Illadopsis; species Illadopsis cleaveri. Next base: position 52,631 of record VXBB01015704.1, read on the forward strand.
CTATTTGAAAAATGCATTCTTTTATGATTAAAAGAGATAACATAGATTGTTTCACACAAACAATGATTGTAACTAAAATGCTTTTGGTGTGTGCAGTAGAAGTCCTACTTCTAGTAGGTAAACTTTTGGATGTGAAATGCATTTAGTACCCTTTTATCTAACTGAATTTGTTAGTGTATTATTTAAGTCTTCCTTTTTATTTGATACTAATTCAATTGTGTGGTTACTGGGAAATAAAAACAAAATTATGCATGTAATGTGAATAACTTCCAACACTTCTTTTCTATCTAGAAGTAGAAAGTAAGCAAACAGAAGATGATGTGGCCATTGAACAAGAGGAATCAGGTTTGTATATTGTGTTTTCCATGTGTTTGCTACTTAGAAACATTAATAATTGGGAATGATAAATATTATGGAATAGAATTCTATGTTGCAATAAAAATGCATTCATAACTTTTCTCTAGCTGTTTTCTTTCAAGGACAAACATACCTGTGTTTTTGAGATCTACCATCTTGGGCTTATTAATGACATATTTTAAACTCTTCAGTTTTAGAAGCTGAGGGTGCTCCCAGTTCAGAANTTTTCAAGGACAAATATACCTGTGTTTTTGGGATCTACCATGACATATTTTAAACTCTTCAGTTTTAGAAGCTGAGGGTGCTCCCAGTTCAGAAAATCTTGTATCAGTAAAAATGACTGTATTTGGTTATATGATGGAACTGAAAATTTCTTTTCCATTTTCTGTTTTCCACTAGCCAGTCAGGAGTGTATACACAAGAAGGAGGATATATATAAGGAATAGATTGGAATGTCCCCTAAGCTTTGAGCTCTTTATTTATGGGCTTCCCAAATCAGAGAATGTATTTCCCCTCTTCAATTTTTCCTATTATCAACAGCCAGCATCCTGGCTATTGTGAAGTTTTTTCTGGTGAGCTTAATTTCTTCCAAGCATTTGTGCAGACTTCACTCTATTAGCAATAGTAGCACTTGGTGATGTGTGACATGTCTAATTTAAACATACATATAGAAATAAAAGTAGTTGAATTTTGAAGCCAGGTATTTCATAGTTACAGCTAGAAATATAATAGGTATATATGGATGTTTTCTAAGCCCATACTGTAGTAGCATGTGAAACTGGGATATGTGTGCTTTGGATAGTATAGTTTCAGAAGTTTGAAGTATTGTTTTTGAAACTGTGCAACCTACAGTATGCTCACTGGCCTACTTAAGTATGAATCCCTCTCTTGGAAAAATTCAGCTGAGGAAGAAGTTTGCATCTCACTTCTGCAAAAGTAGTATTACAGAGCAGTCTTAATAGGTCACTGCTTGGAATATAAGAGAAAAAAAGGCTTTTTGTAAATATTTGGGAAGCAGTCCAGTTTGAATTATATTTCTGGTTTTTATTTACAGAAAAACCTGTTAACGCTGAAGATCATTCAAATGATGTTCAAGTGGGTAAGTCAATCTTGGATGCTTGGTTTTTTTCCTAAAGAAATGAAGCTGTAGCTACATGGAAATCAGTAAACAAATTACTTTGTGAAGGGATATTATTATTGTCAAATTTGCTTCTTGGTTTAGAAGCAGTAATTTTTCTGTTGTACCTGATAAATGTTAGTGGTAGTTACTGGGTTATATGAAAGCATTCCAAATAAATGGAGTAGTTTTAATTTAAAACAATTTTCAATGATTTCAGATAGAGCTGAATACTTTTGAAAGGGAAGTACAAAAATTTCAGGTCTCAGTATGCGTATACTTCCTCTCCAGAGCAACTGTCATGGACAATGACAGTGTTACTTCTCTGTGTGTCAGTCGGATCTGTTGGAATCTGACTGTGGCACATTCTTTGGGCACTAATCTGGAGACAAGGATTGTTTTGTCATGCCATCACATTTTTCTTGGCATAACTGATTTTAAGACCAAGAGCACTTCCAGTTCCTCCGTCTGTTGCCTGACAGTGGTAAACACAGATTTTACCAAAACTGTTTTTAGCGTGGTTAAGTGACTTCTAAATTCAAGAACTGCATATTGTTACATTTCTTGGAGTTAACTATTACAATTTATTGGTTTGTTTGTTGTACCAAACTAGTTGTATTGAGTGGAACACATATCTCAGGGCAGTACATCAGAGAAGCTGCAATCCTCTAACAGCTGTATTTTTGTTTTGTGCTGATTAGCCTGAGCCCCTTTCTGGGTTAGTTAATCTTTGTACTGTGCAGAAGCTCTTACAACATGTGGTGCCCAGAGACTTTTGGGTTGTTGGTTTTTTTCCTTATAGTATTTGTATTTGGTTCTTAGTCATGCCAAAAGTAGCCAGAGAAGTGAAGAAAACACAGGAGGCCTTTTGTGGTTGTCCAGTACAGATTGGAGGCATGATTTAATTCATGTTTGAGTTCGTATGCTGAACCTTAGCTAATGTGGTTTGAAATGCTCATATTGGTGCTTAACTGTGTTGTCTGTGAGGTCTTTCCAACCTGTTTATCACAACAGCCATGTGATGTGTTGAAAAGTTTGAAGCCATAGCTATTAATTAATAGATGCATTAGCTGAAAGTGTTTTGTTTCATAATGAATATTAAGTATTCTTAACCAAAGCTTATAATCAGTGTAGGAACAAACAGTAGTTATTGTAGTAGTTTGAAAGCAAACCGAGTGAGAGGCTCCAAATCAGAAAATACAATTTAATAAGAAGAAGGTAAAAAAAAAGTAAATAAGATAAATGCGATAATACAAAAACAAAANTTATCTTTGATAGCATGGGCAAGAAGTTCAGCAAAGATAGTCTTCACTCAGTTTGTTATGCATTAAGTTGGAACTGAAGAAGAGGAAAAGATGTTTTCTCTCAGAAAAGGTTGCTGTTTAAAGTTAAAATAACAAAATGGGTCTTACAGAACTATTACAAAATTTCAACAGTAGATAATTCCACCACACAATGTCAGTTGAGGACCTTGAGATGATTTCTTGACTTACAGATACTATTTTAAAATTAAATTCAGAATAAAAATGCCAACTTGGAATCTTGGGGTTTTGGACCACATTTCTATCCATTTTCGCATTGTAATTTATGGCTCAGTCTTGCAGCTGTGAATTAATTTTTCTACCTTCACAAAAAAAAAATCTTTGGTGTTTTATATAGTAGTGATGGATTTTGAAATACGCCATTTTGAATCACAGTGTCATTTAGATTGGAGAAGACCCTTAAAGTCAAGTCCAGCTATAGACATAACACTGGCAAGTCCACCGCTAAACTATGTCTCCAAGTGTCATATCTACACATCTTTTAAATACCTCCAGGCTGGGGACTCCACCTCTTCCTTGGGCAGCCTGTTTCAATGCTTGACTACCCTTTTGGGGAAGAAATTTTTCTTCACACCCAATCTAAACTTCTCCTGGTGCAACTCAATGCTGCTTTCTCAAACAATCTCTTGCTACTTGGCAGAAGAGACTGACCCTCACCTGAACCTCCTTTCAGACCTTTATGGAGAGCAGTAAGGTTCCTCCTGAGCCTCCTGGACACCAGACTAAACACCCTCAGCTCCCTCAGCTGCTCCTTATGGGACTTTGTGCTGCAGACCCACCCCCAGCTCTGTCTGTCTCTGGACACGCTGCAGCACCCCAGTGTCCTTCTTGCAGTGAGGGGCCCAAAAGTGAACACAGGATTTGAGATACAGCCTCACCAGTGCCAAGTGGAGGGGAATGGTCACTCCTTTAATTGCAGATGTATTTGCAAGTAAGGTGGTGGAATTGAACCTAGTTATCCACACTCTTTTTATTGTATTGTGCTACTAAGAGACTCTTTGCCATTTCAAGCACTGCTAGAATGAGAAATAGCTTGTGTTACTTTGAAATGGTATGTATTTCTTAATAAATCTTTTAGATTTATTCTTTTTTTACCTGTGGTTTTTTTCAAAATTAGTGCAACACAGCATTTAAATCACAAAATTGCCTTGACATCTATCCTGGCATAGCTTTTGTAAACACATAATAGCAGCAGCACTAGAAGGAATGAATTCTTTTCTTCTTCCATTCATAGGGAAAATGAGAGAGAATCAATAAAAATGTGTTTTAAAGACAGTAATTAAAGTTATTAAAGACACAAGTAATTATTAGATGTAGTACAATGTTCATGATCCTTTGCTTAGGAAGTGGAAAATGAAAATAATTTGATCAGCACAAAATCTGAGCACTGCACTAACTTAAGAATCCTTATAATTTGTGTAATTATGTGGGAACCACTCTGAAGGAAGAATAAGTATTTATAACTTTTTCTAAAAATTTTATTGTTTCATCACATTAAGTAAAATTCAAGTAGCATCTTGGGAAACTGACAAAAGAAACATAGGACATAAACTACTGACAATGAATAAAATTTTCTTAAATTATTAGTTCTTGCTATTAAGTATATTTACCTGTCTTTTTTTAATGTGAATATTTCAATTTGAAAGCAACATTACTCTCAAATTTTCCTCTCCAATTACAACATTCATGTTTCCTGGAGTTTTTTTAAATCTTCTTTGTGATGGAGAATTCAGTAGTCAGGAGTCTTTCTTTGTTTGTGATTTTATTTCATCAGTTGTTCAAAGTTAGTATTTCTTGTTCTTTAAGCATTAACAAAAATAACTTCAGGAAGTGTAAAAGAGATTCAGAAATGTCACTATACATTCCCTATTCTTTGGTAATTCATGTAACTGCATTTGAAGCATGGTGGCACCAGCTTGTATCGAGTTTGGAGCAATTGTTTGGTTTTTAGATAAAACATAGGAACTTAGTTTTTTGGAAAGAAAACAGGAGATAGTTCAAAGATTGAATTTACCTGTGAGGAAAATCTCACATCACCAGGGAACACACTGGTTGTGGGATTTGAATATCCCACATGGGGATTTTCAAATATAGAAGGGGATATGGGGAGTGCAAGTCAAAAGGTGTTTGCTGACTTCAGGGCACGTCACAAGGAAGTTCATACTAGTGAAGTACATCTTTAGGTATCTGTAAGTACTGCTTTCCAGTTCGGAGTTTACTTATGAAATTATTGCCAGTATTCATTTCCAGATGTAGGATGCTTCAGCTGCAGTTATAATCTGCACTTTTATAGACTAATGCACTTCATAAAACTAATGGTTTTATAAACTAGTTTGAAATATTACTGATTCAGATTTTCTGGCTAATCCTGCTTTACATGGGCACATAAATTGCAGAGGTTGTGATAGAGTGGTATTTGTTGGACACATATTTTAGGGAGACATTGCAGGTTTAGGGGATACCATTACTCTCTGTATTTGGATTTTGATCCCTCTTGTATGTGTTTAGATTTAAAATATCTATGTGTTACTCCACTCCTCCCCTTCAGCTTGTCTCCTTGACATTTTTATAACTCTACATTTATTTTACCAGCTGCTGAAATCCCTTATGTGTAGAGAAGTTTCCACTTTAGAACCTTGACCCTTCCTCATTCCCTGGCTCCTCTTTTCCAGTTGTCTTTGACTTTAACAAATAAAACCCAAAATCAAACCAACACAAAAAACCAAACCAAAGCCAAAATCAAAATGTTTAAATAGATTTGTGGCATGGCCTAGATATCCTTTACAAGGTAAATAAAGTGCCATATAGTAATGAAATATTTACTGCCTAGAAAAATATTTAAAAGTTTGTTTCCCACCTTACACAGCAACTTTGTGTATATTCATTAAGGTAGCTCTTAGAAGTTATAGCTTTTTCATATTAACTAGTCTGATACAAAGTTGCATTTTTTAGCTTTTAAGATTTTTTGGTTGTTGTTTTAGAGGAAGTTGTGTTTTGGTTGGTCCTTTAATATAGATTTCCCCTTATTTTTTCAGATACTTAAAGCTTCAAAAGAAAAGTCCCTACATCAGGAGGACCAGTCCTAACCATACGCTACAAAAGGGGAGCAGATGGTTGTAATAGACCTTATGATGTAATTACCAAGCAGTTCAGGATTTGGGGAATGAACACTAAGATGTTGTAAATGGGTTTTAGCCAACTGTCATTTTAGTAAGCATTTTTAACACTAGGATGTTTAGTTTACATTCCTGTCTGATTTTTTTTTCCCTTGGTCAAGTTTAGTGAATTCATTATTTTTCTTCTGTGTTTGTGACAGAGTTGCAACTTGGAGCTGCATTTCATGTACTGTTTAAGCAATTGTTAATATTCTATTTATAACATAGCAGCAAGTACATTTTTTTTCAGATTTTAATATATATCTTTTGTTGTGGATTCATACAGTATGTACAGAGCTGTTTGGTCAAATGAAACATACGATGTTATGAATTTTTAAATGTTTCATAACTGCTGATATAGCATACAGCCTAGTTGCATTTTATTGAAAAACACTAATCAGGCACACACTATGCTGTGAAGTTTGACTTATATCTCTTTGCACTGATATTATGTCAACAGTTAACAACATGAATTTCAGGTGATTTTTAAAACACCCTAAAAAGGTATGAAATGTGTGTTTAATTCATACTAGTAAAAGGCCAGATTACAAAATTACAGTTTTCAAAACCCTTTTATATATGAATTAACCCTTTTTATTTATGCTCATCTAATTTTTAAAGCAAAAATGTCTTGAGACTACATGCTAGCCTGGCAGGAGTCAGTGGAGATTGCAACAGGACTGAGTTGTTGAAATCGGGTTGAATTCAGTAAAATTATTCCATTTTGGTTTGCCTACCAATATAATGATCTCAAAGTTTTATGTTCAGTAAATTATTTTAAAAGTCAAATTTGCATAAACAGTTGATTTGCAAATTTTGTTTTTAAAAAATGCTTGGGAAAGTCAACCTTAAGAAAAATATGATGTCAAAATTTAAGACCTACAGTTATGAATGCTCTTAAAAATGGTACATCTGAAATTTAGGTACTGTGAGTGATTTAGAATTTTAATATAACAGGTGTGCTTTTTACCTGTTCTGTGCTGCTGTTCCACAATTACAAAGACATATTTTATACTTTGGTATCTTGCATGTGTTCCTTTTTGGCTCAGGAATAATTGCTGTGATTTTAGGAAGTTGCCAAGCCTGTTACAGGAGCTTAGGAAAAATAAAGTAAAATAAATTTATAAAAAGAAAAATCAATTTGGTAACCCTAACAGTTGGTTGCCTTTTGGTTTACAGGGAGGGAGACTTTCAATTTCTGTAACACTGTTTTGAAGTCAGGGTTTTAGATGCTTACATTTGTAGTGAAAGGGGCATCATATATGCTTGCCCTTTCTTTGGGTTTGGGATGTCGGTAAGACTCCATGTGAGTGTTACATCTGATCAACAAATACAGATGTCCCAAAATGATTTCTTTAGACTTTTCAGGAAAGCAATAATACTCTTAGACTGTGATGTGTTTTGGGATGGGATATTCTAGTAAAATTACCTGTGATTGTGAATTGCAGAGCAATAATTTTTACAAAGCCATATTTTGTGAGGCATCTTGGGAATTATTTTAGGATGGTGAATGGAGAATTTTTATATAACAGTGGCAGCCTATTTGTAGAATTATGGGACTGTGAGAGTATGTTACGCTGTGATTGAATTTTAAGTATTTTGTAACTGGGTATGTGATTTTACGTGCTTCATGTTTACAAAAATATGCCAAGCTGAGCAAGGTCAAGTGGACTATTAAAATATGTATATTTAATCCATTTTAATGTTTGGCTGCAATAAAACACAGAAGAATATATTTGTCTTTCTATTGTCATTATTTATTCCTAAATGTATTGGATATTAGCTATAGAGATAAATGTTCGACTCAGCCACTAATTAATATTATTTTTCAAATTGTGAGTTTGAATATTAAAAATATATATTTGAAAGTATTGTTTACAAGGAGGAAGTAGCAAGTTAAATAATTTATTTCTGGCTGCTGTTATGTGAAGAAAATGGGCAGTACGCTAAGGTCTGTGTCTTCTACAATTGTGTTGATTGTGCTTTTGGAGTATTAACATTCGGCAACCAGTTAGGCCTGAATTTTTTTCATGAAACATCGTTTCTGTTTGTAATGTGTAGTAGATGAGATAGCACTTCTTAACAAACACAAATGTCTGGGGAAAGTGATATATCTGCTTTGCATACAGAATACTATAGTTATGGTCCATAGTTTAAATCAGAGATCTAGCAAGGTCCATGCACTTCTGTGAAAGCAGCAATCTTCCTTGATCTTTTCAGTTTTCAACCTCCGTAGCTTTAATGATCTGATATTGCTGATAGTGGTTTAAGAAAAAAATCAGAATATTACCTATTTCTATATATTTTCACATTGCTACATAGCCTCTTGTTATATGTCAGTGAATCTATGAAATCTTGAATTCAGTTGCTTTTTTTGGAAATCACGGGAAGAAATACAAGTAAGCAAAGAGTAGAATACTGAAGTGATATTTTAATACTGCAAATTTACTACAATTCAAGTGACTTTCTAACATTCTCTGTAATTGAAAAGGTACCATATCATGGTACTTGTTTTTAAGAAGTAAAGAAAATGTCTAAGACTTGATACAGCAAAATACTGAAAAATGTAATGATTTTGTTGAACATCATTTGTAATTTTACATATTTCAAAAATGGCATATCTGTAAATAAGTTGTATTGTGCATTTATAGTGTTGATTGAAATTCATGTAAAATCTACAAGGTCTGAAACACATTTTTAATTGTGACTTGTGTCATTCTCATATGCCGTCAAACATTTAGTTGTATTGTAATATGAAAAATAAATTTATTCTTTCTGGTAGAAACCTTCTTGGGAATTCCTGGTGCATTCATTATACAGTGAGAGCAGTCCTAGCCTATGGAAATTAGCTAAAGCTGTTTTGTCAGTGATTTTCATCTTGAATTATTTTGCTGGAAATGAAGACATTGAGTAAAGGATGGCAGTGGTTTCAAACCACTAAGCTAAGATTTTTTTTGTTTGTTTGCGTGAGCTACAATTGGTTTAAGTTGATGAAAAAATAGTCTCAAGGTTTATTATCATATCCCGTCTTTAAGAGAGCACATTTTTAAGCCTTTGTCAGAAATAGCATAATTAAAACATTTTGCACCACTGAAATATGCCAGGGATCAGCGTGGAAGGAACAAAACAATATGTGCTGAATATGATGCTGAAGTGAATTCTTAGTAAAGTGTGAATTCTTAGCTTCAGAGCTAACAAGATCAAGTTGTGATGAATTTCAAAAGCAGCTACCTAGAATGAGAAGTGGGAGTATTTTAAGATCATTGGAGAGGCTTTGGTGAAGTCATGGCAACTAATTTAGCAGAATACAGTCTGAAAATAGTCTGAAAGTTTGAAGAACTGATTCTAATGCATAAATAGGTATAGAGGGCTGTAGGTTATACATTGCATGAGTGTCAGGAATAAAGAAATGTGAAGCCAGACAAGAAATTGGAGATAGGAGCAGGCTTTCGAGTGAGGAGGTCATACATTGTTCTTCCTGTGATGGCAAGGAAGTTGCAGAAGTACCATGAATGTCCAAGATGTGTGGAAGTGGGTTATGCAGTGACCTAGAATGAAGTAGAGAGAAGAGGCCACGTGAGAATCTCAAGTGTTGCGGATACACGGAAAGTGGATGGCTAACTAGCATGATGTATCATGGTAATGGGAGGTGGTAAAAATAGAAATATGAGTATATAAATGGGTTTTTGTGGAAACTAAAACTAAACCATTATTTCATCTGGGGATGCATTATTGCTCTTTTTAAAATGTAGTGTTTTGGATGACATACGACCATTTTACTGATTGTGTGGTATGTGCGAAAAAATACAGAAGCTAAGGTTTTAGGAAGTACTGCAAAATGCTTTCATTAAAATATACTGCTACAGTAATAATTGTCCCTAGTATGTAATTGACTCTATAGATCTTTTGTCATTTCTTAAGGTTTAATTGACAATCTAGATCTCGTGATGTAATTGAAGAGGTGAATGACTTTCAGCATGATCATATTTATTTAATTGACCCTATAATCAAGTTAATGCTCGTTCTGCCTTGTACTGAATATAAATTAGAGTTATAGTGTCCATACATTCAGGAATAGCAGTTGTCAGCCTATAGTAAAGGGTGAAATTGGAGTGTTAAAAAATTTGATTTCATGTGTGTGCATAATCCAGTTTCTTAAAGAAAAAATGCAATGTTTTCCTGCTTTATTGAATGTCATATTCACACTATAATGCTTCTGAGCAGTCAGTTTAAAAAACAGTGAAGACTGAGTATTTAGACAAGTTGTCTCTAAATTACTTGGAAATTAAAGAAATTTTTTAAGAAGAATAAGAATACCTCAAAATTATGTGTGTATATATATTAAAGTATATGTTAAAGAGGACAGTAACTAGCTTAAAAGGCAACAGACTTCCCTGTTTAGTGTTCTCTAAGTTTATTAGGAGGAAATATTGGAAGCTTATTGGGAAAAAATTGGAATTGGAAACAGAATAACAGTGTTAGAATTGTGAAGCAAGATGCTTTATATGTTACAGAGTAGGGCAGGATCAAAAAGTGTTTAGAGGGGAGGAAAAGATCTTTATGTATCCATTACCTTCGTGAAATACACATACATGATGTTTGTCCAGGATTTAGTTTGCCTTTGCTACAGACTGTCTTCGTGTTTACTTAACATCTACCTCTGCAGTCAGATGTTTTCAAAACACCTGTTACATTATTTTAAAAGTTGAAAAAAGACAAAAGCTTCCAAGTGCCCAAGTAACTTCTAACAATGAGACTTAAGTTCTCAACTGATTTTGTTTTTCACATTTTAACCGAATGTATGTATTAAGCTAATGTTTCCAATAGCTTTTAATTAGTGAACAGAATTTCTTTCTTGCAAAATAGCTTGCATTGTAAGTGTATATCAACAAAATATATTAAATATCTAGAGGAAAATTTGTTTTGTGATGAAAGCAATATTGTAATATTTGAAGCATCTGCAGGGAAAGACCTTTTAGGTAACTATATAGCTCCGAAAATAATCAATGGTTAATTTAAACAATAGAAATGAAACAAAGTCCTGTTGACTCAACAATTTTGAGTATAAGTTGTAAATTTCTTGTATCTCTTTCTTATCATAAAATGTTAACATAAATTTATTTCAATGAAATTATATTTTTAATGTTCTAGGGAAAAGTGAAAAGGAAACTGAACAAGACAAAAGAGAAAAAGGTAAGTCTCAAAATAACATTTTGTTCTGAAATTTAAAACCATGCTTTCTGGGAGGACTGATTTAAATCAGATTAAAGAGTAGTGAAGCTTTGCTCCTGTACATCTTATGTAGATAAACTGCAGTTGAATAAACATCCAGAGAGCATGTGCTTTTATAGGTAAACGCTTGGTTGTTTCCAAGGCTGGCATCAATGTACACCAATCAATCTTAGTCACAGAATGGAATGATAGAATTGTTTACGTTGGAAAAGACCTTTAAGGTTATCTGTAGGAGAAGGGAATACAGGTGACCTCACCCCTGATGAGTCACAGCTATATCTACTAAAGATAAGTGTGATAAAAGGGTGTGGGTTAGCTGGTGAGGGGAGGATCATCATGGAGGAGAAACCTTGAGAATCATGAAGAAGAAGAATCCTGGGGAGAGAGAATCACTGCAGTCTGAGTCTGCAGTTACAGCCTGCTGTTGGAACCTGCAGCCATAGTCTAGCAGGGTAAAAGCCTGCAGTCAGAGTCTGTAAACTAATACACACAGTGATAGTTTAGCAGGAAATAACCATCAGTCAGAGGCTGGAAGGGAAACCTACAGTAGGAGCTTGCTGCAGCCAGAGTCAGTGAATGCTTGGAGTCAGGATGGCTGAGCTGTAAAGAGGAATAAACCAGGACCCTTTTCATGCTGTGATAAACAAGAAGTCTGTGTCTTGGCTTATTTCTACCCGCTAACAAGAGGGCTGCTGCAACAGTCATCGAGTCCAACTCATAAGCTAACACTCAGCAATGTCCCTAAGTGACACATCTTTTAAATGCCACCAGGACAGCCTGGCAACCCTTTCAGTGAAAAAAATTTTCCTCATGTCCAATCTGAACCTGTCCAGGAACAACTTGAGGCCATGGCCCCTTGGCCTGTCCCTTGTTACCTGGGGAAAGAGACCAACCCCCACCTCACTCCAACCTCCTTTCAGGGTGCTGTAGAGAGCAATCAGGTCCCTCCTGAGCCTCCTTTTCTCCAGGCTAAACACCCCAAACACTCCCAGCTGCCTCATCAGATTGTGCTTGGGAACCTTCATCAGCTCCGTTGCCCTTGTCTGGACACACTCCAGCATCCCAGGATTTGGGGGCAGCCTCACCAGTGCTGAGTACAGGGGGACAATCACTGCCCTGGCCCTGCTGGCCACACTGTTGCTGATA